>CM061557.1:3043611-3525666 GCA_030864225.1 Capsicum baccatum var. pendulum
GCAAAAACCGACAGCCCCAAAATCACAAATCCAAGAATCAACAAGAAACTAACAACCCAACAAGCTCAAAATCAAAGAATCAGCAAAAACCAACAGCCCCAAAATACCAAAATCCAAGAATCAGCAAAAACTAACAACACCACAAGCTCAAGATCCAAGAATCTGCAAAAACAAACAACCTCACAATCCAAAATAATAGAAAAAACACAAAATAAAGCATGAACATACAGCCAAAAAAACTGACCGTACGACCATCAATTACATGAGTGTCCTTAATAACTCTATCAAGAACATTAGGATCTGTAAATACAACAAAACCAAATCCTCTAGGCTTTTCCAGTAATCTTATCTCTCATTAATACAGTCTGTAAAACATCACCATACACTTGAAAATACTCCTTTGTCTTCTTTCTGTTTTTTCCATGATATCCCACCAATAAAAAGCTTTTCTTTATCTGAATCCATGTTTTTTCCCTCTCTTCCTCTCCAACTTTTTCTCTATATATAAGGTGTATATATGTTATAAACAAATATCCAAAAGTCACGTCATGATAATATTAGGCAAAAACACATGAAAACACCCAGAAAACAATCACAAGTCAGCTCATTTAACCAAAACTCCCACAAATACAAATCCTAAAATTCAAGAATTAGTAAAACTAAGAACCCCATAAGCCCAAAATCCAAGAATCAGTAAAAACTAACAACACCACAAGCTCAAAATCAAAGAATCAGCAAAAATTAACAACCCCTTAGTCCAAAAATCCAAGAATCAGCGAAAAACTAACAACCCCACAAGCTCAAAATCCAAGAATCATCAAAAACTAACAAGCTCACAATCCCAAAATCCATGAATCAACAAAAACTAACAAACCCACAATCCCAAAATCCAAGAATCAGCAAAAACTAACAACCCAACAAGCACAACTACAGAACTAATCAAAAATAATGAAACACTAGAAGATAAAATAGAGTAAAAAAAACTCACCGTGCGGCCATCAATTATATGAGTATCTTGAAGAACTCTATCAAGAACACTAGGATTTGTAAATACAACAAAACCAAATCCTCTAGGCTTTCCAGTAATCTTATCTATCATTACAACAGTTTGTAAAACATCACATACACTTGAAAATACTCCTTCATCTTCTCTTCTGTTGTTTCCCATGATATTACAACAACAACAACAACAAACCTAGTGTATTCCCACATAATGGGGTCTGGTAGGGGTAAGATGTACGCAGTCCATACCTCTACCTCTAAAGAAGTAGAAAGGCTGATTCCGATAGACCCCCGGCTTGAGACACGAGATACTACACAAATATGTATTTTCCTTGATCTGAATCCATATGTATTTTCCCTCACTCTCTTTGTATATGGTGTGTGTATATTATATATACCAAAAAAAAAGAAAGTGTAAATTTTGAGTGTGTATATCTCTCTTTGGGTGAAGACAAAGAGAAAGTGAGGGTTTATGAAGGAGAAAAGTGGGAAAGTGAGGTGAATGAAGATGAATTTGGGACAAGGAATGGACGGTTGTGATTTGATTAGATCAATGGTTATGATGAGTTTTTGTTTTGTTTTGTAGTTTTTACCTGGTGTCTGATATCTGTCGTGAAGCTTTGTCTCTAATTTGAATCGCGCATTATTGACTAATCTAGATCACACACTACGAGTTATGATTTGATTAATGAGATTTTTGTTTTGTTTTGTAATTTCTTACCTAGTGTCTAGTATCTGTTATGACGCTTTGTCTAGTTTGGATAGCGCATTATCGACTAGTCTAGATCGCATACTACGAGTTGTGATCTGATTAGATCAGTGATGGTGATGATATTTTTGTTTTGTTTTTCGGTTTCCCATCTAATGTTTGGTATTTGTTATGGAGCTCTGGCTAATTCGGATCGCGTATTCTCAATTAATCTGGATCGCACACTACAGATTGTGATTTGATTAAATCAATGGTGTTGATGAGATTTTTTGTTTTGTTTTTTCAGTTTCTCATCCAGTGTCTGATATCTGTTGTGAATCTCTGTCTAATTTGGATCGTGCATTATCGACTAATGTAGATCCCACACTATGGATTGTTATTTGATTAGATCAATGGTGGTGATGAGATTTTTTATTTTGTTTTGTAGTTTCTCACCTAGTGTCTGGTATCTATCGTGAAGTTTTAGCTAATTCGGATCACACATTTATTTAGAATAGCACATTATCGACTAATCTAGATCGCACACCACGAGTTGTGATTTGATTAGATCAATAGTGGTGATGAGATTGTTTGTTTTGTTTTTTTCAGTTTCTCATCCAGTGTCTGATATTTATTGTGAAGCTCTGTCTAATCCGAATTGTGCATTATCGACTAATGTGGATCGCACACTACGGATTGTTATCTGATTAGATCAATGGTGGTGATGAGATTTTTTATTTTGTTTTGTAGTTTCCCACCTAGTGTCTGGTATCTATCGTGAAGTTCTATCTAATTTGGATCACGCATTTATTTTGAATAGCACATTATCGACTAATCTAGATGGGACACCACGAGTTGTGATTTGATTAGATCAATAGTGGTGATGAGATTTTTTGTTTTGTTTTTTTCAGTTTCTCATCCAGTGTCTGATATTTATTGTGAAGCTCTGTCTAATTCGGATTGTGCATTATCGACTAATGTGGATCGCACACTACGGATTGTTATCTGATTAGATCAATGGTGGTGATGAGATTTTTTATTTTGTTTTGTAGTTTCCCACCTAGTGTCTGGTATCTATCGTGAAGTTCTATCTAATTCGGATCACACATTTAATTCAAATCGCGCATTAGCGACTAATTTGGATCGCACGCTATGAGTTGTGATTTGATTAGATCAATGGTGGAGATGAGACTTTTTATTTTGTTTTGTTTTGTAGTTTCGCACCTAGTGTCTAGTATCTATAGTGAAGCCCTATCTAATTTAGATTGCGCATTATCAACTAATTTGGATCGCAAACTATAAGTTGTGATTTGATTAGATTAATAGTAGTGATGAGATTTTTTGTTTTGTTTTTCAGTTTCCCACTTAGTGTCTGGTATCTATTATGAAGCTCTATCTAATTTGAATTGTGCATTATCCACTAATCTGGATCGCACACTACGGATTGTTATTTTATTAGATCATTGGTGGTGATGAGATTTATTGTTTTGTTTTGTAGTTCCTCACCTAGTATCTGGTATATGTCATAAAGCTCTGTCTAATTCAGATCGCGCATTATCGACTAATCTCGATTGCAAACTACAAGTTGTGATTTGATTAAATCAGTGATGGTGATGAGATTTTTTGTTTTGTAGTTTTCCACCTAGTGTATGGTATCTGTCGTGAAGCTTTGTTTAGTTCCAATCGCCCATTATCGACTACTTTGAAACGCACGCTACAAGTTGTGATTTGATTAGATCAATGGTGGTGATGAGACCTTTTGTTTTGTTTGCAGTTTCCCACCTAGTGTCTGGTATCTATCGTGAAGCTTTGTCTAATTTAGATCGCGTATTATCGACTATTTTGGATCGCACACTACGAGTTGTGATTTGATTTGATAAATGGTGGTGGTGAGAATTTTTGTTTTGTTTTTCAGTTTACCACTTAGTGTATGGTATATGTCGTGAAGCTCTGTCTAATTCGGATCGCGCATTGTTGATTAATTTGGATCACACACTGGCGATTGTGATTTGATTAGATCAATGGTAGGGGTGGTTTTTAGTTTCCCACTTAGTGTATGGTATCTGTCGTGTAGCTCTCTCTAATTTGGATCGTGCATTATTGACTAATATGGATCGCACAATACAAGTTGTGATTTGATTAGATCAGTGATGGTGATGAAATTTTTGTTTTGTTTTGTAGTTTCCCACCTAGTGTTTGGTATCTGTCGTGTAGCTCTGTCTAATTCGAATAGCCCATTATCGACTAATTTTTATCGCACACTACAAGTTGTGATTTGGTTAGATCAACGGTGGTGATGAGGCTTTTTATTTTGTTTTTTAGTTTTCCATCGAATGTCTGGTATCTGTTATGGAGCTCTATCTAATTTGGATCGCTCATTGCTGATTAATCTGGATCATACACTATAAGGCTCATTTTTGGGATGACATTCTTCACGGGATTTTCTCCATATTCAGTGTCAAAACTTGAGACTAGTGATTTTGTCCATTGAGACAAGGAATGAACAGTTATGATTTGATGAGATTAGTGGTGGTGATGAGATTTTTTTTTTTCAGTTTCCCACCTAATGTTCGATATCTATTATGGAGCTCTTTCTCATTTGGATCACGTATTGTCGACTAATCTGGATCGCGCACTACAAGGTCCATTCTGAGGATGACGCTTTCAATGAAATTTTCTCTATATTCGGTGCCCGAACTTGAGACCGTTGATTTTCTCAATTGGGACAGGAAATGAACAGTTATGATTTCATGAGATCAGTGGTGGTAATTAGATTTGGAATGTTATACGTGATTGATGCATAGGGATAAGAACTCGAGCCAGAGTCTTCACATTGAAGTCTCTTTTATATAACTGTGGTATCTTAATTAATTTTCACGTATCGCAACTAAATTCAATGGATAATATTATACCTCTCATCAACAACAAATATCAGATAATTAATTCAATTAAAACAACATTAAAGATTAATTCTTACATTACTCACATAAATCACAAGAATCTATTATACTTCACATAATATTAGTTAAACTTCATTAATTAATATACATAAGAGGAAAATATTATTATATTTTGAACATAAGAGGAAAATATACCCCCCAAAATATTCAAATTTCAAATATTGGAATTTAATAAGGTTGTTACAATAAATGTACTTTGGTCAAACTTATATAGTTAATTTTCCACCTCTCTCTTACCTAGGGAATATTTACTTCACTCTATGAGTTGTTTTTTTTTTTTATTATAGTACAATATTTTGTTCTCATTCTCAAATAATAATATTTTTTCATCAAATGTTAATATTCTTAGTAACTAAGTTGTTTGAACTTTTTAAAAATATTATATATTTTTTTGTTATAGTTAATTTTATTAGACTTTTAAAAATATTATTACACTTATATTATATTTTTTAAAGATATACTATTTTTGAAATTGAATTTGCCCACAAAATCATTTTACATATTCTCATTTTTAAAAATTATATTTATTATTTTTTTCAAAAAAAAAAGGGACTATTTTTTGAAATATTCTATTTCCTTCGTTTCATTTTATGAGGTTAATTTGACTCGACTCGAAATTTGACGAAAAAGAAGGAATTTTTAAACATGTATTCTAAAACAATTTATTTTTTCCTTGGGATAATCTAAAATTGAAAGCGTGACACGTAAAATGAGAAAGAGAAAATAGTACTAATATCAAACGTCATATTTTCAGATCGAAAAATAACAACAACAACAACAACGTATTTGGTGTATTCTCATAAAGTGAAATTTTGAGAGGTAAAGTGTACACAATTTATATTAGCAACTCAAGCTGAAGTAGAAAGACTGTTTCTGATAGACCCGACTTAGGATATTTTTAGATCAAAGAACAATAACGTACCTACTGTATTCACATAAAGTGGGATTTGGAGTAATAAAATATACACAATCTATGTTCCTAACTCGGAATAAAGCAGAGAGACTGGTTTTAATAGACTTTGACACATTTTTGGACAAAACCAACATATTTTAGTGTCAAACGTCATATTTTTAGATTGAAAAATAATAACAACAACAATAACATATTTAGTGTAATCTCATAAAGTGGAATTTGAGGAGATAAAGTGTACACAATTTATATTGCCGAATCAAGTTGAAGTAGAGACTCTTTACCAAGAAATCATATTTTTTCATGTATTGTATACAACGTACGAAGGGGAGCCTTGGAGTAACTAGTAAAATTACTGAATGCAAGTTAAGGCAGCGCACAATACACCTTTATAATGAGCTCTTTTTCGATAGCCCGGACTGAATTTTCTCTTTTTGTCTACAGTGTACTAGTAGTAGTAAAGATAACCACTATCTTGCACAATAAAAAAGAGTTTTATTTACACTTTCCTTCAACATTTTCTTGATTTCACGTTCCAAAAAAGTAACCAAAAAAAGCTTCAAAAAAGACCCAAAAAACAATGGAATAATCAATCAAGAATCCAAAAAAAATGGACTTTCCCACAAAGCCATTTTGCATATTCTCACTTTTTTTGGTTACATTTACCATTCTTAAGCTAACCCCACTAGATAAATCTGATTCAGATTACACTAAGTTAGTGTACAAAGGTTGTGCTAAACAAGATTTATCAGATCCATTCGGGGTTTACTCATAAGCACTTGATTGGGATTGAGGTGTTCTTGTGGTTGTACTGATCACTTTAGACATGAGTTGAACCTAAATAGAGAAAAATGGTCAGTGATGATTCATATGGCACACTTCACTTATTTACGATTGAGGTTTTATGGTTGTAGTATTGAGCACGTTAAAGAAAATGCTCTAGTTTCTCTATAAAACACATTAAATTATCTATGGAAGAAAAAGAGAGAAGTATTGCCTGTTTTATCAAATTATGGTTATCCAAAATTAGCACGTTTAGACATTAGTTGAGCTTAAATGCGCAAACCTAGTCTGCGACTATATCACATTCAACTTGTTTGGGATTTAGGTGTTGTAGTTGTATTAGTAATATTGAGCACGTTTAAGAAAATTCTCTAGTTTAATCACACAAAATTATCTATAAATTTCCCATTTTCTCACATTATATTTATCCAAAATTGAGCAGGTTTAGACATTAGTTGAGCTTAAACGGGTAAACATGGTTAGTCAGGATTCATTTGGCTGAAACCCAACTTTTTTGGATCGAGGCACTGATATTGTTTTTATTGTATTGAACGCATTTAAGAAAATGCTCTAGTTTCTCTCAATTGATGAGGAATACTTGGTAATTTATCCATGTTGTGCATGTTTAGACATGACCTGAGCTTAAACGGGGAAATGTGGTCAGTGTATATCTTATATATCTCCTCAGATAAATTGACTTTTGCATTTTGACCTTACATTTCTATATTCGACTTTCAATCGACGGTGTTATCATTAAGTACTGAATTCTAATGATTTATAGTACTTAACTTAATAATTGAACTGCCAATGATTTATAGTACTTTGCCTAATTCCTTGGTACATATTTTTGCCATGGCGCCATTGATCTTGCCATTATTGATTTGTATGCCTAACATAGCTACACAAGCCAGAATACAAGGATATGCTAAAGTTAGACAGACGAAAGCTAGTATGACTTGTACTACTTTGTATTTCTCTGTATAATGCTTGCCCTGTGTTTTTACTTTTGCAGGTGAGACTTGAAGTTATCGATAAAAAGGCAAAGAATGCAACTTTTATTTCTGGTACTGAGGCTACAAACATATCAAAGGATATTCAGAAAGTGGAGAAGAGAAGAATATTGAAAAGATCTTTGTGCAATGAGTGGAGATCTCAGATCCACTGCATGGTATCAATCCTGAATATATGTTTAACGATGTCTAAATGGAAAGAGTTTCATTTGTTTTCTGTTTCCAGCAAGGATATGTCTTCATCTTTTACGAAGGAAGCTAAATGTTGTTGCAGATGATTATTGATGTTCCAACAGTAGGAGGGCGACTAATGCTTGTCGATATGGCTGGTTCTGAGAATATAGCACAAGCTGGTCAAACTGGCATGGAAGCAAAAATGCAGGTAAAGTTCCACGTTTTTTACTTACCTCGCTTCTTTAAAGTTTTTTCCAGATTTCCTATGAATAGTAATTTGAAATGTATGATTTTAACTCTTGATGCATTTGATACTAATCCGATAATAAAATTACGCAGACTGCAAAGATCAATCAAGGAAACAGTGCACTTAAAAGGGTAGTTGAGGCCATTGCTAACGGTGATTCCCACTTGCCATTCCGAGACAGCAAGTTAACTATGCTCTTATAGGTACTACATCTTATGTATATAACATATCTATGTTTCTTGGATCCTCCAAAAATGTTGCTACCTCCGTATTGAATCGTCCAAAAATCAGTAATTTTTGGAGGATCTTACGCGCACCAGCATTATTTTGTAAGGAACAAAGCGTCATAGCCACAAATAGTTTGGGAGTTGTACTAGTCGTTGTAAGAAGTTGATTCAACTATTTCATGTAGTATTCTTTTGAGGATGACAAGTCCAAAATTCTCATGATACTGTGTGCCAGTCCAGATCCTAAAGAGCTCCACAAAACCATCTTTACTCTAGAGTACGGTGGAAAAGCAAAATGCATTGTCCGTGGCCCTCACACACCATTAAAGGTGAAAGGTGCAGAAGATTCTTCCTCAGCGGTTATTTTGGGGTCAAGGATTACGGCAATGGATCAGTTTATCCACAAGCTTCAGATGGAAAATAAGCTCAAAGAGAAAGAGTGTAACGAAGCTAAGAGAAAGCTTATAAAGAAAGAAGAAGAAATTGTTACGTTAAGGTCTAAACTTGAATTAGCAGTAATAGAAGGAGTGGATACAATAGAGAAGGATGTCATTGTTAAAGTAAACGAGCGAACTCAGATGATGAAACATGAATTTGAAAAGAAGATACAGCGGTGTCAAAAAATGGCAAATGAATTCATACAGATAGAAAGGAGGAAGATGGAAGATAGAATCTTCCAGCAACAACAAGAGTTTGAAATGCTTAAAAGGAGCTCGGAGGAAATCGAGGCCGAGCTTTGGCGTTCAAGGGTTGTCAATAGATTAACAGAAATGGAGGAGAACTGCTTTGGGAAAAGGCTACTGGAGATTTACTCTGAAGATGCAGGAATGGTGAAATCTATGGATTTGGATAGATCTATTGGTATGAACTGTGGAAAGCAGGATGCAGTCGTCGATAAAGTAGAAAGTAATACAGTTCAGGTGTTTTTGGGCTATCCTAGCATAAGCGATACAAGAGAAGTTGAAGATCCTTCTATCGATTTGTTGCAACATTTCACCAACAAATTTGTTCTTGAGCACAGTGTTCGATGAGGAAGAAGAAGGTAATGACAGTGAAGGGGATAAAGAGAACCCCCCTATCGAGGAGGTGCAAAAAGAGGTTATTGAGGAAAAGACAATACATTCCGCCATGCTCCATCACGATTTATTGCATGCAACTATAGTAGAAGATCGTTCCGATGATCTTTCTAGTGATATTGTCCCTTCAAGAAAAGAACTAATTCAAAATATATTCAAACTTTGTGGAAATTCTAGAGAACTCTCTCAGCAATGTATACCAACTGAATCGAAATCACCTCCAGTTAAAGAAATCAGAGAGGATTCACCTATAAAAAAATTACATAATCTCTCTAGCGAGAAAGTTAACGATTCAAAGGAGAACTTCAACCCTACATTTGAAAGCATAGGCATCGATCTGGACGTGCACGTGAAATGGGAAGATTTATCAAAGGAATATCCTGGAATTATTATCACTACATTGAAGGTTGTTAAAGTTTCAACATTAGCAGATTTACACAAGCTGATCGAGATATATCTTGGCGCTGGCAATCAAGAACTCAATTTCCTAGTAAGTAGGATATTTTATACTTGAGAAGCTTCAAAATGTCTGTGTTTACATATTCATGATAACAGTTCTTCGATGTCATTCATGATAACAGTTCTTCGATATCATCCATGATGACAATTCTCCTATATCATCTACATGTCTCTGTTTATACTTAAATAGCTTCAAAATGTCTCTGTTATATTTATGATGATAATTCTTCGATATCATCTACATTTTTGTGTTTTATACTCTAGTAGCTTCAAAATGTCTGCATGTTTACATATTCGTGATAACAATACTCTGATATCATCTATATGTCTGTGTAATGTGTTTATACTTAAGTAGCTTCAAAATGTCTCTGTTCACATATCCATATGATAACAATTCTCCGATATCATCTACATGTCCGTATTTACTCTTTTAAGTAGGATGTTTTATACTTAAGTAGCTTCATAATTTCTGTGTTTACATGTCCATGTGATAACAATTCTCCGATATCATCTACATGTCTGTGTTTATACTTAAGTAGCTTCAAAATGTCTGTCTTTACACATTCACGATCACAATTCTTCGATATCATCTTACATGTATGAGGAACGGCTTCCTAATCCAGATTTCTTCTACCGAAATAAATAGGACATATCTGGCGCGCCAATGTCTAAAGAAGAGGAGTCCATCACACCAGTGAGTAGTAAGCTGCCATTGTTCAACTTCAACAACCTGATGCATGTCTACCTAGCTTGCTTGCATCCGGTGAAGGGAACCAAACAACCTATTTATGAACAATTTTCATTGTTGTAAAATAAGCTCACGTTAACTCTAAAGTCACATGGCATAGAGGGTCACTGAGAACAAGATGATCCTTAGGTGAAATGGTTGTTTGTATACGCTTGTGAACACACGGTCTTATGCTCGAATATGTGACTTGTTCTGCTCTACTGGAGTATAAACAATGAAGGTTGAACATGTATATTTTGTAATCATATGCTAAAATATGTGACTTGTTTTGCTCTACTGGAGTATAAAAGTAAAGGCTGAACATATGTATTTTGTAATCCTATGGTAAAATATATGACTTGTTTTCCTCCACTGGAGTATAAACATGAAGGTTGAACATGTATATTTTGGGATCATATGCCAAAATATGTCACTTGTTTTGCTCTACTGGAGTATAAACATGAAGGTTCAACATGTATATTTTGTAATCATATGTTAAAATATGTGACTTGTTTTGCTCTACTGGAGTATAAACGTGAAGGTTGAACATGTATATTTTGTAATCATATGTAAAGATATATGACTTGTAATCATATGCAAAAATATATGACTTGTTTTGCTCTACTGGAGTATAAACATGAAGGTTGAACATACATATTTTGTAATCATATGCTAAATATATGACTTGTTTTGCTCTATTGGAGTATGAGCATGAAGGTTGTACATGTATATTTTGTAATCATATGCTAAAATATGTGACTTGTTTTGCTCCACTAGAGTATAAACAAGAAGGTTGAACATGTATATTTTGTAATCATATGCTAAAATATGTGACTTGTTTTGCTCAACTGGAGTATAAATATGTACTGAATGACCTATTTTAGGAGCGATCCATCCAACACAGTTTTATTTCCAATTGCAAAAACTCAAATATATCATTTTATATATGACTTCGTGACAACTAACGCTCAAGATTCAAGTTCATGATAACACATAGGATTTTTATTAAGGGGGGTCAAAAATAGAAAGCAAAAAAAATAAATTAAAAACCTATTGTGAATGGGTCTCAAGCCCAAGATCGGCATGCCCTTTGCGTGAAAGTTTGCACCCCCTTTGCCACTGAATCAAGTTTTTTGCTTGTGTCAGGGAGGTCAAATTAATATATATACATAGAAAAAAAGGTCATACATATATACAACATAATTTTTCGATGAAAAGGGTTTGGATCTGAAGTCCACGTAGCTCCGCCCCTGCATATGGTCCGTTTTAGGTCTAGACTACTCAGCATGAATTTATTCTTTGGATTACATCACATCAAGCTTTCGTACATGTAAACTTAAATTTTGTCTTTTAAATTAAAGCTCTTCACTTTTCTTTCTTATTTTAAACGTCAGATTTACCTAAAGCTCTTCACTATTCTATTTCTTTTTTGAAATTATTTTAATTTTGAAAATGTTACTATAAAAGGTGAATCACTGTACCTAGTGGGGAAATGCACAGTAAATAGAAGGTTAAAGTAAGAAAAAGAATGATAGAGTGGAGCGTCATGAGGTAATATTTTTTTATGTGTGAAAAGGAATGAATGAAGGTAAAAGTCAGATCAATTATTAACACTGTACAAATGAATAGAATGGACCCAAAAGAAAAAATAAGTACAAGTGAATAGAATGGTCATATTTGTAAACAGAATTTAATGGGTCTTTGAAAGAACAGGACTCTGTACCTATGTGTTATGCCAAAGAGAATTATTCGCACGAATACAATAACATAACAGTAAAATTTCACAAATAAGGTCTGAAGTATACGTGAATCTTACCACTACCTCAATATCTGTCTACATATATAAATGTTTATTTGGTTTGGAATATCACCGGTAAATATGTGGTGGGTTCGATAATATTTTTTCATCATTAACTAAAAGTTTCAAATTTGAACACTAACATTGAGAAAATTGTTGTTGATAGGTATTTTTCGTGAATTACTAAATTTCGAATATTAGAAAGTTAAAGAAATTGACTTATCTTTTTAAGAATCTTTTAAAATATTGAAATATCTACTTGTATAGGTTTCTAAGGTAGATTTTGATATATTTCATAATTCTACAAAATATAGTTGTTATTTTTACAGTTTAGAATGTTTCTAAAGGCTGTAAATATTACATAGCCCATCACTTCTTCCTTTAAAAAAATAAAATTATACAATAAATGTGTTTGTGAAAATATTAAAACTTTATAAATGTTTTATTGGAAGGAATGCTGATTAACCGATAGAATTGTCATTTTATAATATTGTGTGTTCTGCAAAAGTCAATAAAATATCGCTCATTTTTTTACACGACTCTAAAAAAATATTGACTGGAAAAAATATTTTCAAAATTTAACCTTTATTTATATCCTAACATATTTGGTAGTTTCTTGAAACAATAATTATTTTTAGTAATAATGAGAGATAATTTGAGACAAACGAATATAGTACTACCTCTATCCACCTTTATTTTTTACTATAGTAAAAAAAATCACTTTTACCATATTATTAAGTCATCGATTCAAGTTGTGAGAATAGTTTTTTGTAGACATGCATAACAAGATTGCGTACACTAAATTCTTATTGATTTTTTCTTTCAATTTTGCACATAACAGAAGTTTTAGTATACCCAATAACTCTCTTCTATTTTCAATTCACCTAATAGTTAGTGAGATGAAACGACTTATAATAACGAAGGATGCTCTAGTAAAAATATCATGTTTTTAGAACATGTCAAGTCAAATATAAACAAATAATAATAAACGGAGAAAACATAATATTTGTGGACCAAAATAAATGCTTAAAAAGAAGCACCACATGTAAATCCTCACTTTTTCCCATAGAAGGATCAAATTGCATTCATGTGTGAGTGACAATTACTAGTGTACTGTATCCATTGCACATGTTTAATACTTATTTTATCAACTTTTCAAAAATGACCCTTTTAATTACTTGAAAACGACACATGTGTCTTCTTTATTACAAACTACATTTCCTCAAAATCTAATTTACACCCCCCAAAATAGAATTAATTTTCTGTTTTACACCCTTTTTTATTTAATTTTATGAAAACATTATAATATTTCTATTTAAGATTGAATGGTATTGATATGATTGAATATCAATTAAGCAACCAACATTTTAGAATTTATTTTTTAGTATACATAATAAGGCTAAAATAAGGTATTTGTTGGTGCATTACATATTGGGTATTAATTCTTGTGGTTTAGTTTTGTCTCTTAGTTAATGTTTAAATGGGAATAACTAATTAAGCAACCAAAATTTTAGTACTGTATTAATTTATGTTGACAATTACGAAGATAGGGCTAAATAAGGTATTGCAAACAAATTTAATTTGTTGGTGCATTGTATATAGGGTATTAGTTCTTCTGGTTTAATTAATTATTTGATTCTTAGTTATGTTTAAATGAAGATTATTAAATAAGCAACTTCACCAAATCTAGTTATGAAAATTTACAACATGATTAATGAGGCAAGATACTGTTTTACAACAAAGTGGAAGTGTAGATTAATTAAATAATGGGGATTGTCAAATCATGTTTAGTTAGATTGCTTCATAAAAAAATTATTTGATTACACTCTTTAATTACGCATGATACTGTTTGCAAATTACACTCTTTAGGATGGTCATTTGTTATCTCCCTTTTGTGAACTAATATACATAGACAGTGTTAGGGTTATTTTTGAGTCATTTGTTATCTCCCTTTATGGCCAATAAAGAAAATTTTCATCAATTTTTTAGGCCTGTACAAATAAAAAGACGTACATTATATATATATAAATACGTAATAAAATAAGTAAATTTGGACAATGACGAAATTTTTATAACGTAAAAGTTTTATGATTCGTATCTTGGAAACACGAGTTAGGACGACTAATAAATCAGCAACCACTTCGTATGTCGTATTTAAAATCAAATTTGAGCCCACGCTTTAAAAAACTATATATTTTTATACATATAAGCACACAAATATTTTCAATTTATTTTGATAATTATTTATTTGTTACAAATATTTTTACTTATAAGTGTTTATCCAGGTTGGGAATACTTTACGGGAGTGACATTTAACGAAGAGTTTAAATTTTGTGTTTGCATTTTTTATATTTTTACACTTGTACAAAATATAAATTATAGTGTAAAATTTATTTTTGGGGAATTGGACGGAAATGATTTTTACAAATGTTCATCACGTGTTTAGGCAAATATAGGACATTAATATTTATATTAAAAAATTAAATTAATTTAGATACTTACTCAATTAATTCATACTTATACATTGAAAGATATTGCATAGTTTTTTCTTTAATATAATTTTTCTGATATTTTTTATTTTTCACGCGATTCTCATCACACTTTAGGCAAATTTAGGTCATTACTAGTTATATTAAAATTGATTTAGATACTTAATCAAATAATTCACTTTTTTACATTAATGGATATTATGTAGAATTTTTTCTTAAAATAATTTTTCTTTATTCAATTTTGTCTTTACGTACATATTTATATATTTTGCTTATATATATATTTTACTGTAGCATACACATTAAATTATTTTAATATATATTTTATATTTGTATTTGCATGCATTGATTTTTTTTTCTTTTTTCTTTGTTTAATAAACTTAAGTCTGGCCGGGAACCATATTTGTAGATTCTGAAGGGTGTCTAACCCCTTCCCTTTGCAATTATTTGAATCATTACCTAGAATCTAAATTGGTTTCATCATACTCCCTCCGTTTCGAAAAGAATTACCTACTTTGATTTGGCACAAAGTTTAAGAAAATAAAGAAAATTTTTGAATCTTGTAGCCTTAAATTAAAGTAGTGTCAAATGTATCAAAATTCCCTTTAATCTTGTGGTCATAAACATGTAATTTGGAAAGTTTAAATTAAAGTATTGCCAAAAAATGAAAGGGTTCATTCTTTTTTAAACGAACTAAAAAGGAAAGTAAGTCATTTCTTTTTAAACAGAGGGAGTACTTGCTAATAAATAAATAGGTTTTCTATTTTTTCTTGAAAATTAGGTGGCGACTCTGTTGACACCTAATTTTAACCTCCCGATATCACTTTTAGGCTGTTATTATATCAAAATTATTTAATTTTAATTATCAATATTTTTAAATATTATTCTTACATTGAGTACATACTAACGTGTCGCATTTATAATTAAAGGAAATGCATAAATTATTTCTTAGCTTTTAGTATCATTATCATAATTTTTAAACTCAAATTCAGCATTTTATGTAATTTTTATTAAATTATTTTCCACGTAGTTATGCACATCTACATTTTTGCAAACACAATATCTTGTTTTCCATTATTTAGCATTATTTATTTTATTAAATTATTTATTATTAATTATTATTATTTAATATTTATTTATTATTTAATATTGTTATGTATTATTTAATTATTATTATTATTATATACTATTATCCCTATTTTAATTTAAATAATAGCCTAATTTAATTCATTTTACCTAAATCTATTCACCTTTTAACTTAATTTTGTCCAATTTCTTACAATTCTAGCAATTTTTGAAACTCAATTCCAAATTTTCAATTTTTAGATCTCAGTTGTTGATCCTGAACGGATCCAACGACTTAGATCTGATACACCTTTCTTTCCTTTTTAATCCAAAAATCTAACCCTAATTCCAAAATCAAACAACAACCGCTCCTTCTCTCTATCTAACCTCTCTCCTTCTCTCTCTATGTAACCTCTCTTTCCCATGGCTATCGCCGCTGATCGGTGGAGCAGCGCCACTGAGACCCCCGTCTCCAATAGATTTCCCACTGCCCTCTATATGCGCCGCCAATGCCTACTCCGCCGATACCAGATCTACCACTGCCTCCTACCGTTCATCCTCGCCGCTGCCAGGGTTGCGCTGCCAACGCCTACTCCGACGATACCAGATCTACCACTGCCTCCTGCCATTCGTCCTCGCCGCACCGCCAACGCCTACTTCGGCGATACCAGATCTACCACTACCTCCTGCCGTTCGTCCTCGCCACACCGCCAGCCCCTCAGCCTCCATCACCATCTCTCCCTCTATTTTCCCCTTTTCGGCGATGAACCAGCACGCCAACGCCGCTCCAACATTTCCACGAGACCCCCCTGCTCTCCAACCACCTCCGTGAACCAACCGTCGGTGCCCCAGGACATCTCCGTCCTCCACCCGCCACCAACCTTCTCCGTGCCATTGATCCATTTGTCAAAAAAGAGTTGAAAAACCCATCCACAGGTTTCCCTAAATATTTAAATAATTGTGTTTAATTTTAATCTCTTTTCCCCTTCTTTAACAGATTTCGGACTCTGAATTAACAATGCACGAATGATTTATTTCATCCGATTCTTTGCCATTTTATGTTCTTATGCTTTAAGACTACCAGATGTGAAAAATCGAAATTTTAATAATGATCAATTTTGTCATAGTTTGCTAATTTCGAATTTTGACATTATCCATCTTCTTTGAATTAGTTGACAAATTTCTCGGCTATTTGACTGCGTATTATATTTTTATGGTTGGATTGATCTTGTGATAATTTGAATAAGATTTTGGTAAAGAACATCTGATTGTGTATCACGTTTCTTGAATTACATCGTGGACTGATTTTTGTACAATTGATGATTTGAATTAGGTACAAAAATAATTAGGGATTATTTTATAAAATTAATTGCTCATAATTTATTTATGGTAAATTGAACAAATTTTCTCATCCCTAATTGACCCTAATTGATTATCGATCTCTTAATTGATTAGTGATTGATGCTAACATGTTACTATTAATTTACCTTCCTTCTATGGAATATGTGACAACATGGCACTCACCTATATATAAGGTAACTTTCAGTATTATGGGAATCTAGTTTTTAATCATGACAGTCTTGATAGTTTTTATTTATTGGATTTGGCCTAAGGAAAAAAATATTGTGAATGACTTTTACAAATATTGACTTTCCTTTCTAATTGGTATATGATTGATTCAGTAAGAGAAATTCTCTACTAAAATATTTTTTTGCCATTTTTATGTTGGTTTAGTTTTGCAATACTCAGCCTATATAAACAATTCTTCAAGCTTTTAAGTTCACAAGTTCTTCTTAAGTTTTACAATTACCACTACTACTCTCTTAAACAAAGCATTAGTTACTTTCAATACAAAAAGTTATGGAAAACATCTTGCATATTTTGTTGTGTTTTGCTTCCTTTCTATTTTTATTTTACTACTGCTTGCAGGTAAGTCCCTCAAGGTCTTTGCAGGAGTGTTCTAGCATGGTGCTACAACTCAGTGAAGAAAAAGCCCAAGCTGAAGCAGAGATTGAGATGTTGAAGAAAAATATGAGCGTACGGTCTGCAGAAGTTGCAAACAAGCAACACCTGGAGGGAGTAAAGAAAATTGTAAAATTGGATGCAGAGCGTCGGAGATTAAGTGGTCTTGTGTGGAAGAAGTTTCTTGGGCCTACAGCCTTGGCCCAGATGAAGCTTGACCTGACCACCCAAACATATGATGACCTGGAGGAAGTGAAGAAAATTGCAAAATTGGACGTAGAGCGTCAGAGATTACGTGGTCTTGTGTGGATGAAGCTTGACCTGACCAACCAAACAACATATGTGGAGCTTCGACCCCAATTACAATCCCAAAGTTACAATATACTACCTACTTTTTTTTGTTTGTTGTTGTTTTCATTCACTGGGTTCGATGTTGTATTAAATTTAAAGTATATAAGATAAATGCATGGAATAGTTGTCTTATTTTCTATCAATCATTTCAGGAGCACTTGTTACTTTTTTTTACTGATCGACTGACTCTATTCATCTACTTTATGAAATATTAGAGAAAGGAATGAATTTAGAGGATAATAAAGATAGGTCGAAGCATGCCGAACCTTCTTCTTCAAAGGCCAAGTTAATAGATGAACCAAGCTAGATAGTCTTCTATCACTAGATTTATGATAACAATTTTTTTTAAAACTACATATTATATCACACTATCAAAATAAAAATTTAAAAGAAAAATAATTTGGTTAAGTGAAAGGGTGTAATTGGTGGTCTCCACACGTCAATTCCGTGCAGTACTACTCAATGAGAATGGTGCACCCTAATATATCCAATACCCACTAGGCACTAGCCCAAACAGACAAAAAGATCATAATCCCTTTTCCTAAAAACACAATAAAAAAAATATTGTAAATATAAGCTTACAAATTTGATGTTGAAATCATTGAAGTTTCAATACATATTACTTTCTTTCTTTAGTTTCAATTTATGTGTCACTTAAATAGATCTAATATAATTTAATTTTATAAGTTAATCAAATTGATTTTCCATAAGTTAGGAGGAGTAAATTTAAATGAATAAGATATATGGTAAGTAATACTAGTAAAAACAAGCAAGGGTTGTTTGGTTGTTGGTTATAATTATGTGAAGTTGTTTGGTTATTTCGTTTTCTACAACGTATAAAATATTAGTACAAATTAACTCATGATTTATACATGTTTTATTTAACTGGGAATGTATATTAATAACTAAATATTGTACTTATATGATATGCAAAGTTTTGTACAATGTAACTAAAAAAATTATGAAATACATATGTTGGGTATATGAATAAAAATCCTATATTATTAATTGAAAAAAATGAGAAATTATGAAATCAATTTAGTTTAATTTTTATCATTTTGTAATATGTTAATCAATTAGTATTATTTTATCATTGAGTGACTCCGAGCTTCTAACTCTTCACTTTCTTCCCTACCTTAGTTCCCAAACAAAAACTGCCCCATCAACAAAATAAAATCGCGCTGAATGTTCACATCTCCACCTTTTGTTGCCATCTCTATACAACAGTCACCTCTCTACTCGGGGGCGGAGCCAGTATGTGGAATGGATGGGGGTTCACCGTATATTCCCACCAAGTGGGGTCTTGGGAGGGTAAGTGTAAGCAGTCCATACCACTACCTCAAATGTGAGATAGAGACGTTGTTTCCGACAAACCCCCGGCTCAAAATCAAACAATCTAGATAAGGAATTGCAAAAGAACCGTTCACCGAACCCCCTTCGGCGGAAAATGATACTATTTACACATTACTAAAATCATATTATATGTATATATAATAGATGTCGAGCTCCATTCAATAAGTTTCTCTTTAAATTTTTAACCCCCTCTCCAACATATTAATTGGCCCAATAGAGTTAGCTTGGTTCACAACAGTATTCACTTACTTTCCTTAGTTATCCAAACATAGAAACAATAAAATAACAAGAGTCATGCATTCCCAATAGAAACAAAGATTCTATAGTTTAACAATTATAGAATCAGCAACTCAAAGTGTCTGTGCCTTAGCTGTATGATATCCTTGGTTGGCGAAACACGGTAGAACTTCACTAAGAATAGTCTTTTACTTAGAAAATCTAGTGAAAGGTCATTCACTACTTGAGACTAAAGAACATACATCAAAGCAAAAGAACCCAAAAATATTTCAGCATTGTTAATGAATGCCAGGTAAAACGTGAATCTTTCGTCAACCCTAAGGAAAAACACCCTACTTAAAGGGACAACAGGAGTTAGAGACACCCCAAAAAAAAGTAGAAAAGCAATAAGCTCAACTACCACAGTCAGTGCACAGACAAATTCTAATTAGACGAAAGACAGTAAGTTCTAAGCTATTCTACTGTTAAATTGGTGTAAACAAGAAAAATAAAGTTTAATCATTCTAAACTAGTGAGGTAGCCTAAACCATGTTATTCTGTAATCCATCTCCAGAAAAGCATTCTTTTATAAGCGAAAACCGCCAAAAACTAAAGAACTTGTTTGCGAGTTAAATTGCCAAGTACCTCAAAAACATGGCCATATTCTAGTCTACCTTTCCATATACAAAATCACTAGTAGAACTAAACACCAGCTGTTGGCAGCACATACCATACGATGACTGCTGTTAGTCTTCATCCTGCTTCACCATGACCAGTTTCAGGAAATGCACCATAAGCCAAATTCCACGGTAAGTACTTGTGCGCACTGAACACAATCCCCAGCACCAAGGTCGGATTTGACAGAGTGGGATGTCATCAGACGTTAGTATTTGGGCATCTCCTCCTGTGCAACACAAGGTCCAATACAGAGGAAAATGATTATGTTATTCTCAAAAATTAACTACCACTACTGCTATTGCTACCCATATCGTCTACAACTGCACTACCAACAAGAAACATCACGAAAACATCTTTGTCCAATGCAAGTCAAATAGGAAACCAAAAGAATTCATTTTTTTATAGTGAGGAGAAACTAGAATCAATTATCCTGCTTGGGAAGGCACTAACAGGTTACGGAACTATATTTAAAACCGAACAACACAATCAAAAGCTAACTCACATAAGCTTTGACATAACAGGCTACGAGAGGAGATGCATTAGATAGCTAGTAAAAATAACCATACGCAAGCCAAATTAAAACGATAGTTAAACAGAAAATATTACGAAATAGGCAATACTACTGACATTAATTATAGTAAACTAGAATAAAAACTGTAAAAAACTAAAATTCAAGCAATCCAACAAATCCCATTGAGCGCGTAATGCTTGAAAGAGTAAACTGTATGTGGAACGAAACCAGCAGCATGCAAGTGAAGTTCCCCTCCAGCAATAGGTAAGTTCTCAGATGAAATCAAGCACTGTGATCAGTGTTGTTGAACCTGCCGACTTGGAGCACCACCATAGCCACCACCATATCCAACTTGGCCACCATGAGGTTCATTTTGCTGAGCACCATAATTACCCAAAACTTGTGAATTTCCACTAGCATCGCCATAGCCACTGCCCATGTAACCCCCACCACCTGATTGCATGTCTCCCGATGCACCACCTTCACCAACTGGATTTCCATAAGCACCATCACCTCCACCATATCCACCATAACCATAACCTTGATTTCCATAACCCGTGGCTCCAGCTGGAGACTGACCAACAACAGATCCTTCATTAGTGGGTCCACCTCCACCACCAGCACTTGAAGAACCCCATGATGCATTACCATAGCCTATGTTCTCATATCCAGAAGGACCCTGAGAACCCTACGAGCTTCTCGATCCACCATCTTGACCGCTACCATAACTAGCACCAGGCACATTTGGATTTTCGAAGGCTGCAGCAACTGCTGGACTACCATATCCAGGATTGACAGCCCCATAGCCAGGATTGGCTGCACAGTAACTTCCATAAGCACCATTACCCATGCCATTGTTGGACGATCCATAACCATAACCCAGTGTACCATATCCGGAGGAACCATAAGGTGGGTAGCCACCTACAGTTTTTTGTGACTGCATGTATCTATTGGTATCCATTCTGTCATAAGAACTGGGATTGTCACCAAATGGACCATACCCCTGGTAACTGATAACGCTCAATATACAGCTCTCGTAGGAGTGTAAAGCGGTCGCTGTCAAATATATAACCCAACTAGGTTGGGTATCGATCCTACAGGGAATAGCTTGATCAACAAGTAAGTAAAGATTACTAGACTTTTGGTGCAAGTCTCGTAAAAAGGGGGAAGTTTTATCGTGCAAGTAATGTAAACAAAATAGTAAAGTAAAAAGAAAGAATGTTTAGTAAGATGTAAAACAATGAGAATTGAGAAGTTGGGATTATGTCCACCTTATGAGTTGTACGTCTCTATTGGCTATGAGTTGTGCGGAATTCAGACATGCATGTGCTTATAGAGAATTGTATTCGATAGTAAATCCAAACGTCTTTCGACCTCAACAAGGACTATTTCACTTTAACTCTTTCCAGCTTAAAGCGTATCTAACGGTACAAATTCTCTAAGAGGTTAATCCAGTTACGACACTAACTTTTTAGTAGTGGATGGGACCCTATTACCTTGACATTATCTCTTTTCCATACATATAACTTTTCTTTCGAACAAGTTAATGCTATACTGGCGTATTCTATGCGTTTGCAACCACAAAGAATTTAGATTAAGATAAAGAGAATAATGATATAAGCAGCATACGTGTCACGAATTCACAAACTCATGGCAATAGATAGTAGCTCATATGGCTTCCATAACCCCAACAGAGAAGTTTAGTTACCCATGAGTGCGAAGGAAATCACAATCGACATTGTTATTATACCACAGTAAAGATCTCGTTAGGTATAGGGTGGTAGGCGTTAGGCGTGACTTCTTTGCTAAGTAACGTTTCTCTTGTTGCAGAAATTAAGAATTGAATAGATGAATAGAAAAATAATAAAAAGTAGAATTAATGGAAGACTTAGAATCTGAGTTGTAAGTTGTGGAATAAGAAGTAGAATTAGAATTCCTCAAAATCTCTAGCAAAATAGGGTATTTATAACACCCATATCCTATTTCTACTAAGCTAATGCATTACTTAACCCAATCCTATTAGGTTAATGTATCATTATCCTAATCCTAATAAGTTACTGCTAGTCCCAAAAGTCTTAAAAAATGTTGTTTTTGCCCGGGATAGGTTTTCCATGCGTCACTTTTGATCCTTGGCGTCCAAGCTTTCCCTTCCTTCTTTTGTGAAGCTTTCTTTGGCGTCAAGTTATCCATAAAATGCTGAAATCTGCATCATTTATACCTGAAAACTTGCTAATCACGTTTGTTAGCTCACTTACAGGAAAAGGGACTAAAAGTGCCTGAATTATATATTTTGTCCTTAAAACTTAGCTAAAATATGGGTGAAACATAGTACTTTAGGCGTGTAAATTCGCCTATCATCAACACCCCACACTTAAAGCTTTGTTCGTCCTTGAACAAAATATCATGTCCATCTAATCATTTACTTAGGGTTTCACAATAACAACACAAAATATTCGTCAAGACAGGCATATCAATCATTAACAAAGAGTAGTTTTTTGATCATTAGTAGAAACAATTTAACCTCTAACATAGACTCGTGATGATGGTCAATTCGTATTCAAACAGATAAGGCATATAGAATCATACACAACTACCCAAAACTCATCAACCATGCGTGTCTCACAATATATTACCCATAATCACTCATAAGTGTAGCATATTTTTCAAACATGGGTATAAAAGTATCCTTGCTCTCGCTTTCTCAAAGAATTCATATGCTGCAACTGATGTCCATAGGCTTGCCCTTAGTGTAATGCTCCACTAAATGTCAGAATGCTAAGCTTAGGATCAACTAGGTCTTTTGATGGTTGTAATATAGGCTAAGGGACGGGTAGGACTATTTTGGCGAGAAATAGTGACTATGTTCCTAAGCGCTTTAATACATCACATTGTATCATTAACACTTTTCTTTCAAACATCCTTTCTACTCTCTTTTATTCTACCACCCCTTTTCTCCTCTTTTGTTTTTCAATTTTGAACATAACTAACTTTTCATTTTTACTTTTTTTTTTCTTTCCTTTTTCTTTTCATAACACACCTCTTATGATAGCAATTCTTTTTTTTTCATAACAAATTCAAGCACCAATAAATTCTAAAGCATCATACTCACCCGATTTCCTCTTATTTTGTCACATGACTTTGCACTTTAAAGCACTTAGGAATTTGGATCAAATTATGGTCTTGAAAAAATAGATTAGGCTTACATATGAGGCTATCAAAGAAAATAGGCTAAAGGCTCAAAAGGGTTTAACTAGGACAATGTCCATGGGTAGGTACAAAGAAGGTAAACAATAATAGGTTGCCAAAGAAATGCCTAAATCATCTCCCAAACTTGCACGCTTTATTTTCGCTTTACATATATACCAGGCAAGTTCTAGCATCAGCCACAAGCATAGAATATACTACATCCTCACACACACAAGGCACATGGTTGACTTTATTGGGAGTAGTATAGACTCTTGACCCAACAGATAAAGGAATTAAATCACACAATATCACATAGTGAGTCACAATTAGAGCCTAAACGTCTTAATAGTCATGATTTTAGCACAAAATCTTGTCATAATCTCATGCTGACTATTAGAATAATTTAACTACTAAAAAAAATATTTAACTAACAAAAATGAAAAATGAAAAAAACTAAGCAAAAAAAAAAAACTAAGCTAAGCAAACAAACATAAATGCAAATGTAGATAAAGAAGAATAGCATGCAAATGCCAGCACCCTACACTTAAACCAGACACACTGCCCTCAGTGGAAAATAAATACGAAGAACCTGGTCATTCGGACTCCTCCTCTATGTCGGGGGTCATACCCCCTTCGTCGGAATCATCATAGGAGTCGTCGTCATCAGAATTCTCCTCCACATCAGAGTCTGGAATTCGTCGATCATCATCGGTTGGCACATCATCATCCAGAGGTTTCTCAAAATATGTACCTACTCCACACATCTCCCTTGCATTCACATTCATTGGATACTCATGATCCAGATGTTGGAGCTCTGCAGCAATTGGAACACGACCTCCGCTCATCATTGTAAACTGAGTCATGCCATAAAGATGGAAAAAGAAACCCTCATCCCGAGCATGTCTCTCTGTCGTAGTAAGGTTGACGCCATGTGTTGATTCAGCATCTTTGATCTTTGTGAGGTCAACCTTGTTCGGGTTGTGTGGGAGTTTATGATCAGCCGGTTCCTCTTCGATGTCTTCCTTCCTCAAGATTGCAGTCATCAGATTGCCGAGGCTGAAGTGGGACCGCTTGTGTAGCCTAGCTTTCTACATTGTAGAGAGAATGATTTCCCCAATGTTGATAGGGACATTCGTCATCAATGCATATACCAGGCACACTCTATCTCTTGTTATCTTGGTGTATTACATCCCTGGAATAAGGCAAGAGTTGACTATACGCAACCATATCCTTGTTTCCGTATTCAAAGGAGCATGTGGGAAGGTGTTGTGTCATCCGATGTCTTTATGTCTGCTCCACCTTGCCATGGATCTAGTTCCACAAAGTGTGTGTCGAATTACTCTATATGGAGGTCTACTATACAGCTCTTTGAATAGTGATGGATCGACAGAAGGCAAGCCAAGAAAGGAGTTGAAGAAATCCGCATTGAGTTGTAAAACTTGGCCCCGAATCTTGACTTCGCTTCCTGTGGTTTTCGGTGACCAGTTGGCATAGAATTCTCTTGTTAAATTGATATTGCATTCTCCCATGTCTCGGAAGATGAAATCAAGATGTAATGCCATGATCTTGGCCAACATGCGTGGCTCCTTCTTCGCTAGGCTTTCTTTATTTATCAAGTCCACATGAACATATTTTCTTTCCTTGTTGTTCCTATACCATTCCTTCACTTCCTCCTCTAAAACCTATTTAATTTCGAACATGCGGCGTGGTACTTGCATCGAGGAGGACTCTCCTTGCTCTTTGCGTCCTCGTTTCTTGCCTTTTTGGGAAGTGGTTGCCTTATCTTTTCCTTGTCTTGCTTTGGGTTCCATTGTACCTGAGACTAAAACAATGTTCATGTTAGCGTCATCTCGATGGATACAATCTATAAACAAGCAGTAGGGGCACCAACCCACACTTAGTTTTTTGGTACAAACTAGTGAAGTGAAAGTGGTCGATTACTCAGACTTTATCGACATACGTTTTAGGTGCTATATTCCAACAATAAAATCAGTGCAGTCATACTTCTTGTAATCTTGACAATACTTTCATATTTGATATATTAAGACTACTACATAAGGATTAAATTAATGTATCACATCTAGAATAATCACAACCTCATATGTTGGTAGTCAACCATAACTCTCATCTCGATGAACAAGTCATTCTAACATGTAAGCTTTCAAGTGACAAGATTATGCAATTTTTTTGACCATATCAATTCCACAGAAGTATGATAGTGCATCAAACTCAAATTCTAGTTGGAAATAAGTTAAGATCATCCTTACGTATTCATTCACCCACTTGGTTGTATCACAATAACTCAATCACATTCAAATCATCAATACTACTTTCAAGATTCAACAATTCATAATGGGCGTAGTAGTGTAGTACTTACAGAATATAAATGAAGAACAAAGTAGTACTTACTTGATTGATGACTTTGGATGATGTTCTTGTGAAGTAAGAGAGCAAAAGGAAAATTTTTGAGAGGATTTGGGGACTATAGGCGGCGCTTAAGCTAGGTTTCCAATGTGTTTTTGGTTCAAGACTAAGTCTCATATTTATAGGAGAAGGTTGGGTTGGGTTTTGACCCATTTAAAATCGGATTTGGAGACAAGAAGTGACCATAGGCGGCGCCTTTTGCTTTGCCTATGCTTGGCATAGGCGGTGCCTTTTGCAAAGCATTGTCTATCATACGCCTCGCCTATGCCATGGAATTCCTAGGCATAGGTGGCACCTTTAGCATGGCATATGAGATTCAGAGACAAAAGGCATTAGCATAGGCGGCGCCTATGCTATGGCATACTTGGGCATGGGCGGCGCCTATGCTATGGCACACTAGATTCCGAGACCTTAAGTCATAGTATAGGCCTTGCCTTGTTCATGGCCTAGTTTTACCTAGGCCTGGCCTTGTTCGATGCCTATATTTTCATGAGCAATGCTCAATCCATAGCCTTGTGCTTCTTCATTCCTAACTTACCACCTTTAACATGCAATACATCCAAATCAAAATTTGAAACCGACCTCCTCGTTTTGCACCTCTTTGCACCTACATTTACTTAAAAACATTAAAGATGATTAGAACGATGGGTTGCCTCCCATCAAGCGCCTTAGTTTTGGTCGTGGCACGACTCTTCTCTTTGGATTTTTATTTATCAAAAAAAAATACGTAATAAGATAAAAAAAATGAAAAACGATGGGTTGCGTCCCATCTAGCGCTTGATTTATTGTCGCGGCACGACATGGATATCTCGAGTACTTAGACTTCGTTGAGATAAGTGATGGCCATATAGTTTATCGAATCAAGAGGACCGATATATGTCTTTACTCGTTGGCCATTCAACTTGAAGACAACACCATTATTGTCTTCCAACTCAACTACTCCAGACGAGTAGACTTGGTCAACTTTGTACGGACCAGACCACTTGGATTTTAACTTACCTGGGAATAACTTCAGTCTGGAATTGAAGAGAAGTACCATATCATCCTTTTGAAAGTTTCGTCGAACAATCCGCTGATCATGATACTTTTTCATCTGCTCCTTGTAGAGATCCGATCTTTCATAAGCATGTAGACGGAATTCATCCATCTCGTTCAGTTGCTCCAATCTCAGATTCATTGCATCATCCCAATTCAAATTTAATAGTTTCAAAGACCACAATGCCTTATGCTCCAGCTCAATGTGTAAGTGACAAGCCTTCCCATAAACTAGTTGATACGGGGATATGCCAATTGGCGTTTTGAATGTAGTCCTATACGCCCATAGTGCATCGTCTAGCTTCCGAGACCAATCTTTCCTATTAGAATTTACCGTTTTAGCAAGGATTTGCTTGATCTCTCTGTTGGAAACCTCTACCTGTCCGCTGGTTTGTGGGTGATAGGGCGTGGCTACCTTATGTTGCTTGACACCATATTTTGCCAACACGGATTTGAATAGCTTGTTGCAAAAGTGAGATCCTCCATCGCTTATGATAGTACGTGGTACTCCAAAGCGAGAGAAGATATTTCTCCTTAAGAATGCTACCACAGGCCAACGCTACTGCTTCTACCCATTTCGAGACATAATCTACAACAACTAGTATGTACTTCATTCCAAATGAATTTACGAATGGACCCATGAAATCAATACCCCATACGTCAAAAAGCTCTACTTCAAGGATTTTCGACATAGGCATCTCATGGTGTTTCGAAATAGCACCTTGTCGCTGACACTGGTTGCATCTTCTCACAAAGTCGTAGTCATCTCTGAATATCGAAGGCCAATAATATCCACTTTGCAATACCTTCCTCGCTGTACGATTACCTGCGTGATGTCCCACAACTTGGGAAGTGTGGTATGCTTCCAATATATCAGGCACCTGTACATGGGATATACATCGGCGGATAACACCATCCGCGCATCGACAAAAAAAATATGGCTCTTCCCAAAAGTAGTATTTTACATCATGCATAAACTTCCTCTTTTGATGGTAAGATAGGTTTGCAGGTATCACATTACTCACCACAAAATTTGAAAAGTTGGCATACCATGGTAGTCCATCCATTATTGTCTCTAAGATCTCCTCTTCAGGGAATGCATCATCAATCTCGATTTCAGGCTGCGCCACATGCTCGTTCTCGAGTCTAGATAGATGATCAGCCACTTGGTTCTTGAAACCTCTTCTATCTTTAACCATGAAATCAAATTCTTGCAGCAGCAAAACCCATCGAATTAGTCTTGGTTTTGCATCCTTCTTTGTCATTAGATACCTCAGAGCGACATGGTCTGTATGAACGATCACTTTGGTTCCCAACAGATATGCACGAAACTTCTCAAAAGCATACACAACTTCTAGGAGCTCTTGTTCTGTGATAGTATAGTTCTTTTGGGCTTCGTTTAGGACCTTGCTAGCATAGTAGATAGGATGAAATAATTTCTCCTTCCTCTGGCCAAGTACAGCACCAACGGCTACCCCACTAGCATCACACATAAATTCAAACGGTAAAGACCAATCTGGTGCTACCATGATAGGAGCTTCAATTAGCTTTTATTTGAGACATTCGAATGCCTTAAAACAATCTTCATTGAAGTCAAACTTTGCATCTTTCTCTAAGAATTTGCAAATGGACTAGCAATTTTGGAGAAGTCTTTGATGAACCGTCGATAGAAACCTATATGACCGAGGAAACTATGAATTCCCTTCACTGAAATTGGGGGAGGTAGCTTCTTAATAACTTTAATATTAGCTCGATCAACTTCAATTCCTATTTCAGAAATTTTATGCCCAAGAACGATTCCTTCTTTTACCATGAAGTGGTATTTTTCCCAATTCAGCACTAGGTTGAATTCTACACATCTTTGAAATGCCATACTTAGATTTGCCAAGCACGCTTCAAAAGACTCACCATTAATTGAAAATCCATGAACACCTCCAAAGTATCTTCAACCATATCAGAAAAAATGGACATCATACAATGCTGAAAGGTGGCTGGTTCGTTACATAGCCCGAATGGCATACGTTTGAAGGAAAACGTGCCATATGGATATGTGAATGTTGTCTTCTCTTGGTCTTCGGGGGCAATGCAAATCTGATTATAGCCTGAATAACCGTCTAAGAAACAAAACCATCCTTTCCCCGCTAATCGATCTAGCATTTGGTCCATAAATGGCATTGGAAAGTGATCTTTGAGCATCCATGAATTCAGCTTTCGGTAGTCCATGCATACTCTCCATCTGGTGATGGGTCTGAGTGGAATAAGCTTATTCTTTTCATTCGTGACTACCGTCATGCCTCCTTTCTTGGGAACACATTGTACTGGGCTTACCCATGTACTGTCAGAGATTGGATACACAACTCCTGCGTCTAACCACTTGATAATTTCTTTCTTCACCACTTCTTGCATAGGTGGATTGAGACGCCTTTGATTCTCAAAGGTGGGTGTGCACTTTTCTTCAAGCTGAATCTTGTGTGTACAAATCCCAGGTGGAATACCAATAATATCCGCGATGGTTCAACCAATGGCTCTAATATACTTCCGTAGAATAGCAATGAGAGTTGCAACTTGTTGCTCACCCAAATATGCTGCCACGATGACTAGAAGTGTGTTTCCGCTTCCTAAGAATGCATACTTTAAATGACTAGGCAGCTCCTTCAATTCTAACGTGGGTGGATCTTCAATAGATGGCTTTGCTGGTGGTGTGGGTCAATTTTTGAGATTAAGGTCCAGCTTCTTGGGAGCATGGTGATATGTCCCTAATCCTGATAGAGCACAAATAGATTCTTTGTAATTTTCAGCATCCTTACTTTCTCCATTCAAGAGCACAATCTCCAATGGGTCATCAATAATTTATTCTTCTTTAAGTGACTTTTCCTCATCATCAAAGTAAACATCAGCCACCGAGAATACGTTCAGATCTCTGGGTTGCTTTATTGATTTACACACATCAAAGCGAACTACTTCGTCATTTATTAGGAATGAAAGCTCATTAGCTCTCAAATCAATGAGCACACTTCCTGTAGCAAGGAAAGGGTGCCCCAAGATTATGGGTACTTCTGAGTCTGCCTCACAATCCAAAATAATAAAGTCTGCCGGAAAGATGAATGAAGACACCTTTACCAATACATCACATAGAATACCAACAGGTCTTTTTACCGACCTATCCGCCATTACGAGCCTCATATTGGTTGGAGTAGGATCACCCAGACCCAACTTTTTATAGATCGATAATGGCATCAAATTGATGTTGTCTCCTAAATCGTACAATTGATAACGCTCAATCTATAGCTCTCGTAGGAGTGTAGAGCGGTCGTTAGCAAATATAGAACCCAACCTGGGTTGGGTGTCGATCCCACAGGTAATAGCTTGGCCAACAAGTAAGCAAAATTACTAAACTTTTGGTGCAAGTCTCATAAAAAGGGGGGATTGTAATGTGTAACCGAAATAATAAAGTAAAAACTAAAAATAGCAAAGTAAAAAGAGAAAGATTGTTATGTAAGTTGTAAACAATGAGAATTCAAGCGTTGGGGTTATGTCCACCTTCTGAGGTATACGTCTCTATTGGCTATGAGTTATGCGGAATTCAGACATGCATGTGCTTATAGAGAATTGTATTTGATGGTAAATCCAAGCGTCTTTTGACCTCAACAAGGACTATTTCACTTTAACTCTTTTGAGCTTAAAGCGTATCTAACGGTACAAATTCTCCAAGAGGTTAATCCAGTTACGGCACTAACTTTTTAATAGGAAAGGGTGTCCTACTACCTTGACATTATCTCTTTTCCAGACAGATAACCTTTCTTTCGAACAAGTTAAATGTTATACTAGCGTTATTCTATGCATCTGCAGCTACAAGAATTTGCATTAAGATGAAGAGAATAATGATATAAGCAGCATACGTGTCATGAACTCACAAACTCATAGCAATAGATAGTATCTCATTCGGCTTCCATAACCCCAACAGAGAGGTTTAGTTACCCATGACTGCGAAGGAGATCACGATTGACATTGTTATTATATCACAATATTGGTTAATTGCGTGTAGCTCAAGTGATAGGAGTGAGGCATGATTCCTTAGCGTGGTAACGGTTCTCTTGTTGCGGAATTTAAGAATAGATGAATAGAAGAAGAAAAATAGAATTAATGGGAAGATTAGAAGAGTTGTAATTGATAAGTAGAATGTATCTCTCCACTAAGGGAGGATTGTTTCTCTCCACTAAGGAAGGAATGAATAAAAATCTCTAGCATGATAGGGTATTTATAATACCCATATCCTATTCCTACTAAGCTAATGAAATACTTAACCCAATTGTACTAGGTTAATGTATCATTATGCTAAGCCTAATAAGCTAATGAAATACTTAACCCAATTGTACTAGGTTAATGTATCATTATCCTAATCCTAATAAGTTACTTCAAGTCCCCAAAGTCTTTAGAAATGTTGTTTTAGCCCGGGACAGATTTCCCATGCATCACTTTCGGTCCTTTAGGCATCCAATCTTACATTCCTTCCTTCGTGAGCTTTCTCTGGCGTCAAGTAAGCCATAAAATGCTGATTTCTGCATCATTTATACCTGAAACTTTGCTAATCATGTTCGTTAGCTCACTTATAGGAAAAAGGACTAAAAGTGCATAAAATATATAGTTTGTTCTCAAAACATGGCACAAATATGGGCAAAATATATTGATATAGGCGCGTAAATTCGCCTATCATCAACAATGCCTTGGAAAAATTCAAAGATCCAACGGTGCAATGAATAGTGAAAGTACCGGGGTCAGCCTTCTTCTGAACTAGTGATCGGGTAGCGATTGCGCTGCAGTGATGAACGTCATCTTTCAACTCATAGCTGGCTTCCCGCTTCTTTGTCAAAAGATCCTTCATAAATTTTGCATACCCAGGCATTTGTTCAAGTGCCTCTACCAATGGAACATTAATGGTCAGCTGCTTTAGCATTGTCATGAATTTGCTGAACTTTGTCTCATCCGCCACTTTCTTCAATCTTTGAGGAAAAGGTGGTGGTGGATAAGGAATTATTTTCTCCATGGCTTTGTTCTCCTCTTGCTTCCATTTTTCAGCCTTTTCAGGCTGCAATAAACTCGGTGTGACGTCATGGACGTCATGGGTAGCTTTTGTGGAATCTTCTCCTTTTGCCTTGTCATCAACGTCTGCTACTTCATCAACCATGTGCTTGCCTTTTGATGAAGTTTCCCGCACCTTACCACTTCGAGTAGTAACAGCCATGCATGACCCATCATTCCTTGGGTTTTGCACAGTGTCGCTAGGTAAAGTGTCAGTCTTTCTTTGATTGAGTGCTGCTGAAAGTTGGCTCAATTGCTGTTCTATTTGCTTAGCTGAATGTAGTGGTGTCGCGTCTTCCTGGGGGACGTATAAACCACTCTTGTCATTCTTGTTCTTCCAACTACCTTGGTCCTTGTTTCCAAATTTATCATAATAGTTCCGATCTTGGTTTCCTTGGGCATTACCTCAGAAACCCCTCTGATTGTTCAAGTAGTTGGCCTATTCTTCCGAATCAGATTCGTCTCTTCCTTTTGATGCCACAGCTTTAACTTTTTCGGTCTTCCCTAATAATAGATGCTTTGTAAGAAGATCCACTTGTGTTTTCATGTGCGCCATATCTTGATCACGTTCTTCTTCTCTTCTTCTTTGGTCTGCAGTCATGCCAATAGATAAAGTGGGGCTTGTTACCTCAGAATCCCTGGTATGCCAAGATCTACTTTGCTTCGTCATACGATCTAGCATATTGCTTGCTTGACCAAAGGTGAGGTCCATAAAAGATCCTCCAGCCGCATTATCCACCACTGGTTTAGTTATTGAATTCAAGGCTCTATATAGTATCTCCATTAGGTGGACATTGGTCATGTGATGGTTTTGGCACCTCATAAGCTTCGTCGAATCTCTCCCATGTTTCATGAAGAGCTTCGGTTGGAAGCTATCGAAAGTTGCTGATTTCATCTCTTAATTGTGCTCTTTTGGATGGCGGAAAGAATCTTTCTAGGAAAGCGTCTCTCAATTGCCTCCAATTTGTAATAGAATCAGGAGTCAGCCCATTCAACCATAGAGTTGCCTCTCTAGACAGAGACAATGGAAATAGGCGTAATCAAATTGCATTCTGACCAACACCAAGATTGTCAAACGACTTGCATGTAGAAATAAAGTTGATGAGATGCATATTCGGATCCTCGCCTGCTAGTCCACCAAATAATCCCTTGAGTTGCAATAACTGAATCATGGTGCTTGTGATGTTGAACTTGGCTCTGGGCGCTAATGGTGGAGGAATAATGGCTCATGTGGCTCCGGCTCCATCAAGATCATCATCATCATCGTCGAAAGTTGGTTGCATAGCTCGGCGTTCAGGCCTAAACCTAGCTTAACGATCTCTTCTGTTAGCAGGTGTTGCGATCTCAGCAGCATGCCTAGTGTTCAGTAACTCATCATCACCTAGGTCCTCACCGTCCGGATTTGACACTCGCCCAGGGTTATCAATGTTCTGTTGATGCACTTGAGCGACTGCTAGAGCATCTAGTGTCGCCTGTTCCTGTTGAGCAGCCATCCTTTCAATTTCATGTTGTGCCTCCGTTCTGCCAATACGTTGTGGTTCAGGATTGATAGGTAATAACGGTTTACCAGAACTTCGAGTATGGGGCATGCACTGAATAGAAACCTGCAGAGAACAAAAAGTAAAAGTAAAAGTACGAGAATCTTTGACCAAAGGGTGTAGTAATTATCACAAACTTAATTGACACTCGTATTCCCCAGCAACGGCGCCAATTTTTGATAACGCTCAATTTACAGCTCTCGTAGGAATGTAAAGCGGTCGCTGTCAAATATATAACCCAACTGGGTTGGGTATCGATCCTACAGGGAATAGCTTGGTCAACAAGTAAGCAAAGATTACTAGACTTTTAGAGTAAGTCTCGTAAAAAGGGGGAAGTTTTATCGTGCAAGTAATGTAAACAAAATAGTAAAGTAAAAAGAAAGAATGTTTAGTAAGATGTAAAACAATGAGAATTTTGAAGTTGGGGTTATGTCCACCTTATGAGTTGTACGTCTCTATTGGCTATGAGTTGTGTGGAATTCAGACATGCATGTGCTTATAGAGAATTGTATTCAATGGTAAATCCAAGCGTCTTTCGACCTCAACAAGGACTATTTCACTTTAACTCTTTCGATCTTAAAGTGTATCTAACGGTACAAATTCTCCAAGAGGTTAATCCAGTTACGGCACTAACTTTTTAATAGGGGATGGAACCCTATTACCTTGACATTATCTCTTTTCCAGACATATAACTTTTCTTTCGAACAAGTTAATGCTATACTGATGATAGGCGAATCTACACGCCTATATCAATATATTTTGCCCATATTTTAGCCTAGTTTTGAGAACAAATTATATCTTTCATGCACGTTTAGTCCTTTTTCCTGTAAATGAGCTAACAAACATGATTAGGAAAGTTTCAGGTATAAATGATGCAAAATACAGCATTTTACGGCTTACTTGATGCAAAAGAAAGCTCACAAACGAAGTAGAAGGGAGCTGGATGCCTAAGGACCAAATCTGCTGCATGGAAAATGTGTCCCGGGCTAAAACAACAATTCTGAAGACTTTGGGGACTTACAGACACAAAGCTGGATTTTTACAAAGATACATTAACCTAGTACAATTAGGTTATGTATTTCACTATTCTATTTGGATTATGATATTGTAACCTTACCCTAGTACATTTGGGTCAAGGATTTCATTAGTATATTAGGATTTGGTTATTTATTTCATTAGCTTAGTAGGAGTAGGATAGGAGTATTATAAATACCCTATTATGTTAGAGATTTTTAATAATTCTTCACTTAATTCAACAATTAATTTTCTTCCATCTCTCTCATCTTCCACTACAAACACTTCTAATCTACTCTTCTATTCTTAAATTCCACAACAAGAGAATCGTTACTTGCTAGGGAATCACCAAAACCACACGCCTATCACCTACTTCTCACGCCATCAACCAAGCAAATCGTGATATCCTTCGCATTCATGGGTAACTAAACCTCTTAGTTGGGGTTATGGAAGCCGAATGAGTTACTATCTATAGCTATGAGTTTGTGAGTTCAAGACAAGTTTATTGCTTATATCATTATTCTCTTCATCTTAATCTACATTCTTTGCGGTTGCAAACGCAAGAATACGCCAGTCTAACATTTAACTTGTTCGCGAGAAAGGTTATTTGTCTAGAAAAGAGATAATGTCAAGGTAGTAGGACACCCTTTCCTATTAAAAAGCTAGTGCCATAACCGGACTAACCTCTTGGAGAATTCTTACCGTTAGACACACTTTAAGCTCGCGAGAGTTAAAGTGAAATAGTCCTTGTTTAGGTCGCGAGACGCTTGGATTTACCATCGACTACAATTCTCTATAAGAAATTGCATGTCAAGACTCTACACACTCATAGCCGATAGAGACGTATACCTCAGAAGGTGGACATAACCCCAACGCTTCAATTCTCATTGTTTACAACTTACGTGACAATCTTTCTCTTTTACTTTGCTATTTTCAGCTTTTATTTCATTACTTTGGTCACTTATTACAATCCCCCCTTCTTACGAGACTTGCACCAAAAGTCTATTAATTTTGCTTACTTGTTGACCAAGCTATTCCCTGTGGGATCGACACACAACCCAGGTTGGGTTCTATATTTGCTAACGACCGCTTTACACTCCCACGAGAGCTCTATATTGAGCGTTATCAAAAATTGGCGCCGTTGCCGGGGAATACGAGTGTCAATCAAGTTCGTGATAATTACTAGACCCTTTGGTCAAAGATTCTCGTACTTTTACGTTTAGTTTTTGTTTTTGTTTATTGCAGGTTTTTCTTTTAGTGCATGCCCCATACTAGAAGTTCTGGTCAACCGTTATTACCAATCAATCCGGAACCACAACGAATTAGAAGAATGGAAGCACAAGCTGAAATCGACAGGATGGCTGCTCAACATGAGCAAGCAAGATTAGCTGCTCTTGCCGCTGCTCAAGTCCAACAACAAAACATTGATAATCCTAGGCGAGCAACAAATCCTGACGATGAAGATTTAGGTGATGACGAGTTACTAAACCCAAGGCATGATGCTGAAATTATAACACCTGCCAATCGAAGAGGTCGACAAGCTCGGTATAGGTATGACCGCCAACCGTTGCAACCAGCTTTCGACGATGATGATGATGATCTTGATGGTGCCGGAGCCACTGGAGCTATAATTCCACCACCATTAGCTCCTGGAGCCAAATTCAACATCACTAGCACCATGATTCAGTTATTGCAACTCAAGGGGTTATTTGGTGGACCAGCAGGCGATGATCCGAATATGCATCTCATCAACTTTATTTCTACATGCAAGTCTTTTGACAATCCTGGTGTTGGTCAGAATTCTATTCGATTACGTCTATTTCCATTGTCTCTATCTGGGGAGGCAACACTATGGTTGAATGGGCTGACTCCTGATTCAATTACAAATTGGAGGCAATTGAGAGACGCTTTCCTAGAAAGATTCTTTCCGCCATCCAAGAGGGCTCAATTGAGAGATGAAATCAGCAACTTTCGTCAGCTTCCCTCTGAAGCTCTTCACGAAACATGGGAGAGGTTCAAAACAAAGCTAACGAGATGCCCAAACCATCACATGACTAATGTTCACCTCATGGAGATCTTGTATAGAGCCTTGAATTCAGTAACTAAACCAGTGGTGGACAACGCAACTGGAGGTTCTTTTATGATCCTTACCTTTGGTCAAGCAAGCAATATGCTAGATCGCATGACAAAGCAAAGTAGAGCTTGGCATACCAGGGATTCTGAGGTAGCAAGCCCCACTTTATCTATTGGTATGTCTGCAGACCAAAGAAGAAGAGAAGAAGAACGTGAGCAAGACATGGCGCACATGAAAACACAATTGGATCTTCTGACAAAGCACTTATTATCAGGGAAGACCGAAAAAGTGAAAGCTGTGGCGCTGAAAGGAAGAGACGAATCTGATTCAGAAGAGGAGGCCAACTACTTGAACAACCAGGGGGTTTTCCGTGGGAATGCCCAAGGAAACCAAGGTCGGAACTATTATGATAAATCCGGAAGCAAAGACCAAGGTAGTTGGAAGAAAAATAATGAAAATAGTGGTTTGTACGTTCCCCTTGGTAAACGTGATACCACCACATCTAATTCTATGGAAGACATGATGGCTAAGTTATTGAAAGGAGTGGAAGCAACGAGCGCGGGAGTTAAGGAGGTGATTGATGATTTTTCCTCCATGAAGCAATTAGTTGATTCTCATTCCACTTCTATCAAGCAAATAGAGCAGCAATTGAGCCAACTTTCAGCAGCATTCAATCAAAGAAAGGCTGGCACCTTACCGAGCGATACTGTGCAAAACCCAAGGAATGATGGGTCATGCATGGCCATCACTACCAGAAGTGGTAAGGTGCTGGAAACTTCAGCAAAAGGCAAGCAAGTGGTTGACGTAGCAGCAGACGTTGACGCCACACCTAGTGACGTTACAAGAGAAGAAGCCGCAACAACTACTTCAGGCGTCAAGGATGTTTTACCTAGTGACGTACAGCCTGAAAAAAATGATAAACGGAAGCAAGAGGGGAAGAAAGCCATGGAGAGAACACTTCCATACCCACCACCACCTTTTCCACAAAGATGGAAGAAGGTGGCCGATGACACTAAGTTCAGCAAATTTATGACTATGTTGAAGCAGCTGACCATTAATGTCCCGTTGGTAGAGGCACTTGAACAAATGCCTGGGTATGCGAAGTTTATGAAAGATCTTTTGACTAAGAAGAGGGCAGCAAGTTATGAGCTGAAAGATGATGTGCATCATTGTAGTGCAATTGCTACCCGATCGATAGTTCAGAAGAAGGCCGACCCCGGAGCTTTCACTATTCCTTGCACCGTCGGATCTTTGAACTTTGCCAAAGCATTGTGCGATCTAGGTGCTAGCATCAATTTGATGCCACTATCCATCTACAAGAAGTTGGGGCTAGGCGATCCGACACCAACCAATATGAGGCTCGTGATGGCTGATAGGTCGGTAAAAAGACCTGTGGGTATCTTGAATGATGTGTTGGTGAAAGTTTCTTCATTCATCTTTCCTGCAGACTTTGTTATTCTGGATTGTAAGGAGGATTCTAAAGTTCCCATAATCTTGGGACGTCGTTTCCTTGCAACTGGAAGTGTGCTTATTGACATGAAAGATAATGAGCTTTTGTTTCGAATTAATGACGAAGTAGTACGGTTTGATATATGCAAAAAAATGAAGCAGCCCAGCGATATGAATGAGTTATTTGTAGCTGATGTTCATCATGAGGATACGAAAGCATTATCTATAGAGAAACAGCCTACTGTTGAGCCATTGTCTGTTGTGCCACTGAAAGTTGAGCATGAAGATAATGAAGGTTATGAAGAACTTATGAGTGCTCTAACAGAAATAGAGCCTTATACTCCTAAGCAACTAGATTGTGATCTTAAGAATCAACCAAAAGCGAAGACTCCCTTTGACGAGCCACCTATGCTAGAATCGCAAGAGCTTCCCGATTATCTAAGGTATGTGTTCTTGGAAAGTAGAAATATACTTCCGGAGAGTATAGATGATTTAAGTGAACAGCACGTAGAAGCTCTCATCTCTGCTCTGAAGAGATACAAGAGAGCTGGGTTGGACTATTGATGATATAATTGGAGATTCTCCGGGAAAATGTAAGAGCCATTTTGAAGAAGATCGCATGCCCACAGGTAAGCCTCATTGTCGTCTAAATCCTTTCAGAAAACGATCCATCACTTACCTCAACGAAGTCTAAGTACTCGAGGTAACTATGTCGAGCCACGACAATAAATAAGGCGCTAGATGGGAGGCAACCCATCGTTTTATCATTTCATCATTTCATCGTTTTGTCGTTTTATTGTCTAGTCGTTTTAGTATTTTTTCTTTTTGATAAATGAAAATCCAAAAATAAGAGTCGTGCCACGACAAAAACTAAGGCGCTTGATGGGAGGCAACCCATCGTACTAATCATTTTCATTTTGTTTTGAGCAAATATAGGTGCAAGAAGTATGCAACGAGGAGATTGATCTCAATCGACGATTTGGACGCATTGTATGGTAAAATCGGTAAGTTAGGAATGGTGATTCATAAGGCTATGAATTGAGCCTTTCTCACGTCAAAATAGGCTTCGAGGAAGGCTAGGTCTTGGTAAAAATAGGCCACGAACGATTCACAACCTATTCTATAGCCTAAGGATTCGGAATCTAGTGTGCTATACACTATGCGCCGCCTATTCCTAGGTATGCTTTTGACTATGCGCCGCCTATGCTATGGCATTTGGTCTCAGTATCTCATGTTCCATAGACTATGCGGCGCATATGTCTACAAATGCCATAGACTATGCGGCGCATATGTCCCATTATGCCATAGACAATGCGCCGTATACGTCATTGATATGCCGAGTGATATGCGCCGCATATGTTGTGTTCTTGTCCCCAAATACGATTGTAAATGGGTCATAACCCGACCCATACTCTTCCTATATAAAGGGGACTTAGTTTTATAACACAACCACATTAGAAACAACCCTAAAGGCGCCGCATAACCCTCCAAATCTTCTCAAAATTTTCTTCTTTTGCTCTTCCAATTCACAACAACTTCTCCACAAGCTTCTAGCAAGTAAGTACTCTCTTATTCCTCATCTATTTATCATAAGTACTACGTTGCTATGCTTATTATAAATTGCTAAATCATGTGAGATTGGTGGTGATGTTCATGTGTTTGGATTATTGTTGCAAAATCATGTGAGTGAACATATACGTAGGGAATTCTTGACTTGTTTCCGACTTGAATTTTGTTTCAAAAGCATTGTTATGATATTTGCTGAATATATATGGCTATGAATATTGCTTAAGAGTGTTGTTTGGATGCTTACATAATAGACTATCCCGGCCATCGGGATAAGATTATAGTGCCTATCGAGTTAGGAGGTTGTGCTTGTTGTACGAATAACGATTCCATGTGGTAACCCCTATGTCATAGTGTTGCTATACCCACCATGAAAGTAGTCCAATGGCTGCAAATAAGTGATGCAATTCTGATTCTCTTGTCGGAATACAATCCTAAAACGTATGTCGACGACATCTGAGTACTCGACCACTTTCACTTCATTGATTTGTGCTAACGAAACTAAGTGTGGGGTGGTACCCCTAGTGCTTGCATATAGATTGTATCAAGTGAGATTGTGCTGCAACTAACATTATTTCTAGTCTCAGGTACAATGGCACTTAAAGCGAGGCAAGGCAAGGAGAAGGCTACTACGTCCCAAAAGGGCAAAAAGAGAAGTCGAAAAGACCAAGGAGAATCATCCTCAGCACACCTACCACACAGAATGTTCGGAATAAAATGGGTTATTGAGGAAGAAGCCAAAGCATGGTACAACAGCAATAAAGAAAGAAAATATGTGCATGTCGACTTGATCAACAAGGAGACCTTATCAAAGAAAGAGCCGCGTATGTTGGCAAAAATAATGGCTTTGAAGCTGGATTTCATCTTCCGCGACATGGGAGAGTGCAATCTTGACTTAATACGAGAGTTTTATGCCAACTGGTCGCCGAACACAACAGGCAATGAAGTCAAAATTCGGGGCCAAGTGTTACATCTTACAGCGGATTGGATCAACTCTTTTCTTGGCTTACCTTCGGTCGACACTGCACCATTCAAAGAGCTGTACAGCAGGCCTCCTTACAGAGCAATACAACACACGCTTTGTGGAAGAAGATCAATGGCAAGATGGGGCAGACATAAGGAAACAGGCCATCACAATACCTTCCCCTATGCTCCACTAAATAGGGAAACAAGAATCTGGATGCGCATTGTCAACTCATGCCTTATTCCTGGAACTCAATACACCAAGATATCAAGATATAGAGTGTGTTTGGTCTATGCTTTGATGACAAATGTCCCTATCAACTTTGGGGAAATCAGTCGATCTACCATGAGGAAGGCCAGACTCCACAAAAGGTCCCATTTCACATTCGGCAATTTGTTGACAGCAATGTTGCGGAAGGAGGATGTCGAAGAGGAACCAGCTGACCACAAACTCCCACATAACCCAAAGAAGGTTGAACTCACCAAGGTCAAAGATGCTGAAACAACTCATGGAGTCAACCTTACTACTGCGGAGAGACATGCTCGTGACGAGAGTTTCTTCCGTCATCTCTATGGCATGACACGATTTACTATGATGAGTGGTGGACGTATTCCAACTGCTGAAGAGATCCAACAGCTGGACCACGACTACCCTATGAACATGCATGCCCGGGAGATGTATGGAGTGGGCGTATATTTTGAGGAACCTCTAGACGATGACGTGCCGACTGATGATGATCGACGCTTGCCTGATTCTGATGATGAGGAGAACTCTGACGATGACTCTTATGATGATTCAGACGAAGGGGGTATAACCCCCGACATTGAGGAAGAGTCCGACTAACCAGGTTCTTCGTATTTATTTTCCACTGAGGGCAGTGTCCCGTTTAAGTGTGGGGTGGCGGTATCGCATGCTATACTTCTCTATTTGCATCTATGTTTGTTTACTTTTTTTTGTGTGTGTGTGTTTCGATTTTTTTTAGTTAAGTTAAGTTTTTTAGGAGTAAATTTTTTTTTCTAGCTTCGCATGAAATTATTTTGATAGGCAGCATGAGATTATAACAAGAGTATGTGCTACAATTGTGACTATTGAGACGTTTAGGCTCTAGTTGTGACTCATTATGTGATATTGTGTGATTCAATTCCTTCAATTATTGGGTCGAGAGTCTATATTACTTCCAATCAAGTCGACCATGTGCCTTGTGTGTGTGAGATAATAGTATATTCTATGTTTGTGGCTGATGCTAGAACTTGCCTGGTATGTATGCAAAGCGAAAATAAGGAGTGTAAGTTTAGGAGATGATTTAGGCATTTCTTTGGCAACCTATACATGTTTACCTTTGTTTTACCTACCCATGGACATCATCCTAGTTAAACCCTTTTGAGCCTTTAGCCTATTTCTTTGACAACCTTGTATGTAAGCCTAATCCATTTTTTTTAACACCGCAATTTGATCCAAATTACTAAGTGCTTTAAAATGAAAAAGTCATGTGACAACATAAGAGGAAATTGGGTGAGTATGATGCTTTAAATTGTAATGGTGCTTGAATTTGTGATGAAAAAGCAAGTGCTATCATAAGAGGTATGTTGTGAAAAGAAAAAGGAAAAGAAAGCTGAAAAGTAAGTAGTGCTAGAAATTGAAAAACAAAATTGGAGAACAAGGGTGGTAGAATAAAAGAGTGAAGAAAGGTTGAAAGAAAAAAGTGTCATTGATACAATGTGATGTATTAAAGCGCTTAGGAACCTAGTCACTATTCTTGGCCAAAATAGTCCTACCCGTCCCTTAGCCTACATTACAACCATCAAAAGACCTACTTGATCCTAATCTTAACATTCCGACATTTAGTAGAGTACTACATTAAAGGCAAGCCTATGGTCATTAGTTGCTACATATGAATTCTTTGTGAGAGTGAGATCAAGGACACTTTGATACCCATGTTTGAAAAATATGCTATATTTGTGCGTGATTATGGGTACTAAATGGTGAGACAGACATGGTTGATGAGTTTGGATAGTTGTATATGATTCTATGCACTTGAACGTTTGCATGTGAGTTGATCACCATCACGAGTCTATGCTTGAGAGTAAACTGTTTCTACTTATAATCGGGAAGCTACTCTTTGTTGATAATTTTTGTGCTTGTCTTGAAAAATGTTTTGTGTTGTTGCTGTAAAAACCCTAAGTTGATGCTTAGAAGGACATGATATTTTGTTCGAGGACGAACAAAGCTGCAAGTGGGGGTATTGATGATAGGTAAATCTACACGCCTATATCAATATATTTTGCCCATATTTTAGCCTAGTTTTGAGAACAAATTATATATTTCATGCACTTTTACTCCTTTTTCCTGTAAATGAGCTAACAAACATGATTAGGAAAGTTTCAGGTATAAATGATGCAAAATACAACATTTTACGGCTTACCTGACGTAAAAGAAAGCTCACAAACGAAGTAGAAGGGAGCTGGACGCCTAAGGCCCAAATCTGCTGCATGGAAAATCTGTCCCGGGCTAAAACAGCAATTCTGAAGACTTTGGGGTCTTACAGACACAAAGCTGGATTTTTACAAAGATACATTAACCTAGTACAATTAGGTTATGTATTTCACTATTCTATTTGGATTATGATATTGTAACCTTACCCTAGTACATTTGGGTCAAGGATTTCATTAGTATATTAGGATTTGGTTATTTATTTCATTAGCTTAGTAGGAGTAGGATACGAGTATTATAAATACCCTATCATTTTAGAGATTTTTAATAATTCTTCACTTAATTCAACAATTAATTTTCTTCCATCTCTCTCATCTTCCACTACAAACACTTATAATCTACTCTTCTATTCTTAAATTCCACAACAAGAGAATCGTTACTTGCTAGGGAATCACCAAAACCACACGCCTATCACCTACTTCTCATGCCATCAACCATGCAAATCGTGATATCCTTCGCATTCATGGGTAACTAAACCTCTTAGTTGGGGTTATGGAAGCCGAATGAGTTACTATCTATAGCTATGAGTTTGTGAGTTCAAGACAAGTATATTGGTTATATCATTATTCTCTTCATCTTAATCTACATTCTTTGCGGTTGCAAACGCAAGAATACGCCAGTCTAACATTTAACTTGTTCGCGAGAAAGGTTATTTGTCTGGAAAAGAGATAATGTCAAGGTAGTAGGACACCCTTTCCTATTAAAAAGCTAGTGCCGTAACTGGACTAACCTCTTGGAGAATTCGTACCGTTAGACACGCTTTAAGCTCGCGAGAGTTAAAGTGAAATAGTCCTTGTTTAGGTCGCGAGATGCTTGGATTTACCATCGACTACAATTCTCTATAAGCAATTGCATGTCAAGACTCTACACACTCATAGCCGATAGAGACGTATACCTCAGAAGGTGGACATAACCCCAACGCTTCAATTCTCATTGTTTACAACTTACGTGACAATCTTTCTCTTTTACTTTTCTATTTTCAGATTTTATTTCATTACTTTGGTCACTTATTACAATCCCCCCTTTTTACGAGACTTGCACCAAAAGTCTATTAATTTTGCTTACTTGTTGACCAAGCTATTCCCTGTGGGATCGACACACAACCCAGGTTGGGTTCTATATTTGCTAATGACCGCTTTACACTCCCACGAGAGCTGTAGATTGAACGTTATCATATACTGGCGTATTCTATGCGTTTGCAACCACAAAGAATTTAGATTAAGATGAAGAGAATAATGATATAAGCAGCATACGTGTCACGAATTCACAAACTCATAGCAATAGATAGTAGCTCATATGGCTTCCATAACCCCAACAGAGAAGTTTAGTTACCCATGAGTGCGAAGGAAATCACAATCAACATTGTTATTATACCACAGTAAAGATCTCGTTAGGTATAGGGTGGTAGGCGTTAGGCATGACTTCTTTGCTAAGTAACGTTTCTCTTGTTGTGGAAATTATGAATTGAATAGATGAATAGAAGAAGAATAAAAAGTAGAATTAATGGAAGACTTAGAATCCGAGTTGTAAGTTGTGGAATAAGAAGTAGAATTAGAATTCCTCAAAATCTCTAGCAAAATAGGGTATTTATAACACCCATATCCTATTCCTACTAAGCTAATGCATTACTTAACCCAATCCTACTAGGTTAATGTATCATTATCCTAATCCTAATAAGTTACTGCTAGTCCCCAAAGTCTTCAAAAATACTGTTTTTGCCCGGGACAGGTTTTCCATGCATCACTTTTGATCCTTGGCGTCCAAGATTTCCCTTCCTTCTTTCGTGAAGCTTTCATTGGCTTCAAGTTATCCATAAAATGCTGAAATATGCATCATTTATACCTGAAAACTTGCTAATCACGTTTGTTAGCTCACTTACAGGAAAAAGTACTAAAAGTGCATGAATTATATATTTTGTCCTTAAAACTTAGCTAAAATAAGGGTGAAACATAGTACTTTAGGCGTGTAAATTCTCCTATCATCAGTAACTTCCACCACCCATACCACTACCACCGTTGCCCATGGAATGACCACCAAAACCACCAAAACTACCATCTCTTGGAAGAGCATGCTTTACTTCCACTTGTTTCCTACTGAGATCATGAAATGTCTTATGTACTAAACTTCTGTTGAACCTGCAAGCGTCTTACTTACGACATCCTGAAAGTATATATGGATCAAGCGATGGCACTATTACCACTACTACTCTCTTAAACAAAGCATTAGTTACTTTCAATACAAAAAGTTATGGAAAACATCTTGCATATTTTGCTGTGTTTTGCTTTCTTTCTATTTCTATTTTACTACTGCTTGCAGGTAAGTTCCTCAAGGTCTTTTTAGGAGTGTTCTATCATGGTGATACAACTCAGTGAAGAAAAAGCCCAAGCTGAAGCAGAAATTGAGATATTGAAGAAAAATATGAGCGTACGGTCTGCAGAAGTTGCAAACAAGCAACACCTGGAGGGAGTGAGGAAAATTGCAAAATTGGACGTAGAGCGTCGGAGATTAAGGGGTCTTGTGTGGAAGAAATTGCTTGGGCCTACAGCCTTGGCCCATATGAAGCTTAACCTGACCACCCAAACATATGACGACCTGGAGGGAGTGAAGAAAATTGAAAAATTGGATGCAGAGCGTCAGAGATTACGTGGTCTTGTGTGGATGAAGCTTGACCTGACCACCCAAACAACATATGTGGAGCTTCGACCCCAATTACAATCCCAAAGTTACAATATACTACCTATTTTTTTTGTTTGTTGTTGTTTTCATTCACTGGGTTCGATGTTGTATTAAATTTAAAGTATATAAGATAAATGCATGGAATAGTTGTCTTATTTTCTATCAAACATTTCAGGAGCACTTGTTATTTTTTTTTTAACTGATCGACTGACTCTATCCATCTACTTTATGAAATATCAGATAAAGGAATGAATTTAGCGGATATTAAAGATAAGTTGAAGCATGCCAAACCTTCTTCTTCAAAGGCCAAGTTAATAGACGAACCAAGCTAGATAGTCTTCTATCACTAGATTTATGATAACAATTTTCTTAAAAACTACATATTATATCACACTATCAAAATAAAAATTTAAAAGGAAAATAATTTGGTTAAGTGAAAGGGTATAATTGGTGGTCTCCACACGTCAATTCCTTGCAGTACTACTCAATGAGAATGGTGCACCCTAATATATCCAATACCCACTAGGCACTAGCCCAAATAGACAAAAAGATCATAATCCCTTTTCTTTAAAACACAATAAAAAAATATTATAAATATAATCTTACAAATTTGATGTTGAAATCATTGAAGTTTCAATACAGATTACTCTCTTTCTTTAGTTTCGATTTATGTGTCATTTAAATAGATCTAATATAATTTAATTTTATAAGTTAATCAAATTGATTTTCCATAAGTGAGGAGGAGTAAATTTAAATGAATAAGAAATATGGTAAGTAATACTAGTAAAACCAAGCAAGGGTTGTTTGGTTGTTGGTTATAATTATGTGCAGTTGTTTGGTTATTTCATTTTCTACAACGTATAAAATATTAGTACAAATTTACTCATGATTTATACATGTTCTATTTAACTGGGAATGTATATTAATAACTAAATATTGTACTTATATGAAATGCAAAGTTTTGTACAATGTAACTAAAAATATTATGAAATACAAATGTTGGGTATATGAATAAAAATCCTATATTATTAATTGAAAAAAATGAGAAATTATGAAATAAATTTAGTTTAATTTTTATCATTTTGTAATATGTTAATCTATTAATATTATTTTATCATTGAGTGACTCCAAGCTTCTAACTCTTCACTTTCTTCCCTACCTTAGTTCCCAAACAAAAACTGCCCCATCGACAACCCAAAATCGCGCTGAATGTTCACATCTCCACCTTTGGTTGTTATCTCTATACAACAATCACCTCTCTACTCAGAGGAGGAGCCAGTATTTGTAATGGATGGGGGTTCACCACATATTCCCACCAAGTGGGGTCTTGGGAGGGTAAGTGTATGCAGTCCATACCACTACCTCAAATGTGAGATAGAGACATTGTTTCCGACAAACCCCCGGCTCAAAATCAAACAATCTAGATAAGAAATTGCAAAAGAACCATTCACCGGACCCCCTTCGGTGGAAAATTATACTATTTATACATTATTAAAATCATATTATCTGTATATATAATACATGTTGAGCTCCTTTCGATAAGTTTTTCTTCAAATTTTGAACCCCCTCTCCAACATATTAATTGGCCCAATAGAGTTAGCTTGGTTCACAATAGTATTCACTTACTTTCCTTAGTTATCCAAACATAGAAACAATGAAATGACAAAAGTCATGCATTCCCAATAGAAACAAAGATTCTGCAGTTTAACAATTATAGAATCAGCAACTCAAAGTGTCTGTGCCTTAGCTATATGATATCCTTGGTTGGCAAAACACGGTAGAACTTCACTAAGCATAGTCTTTTACTTGGAAAATCCAGTGAAAGGTCTTTCACTACTTGAGACTAAAGAACATACATCAAATCAAAAGAACCCAAAAATGTTTCAGGATTGTTAATGAAAGCCAGGCGAAACGTGAATCTTTCGTCAAGTCTAAGGAAAAACACCCTACTCGAAGGGACAACAGGAATTAGAGACACCCCAGAAAAAAGTAGAAAAGAAATAAGCTCAACTACCACAGTCAGTGCACAGACAAATGCTAATTAGACGAATGACAGTAAGTAAGTTCTAAGCTATTTTACTGTTAAATTGGTGTAAACAAGAAAAATAAAGTTTAATCATTCTAAACTAGTGAGGTAGCCTAAACCATGTTATTCTGTAATCCATCTCCAGAAAAGCATCCTTTTATAAGCGAAAACCGCCAAAAACTAAAGAACTTGTTTGCGAGTTAAAATGCCAAGTACCTCGAAAACATGGCCATATTCTAGTCTACCTTTCCATATACAAAATCACTAGTACAACTAAACACCAGCTGTTGGCAACACATACCATACGATGACAGCTGTTAGTCTTCACCCCGCTTCACCATGACCAGTTTCAGGAAATGCACTATGAGCCGAATTCCACGGTAAGTACTTGTGTGCACTGAACACAATCCCCAGCACCAAGGTCGGATTTGACAGAGTGGGATGTCATCAGACGTTAGTACTTGGGCATCTCCTCCTGTGCAACACAATGTCAAATACAGAGGAAAATGATTATGTCATTCTCAAAACTTAACTACCACTACTGCTATTTCTACCCATATCGGCTACAGCTGCACTACCAACAAGAAGCATCACAAAAACTTCTTTGTCCAACGCAAGTCAAATGGGAAACCAAAAGAATTCATTTTTTTATAGTGAGGAGAAACTAACATCAAGTATCCTGCTTGGGAAGGCACAAACGGGATACGGAACTATATTTAAAACCGAACAACACAATCAAAAGTAACTCACATAAGCTTTGACATAACAGGCTACGAGAGGAGACACATTACATAGCTAGTAAAAATAACCATACTCAAGCCAATTAAAATGACAGTTAAACAAAAAATATTATGAAATAGGCAATACTACTGACATTACTTATAGTAAACTAGAATAAGAACTGCAAAAAACTAAAATTCAAGCAATCCAACCAATCCCATGGAGCGCGTAATGCTTGCAAGAGTAAACTGTATGTGGAACGAAACCAGCAGCGTGAAAGTGAAGTTCCCCTCCAGCAATAGGTAAGTTCTCAGATGAAATCAAGAACCGTGATCATTGTTATTGAGCCTGCCGACTTGGAGCACCACCATAGCCACCACCATATCCAACTTGGCCACCATGAGGCCCATTTTGCTGAGCACCATAATTACCCAAACCTTGTGAATTTCCACTAGCATCGCCATAGCCACTGACCATGTAACCCCCACCACCTGATTGCATGTCTCTCGATGGACCACCTCCACAAACTGGATTTCCATAACCACCATGACCTCCACCATATCCACCATAGCCATAACCTTGATTTCCATAACTCGTGGCTTCAGCTGGAGACTGACCAACAATAAATCCTCCATTAGCGGGTCCACTTCCACCACCAACACTTGAAGCACCCCATGATGCATAACCATAGCCCATGTTCCCATATCCAGAAGGACCCTGAGAACCCCACGAGCTTCTCGATCCACCATTTTGACCACTACCATAACTAGCACCAGGCACATTTGGATTTTCGAAGGCTGCAGCAATTGCTGGACTAACATATCCAGGATTGACAGCCCCATAACCAGGATTGTCTCCACCGTAACTTCCATAAGAACCATAACCCATGCTATTGTTGGACGATCCATAAACATAACCCGGTGTACCATATTCGGAGGAACCATAAGGTGGATAGCCACCTACAGTGTTTTGTTACTGCATGTATCTGTTGGTATGCATTCTGGTATAAGAACTGAGATTGTCACCAGATGCACCATACCCCTGGTAACTTCCACCACCCATACCACTACCACCGTTGCCCGTGGAACGACCACCAAAACCACCAGAACTACAATCTCTTGGAAGAGCATGCTTTACTTCCACTTGTTTCCCACTGAGATCGTGAAATATCTTATGTACTAAACTTCTGTTGAACCTGCAAGCGTCTTACTTACGACATCCTGAAAGTATATACGGAACAACAGGTCTGGAAAACCCAATAGATGTACAAATAATTTAAAATTCTAAAATAGAAGAACCTTTACCCAAGCGATGGCACTATTACACAAGAACACTGTACTTAAAAAACACATTTATTTCAGACATCACCACAGGAAGTTTCCATTTGGTGTGCAACTAGCAATGAAGGGATGATTCAAGTTTCAAATACTCTATCAAGTCATTAAAATGTTTAGGGCAAACAATGCTCTAAATTAGAAGAAGGCGCACCATTAAACTAAAATAAACCACCATCATAGTGCTTTAATCAGTTACCTACTTACCTTCACTACTGCAGAACTCATTGTGAATAAGCCATTACCTATTGTCGTTAACAATACAAAAGAGGACATTAGACTAAAATAAACTTGTCTGCACACAATCAACAGAAAGAAGAAAAACATGACTCTATCACAAATAAGGTCTGAAGTTTACGTGAATCTTACCACTACCTCAATATCTGTCTACATATATAAATATTTATCTGGTTTGGAATATCACCGGTAAATATGTGGTGGGTTCGATAATATTTTTTCATCATTAACTAAAAGTTTCAAATCTGAACACTAACATTGAGAAAATTGTTATTGATCGGTATTTTTCGTGAAATAAGACTTGTTTGAAGGAATGTATATAGGTTGGATTACTAAATTTCAAATATTAGAAAGTTAAAGAAATTGACTTATCTTTTTAAGAATCTTTTAAAATATTGAAATATCTACTTGTATAGGTTTCTAAGGTAGATTTTGATATATTTCATAATTCTACAAAATATAGTTGTTATTTTTACAGTTTAGAATATTTCTAAAGGTTGTAAATATTATATAGACCAGCACTTCTTCCTTCAAAAAAATAAAATTATACGATAAATATGTTAGTGAAAATATTAAAATTTTATAAATGTTTTATTGAAAGGAATGCTGATTAACCGATAGAATTGTAATTTTATAATATTGTGTGTTTTGCAAAAGTCAATAAAATATCGTGCATTTTCTTACACGACTATAAAAAAATATTCACTGGAAAAAATATTTTAAAAATTTAACCTTTATTTATATCCTAACATATTTGGTATTTTCTTGAAACAATAACTATTTTTAGTAATAATGATAGATAATTTGAGACAAACGAATATAGTACTACCTCTATCCACCTTTATTTTTACTATAGTAAAAAAAATTGCATTTACCATATTATTAAGTCATTGATTCAAGTTGTGAGAACAATTTTTTATAGACATGCATAACAAGATTGCGTACACTAAATTCTTATTGATTTTTTCTTTCAATTTTGCACATAACAAAAGTTTTAGTATACCCAATAACTCTCTTTTATTTTCAATTCACATAATAGTTAGTGAGATGAAACGACTTATAATAACGAAGGATGCTCTAGTAAAAACAAGAAGTTTTCAAATATAAATAAATAAAAATAAACGGAGAAAACATAATATTTCTGGACCAAAATAAATGCTTAAAAAGAAGCACCACATGTAAATCCTCACTTTTTCCCATAGAAGGATCAAATTGAATTCATGTGTGAGTGACAATTACTAGTGTACTGTATCCATTACACATGTTTAATACTTATTTTTATCAACTTGTCGAAAATGACCCTTTTAATTACTTAAAAACAACACATGTGTCCTCTTTATTACACCCTACATTTCCTCAAAATCTAATTTACACCCCCAAAATAGAATTAATTTTCTGTTTTACACCCTTTTTTATTTAATTTTATGCAAACATTATAATATTTCTATTTAAGATTAAATGGTATTGATATGATTGAATATCAATTAAGCAACCAACATTTTAGAATTTATTTTTTAGTATACATGATAAGGATAAAATAAGGTATTTGTTGGTGCATTACATATTGGGTATTAATTCTTGTGGTTTAGTTTTGTCTCTTAGTTAATGTTTAAATGGGAATAACTAATTAAGCAACAAAAATTTTAGTACTGTATTAATTTGGGTTGACAATTACGAAGATAGGGCTAAATAAGGTATCGCAAACAAATTTAATTTGTTGGTGCATTGCATATAGGGTATTAGTTCTTCTCGTTTAATTAATTATTTGATTCGTAGTTATGTTTAAATGAAGATTATTAAATAAGAAACTTCACCAAATCTAGTTATGAAAATTTACAACATGATTAATGAGGCAAGATACTGTTTTACAACAAAGTGGAAGTATAGATAAATTAAATAATGGGGATTTTCAAAACATGTTTAGTTAGATTGCTTCATAAAAAAATTATTTGATTACACTCTTTAATTACGCATGATACTGTTTGCAAATTACACTCTTTAGGATGGTCATTTGTTATCTCCCTTTGTGGACTAATATAAATAGACAGTGTTAGGGTTATTTTTGAGTCATTTGTTATCTCCCTTTGTGGCCAATGAAGAAATTTTTCATCAATTTTTGAGGCCTATACAAATAAAAAGACATGTATTATATATATAAATATGTAATAAAATAAATAAATTTGGGCAATGACGAAATTTTTATAACGTAAAAATTTTATGATTCGTACCTTGGCAACACGAGTTAGGATGACTAATAAATCAGTAACCACTTCATATGTCGTATTTAAAATCTAATCTGAGCCCACCTTTTAAAAAATTATATATTTTTATACATATAAGCACACAAATATTTTCAATTTATTTTTATAATTATTTATTTGTTACAAACAATTTTATTTACAAGTGTTTATCCAGGTTGGGAATACTTGACGGGAGTGATATTTAACGAAGAGTTTAAATTTTGTGTTTGCATTTTTTATATTTTTACACTTGTACAAAATATAAATTATAGTGTCAAATTTATTTATGGGGCATTGGACGGAAATGCTTTTTACAAATGTTCATCACGTGTTTAGGCAAATATAGGTCGTTAATATTTATATTAAAAAATTAAATTAATTTTGATACTTACTCAATTAATTCATACTTATACATTGAAAGATAACACAACAACAAAAACAACAACAACAACAACAACAAACCCAGTGTATTCCCACCTGGTGGGGTCTGGGGGGGTAAGATGTACGCAGTCCATACCTCTACCTCTAAAGAAGTAGAAAGGCTATTTCCGATAGACCCCTGGCTCAAGACACAAGATACCACAAAATACCACACAAATACGTAGTAAAGCATCGAACAAAGTTACAAGATTACATAACATAAATACGGCAGCCATAAATAGAAGAAAATAGAGGAAAGCACCCAGACTCGTACTAAAAACAAGGAGCACGGAATCAGGACAAGAATACTACCCCCAGGAAGTAAATCACTACACTAGCGACCAAAACTGGCCCTAGTCTTCTACCCTAATTCGCATCCTCCAGACCTTCCTATCTAGGGTCATGTCCTCGGTGAGCTGTAACTGCTCCATGTCCCGCCTAATCACCTCACCCCAGTACTTCTTCGGCCTACCCCTACCCCGCCTAAAACCATCCAACGCTAGCCGCTCACACCTACGGACCAGGGTATCCATGCCCCTCCTCTTCACGTGTCCGAACCAACTCAATCAGACTTCCTACATCTTGCAGTCCACTGGAGTCACACCCACCTTCTCCCTGATAGTCTCATTCCAAACTCTATCCCCCCTAGTCAGCCCACACATCTAGCGCAACATCCGCATCTCTACCACCTTCATACTTTGGATGTGGGAATTCTTAACTGGCCAACACTCTGCTCCATACAACATGGACGGACGGACTACCACCCTGTAAAATTTGCCTTTAAGCTTGGGCGGCACCTTCTTATCACACAACACCCCCGACGTGAGCTTCCACTTCATCCTTCCCGCCCTAATACGGTGCGAGACATCCTCGTCAATGTCACCATTCCCCTGGATCACAGACCCGAGGTACTTGACACTATCCCTTTTACATACCACCTGTGATTCCAGCTTCACTAATACCTCGTCCTCCAGCCTCACGTCATTAAACTTGCATTCCAAATACTCTATCTTGCCTCTGCTCAACCTGAACCCTTTAGACTCAAGAGTTTGTCTCCTCACCTCTAATTTGTCATTCACACCCCCTCGAGTCTCATCAATCAGAACTATATCGTCTCCAAAAAGCAGACACCACGGCACCTCCCCTTGAATACGCCGCGTCAATACATCCATCACCATAGCAAACAAAAAGGGACTAAGAGTAGATCCCTGGTGCAATCCATGCAAGACGGTGAAATGCTCTGAGTTGCCTCCCGCCGTCCTCACCTGAGTTTTCGCTCCCTCATACATATCCTTAATTGCTCTGATATATGCCTGCAGGACTCCACTCACCTCCAAGCACCTCCAAAGAACCTCCCTGGGGACTTTGTCGTATGCCTTCTCCAGGTCAATAAACACCATGTGCAGGTCCTTCTTCCTTTCCCTATACTATTCCACAGCCTCTGTACCAGGTGAATTGCCTCCGTCGTCGAGCGACGAGGCATGAACCCAAACTGGTTTTCCGAAATAGACACTATCCTTCTCAACCTCACCTCGACCACTCTCTCCCAGATATTCATAGAGTGACTCAATAACTTAATCCCCCTATAGTTATTGCAACTCTGGATGTCCCCCTTATTCTTATAGAGAGGGATGATGGTACTCCATCTCCAAGCCTCGGGCATCTTTGCCGTCTTAAAGATTTCGTTGAACAATCCAGTCAACCACCTTACACCAGCCTCTCCAACGAACTTCCAAAACTCCGTCGGTATCTTATCCGGCCCCGTCGCCCTACCCCTTCGCATCCTGCGAACAGCCTCTCTAACCTCTGCTACCTTAAAACGTCTACAATAACTAAAGTCCCGACCCTTCTCAGAGTGCTCCAGTTCCCCTAACTGAATAGCTCTATCCTCTTCGTCATTCAAGAGCCTATGAAAATACGACTGCCATCTATCCTTAACGTGGCCGTCCTCCACCAACACTCTACCGTCCTCCCCCTTAATGGACCTCACCTGGTCGAGGTCACGCCCCTTTCTCTCCCTCGCCTTAGCGAGTCTAAACACCTTTTTCTCCCCTCCTTTCCCCTGTAACCCTGCATACAAGCTCTCAAAAGCGGCCGTCTTAGCTGCCGTGACAGCTGACTTAGCCTCCTTCCTAGCTAGCTTGTACTCTTTCCTGTTCACCCGCTTCTCTTCTTCATCCTTACTCTCAACCAACTTAGCATACGCCCCTTTCTTGGTCCCCACTTTCTTCTCCACCTCTTCATTCCACCACCAATCCCCACGATGGTGCCCGGCTCGGCCCCTAGAAACACCCAACACCTCGCTTGCAGTCTCCCTGATGCACGTAGCCGCCTTATCCCACATACAATCCACGTCCCCCCTACACTCCCACACCCCCATTCCCGCTAACTTCTCCCCTATCTCCCACGCCTTTACTAGAGTCAGGCTGCCCCACTTAATTCTAGGTCTACCCTCCTTACTCCTCCTCTTTCTATTCTTCTTTATGCCCAAATCCATAACTAAGAGCCTATGCTGGGTCGAAAGATTCTCACTCGGGATGACCTTATAGTCCTTACACAACACCCTATCCCCTTTCCGAAGCAATAAAAAGTCAATCTGGGTCCTGGCTATCGTGCTTCGAAAGGTGATCAGGTGATCGACCTTCTTCGGGAAGCCCGAGTTCACCACCACCAGCCCAAATGACCTCGCAAACTCCAACTTCTCCACTTATACATTGAAATATATTGCATAGATTTTTCTTTAATATAATTTTTCTAATATTTTTTATTTTTCACGCGATTCTCATCATACTTTAGGCAAATTTAGGTCCTTACTAGTTAGATTAAAATTGATTTAGATACTTAATCAAATAATTCACTTTTTTACATTAATGGATATTATGTAGATTTTTTTTCTTAAAACAATTTTTCTTTATTCAATTTTGTCTTTACATACATATTTATATATTTTGCTTATATATATATTTTACGATAGCATACGCGTTATATTATTTTAATATATATTTTATATTTATATTTGCATGCGTTGATTTTTTTTCTTTTTCCTTTTTTCCTTTTATAATAAACTAAAGTCTGGCCGGGAACTATATTTGTAGATTCTGAAGGGTGTCTAACCCCTTCCCTTCGCAATAATTTAAATCCTTACATAGAATCTAAATTGGTTTTGTCATACTCCCTCCGTTTTGAAAAGAATTACCTAATTTGATTTGGCACAAAGTTTAAGAAAATAAAGAAAATTTTTGAATCTTGTAGCCACAAATTAAAGTAGTGTCAAATGTATCAAAATGCCGTTTAATCTTGGGGTCATAAACATGCCATTTGGAAAGTTTAAATTAAAGTATTCCCAAAAAATGAAAGGGGTCATTCTTTTTTAAACGAACTAAAAAGGAAAGTAAGTCATTTCTTTTTAAACGGAGGGAGTACTTGTTAATAAATAAATATGTTTCCAATTTTTTCTTGAAATTAGGTGGCGACTCTGTTGACACCCAATTTTGACCTCCCGATATCACTTTTAGGTTGTTATTATGTCAAAATTATTTAATTTTAATTATCAATATTTTTAAATATTATTCTTACATTGAGTACATACTAACGTGTCCCATTTATAATTAAAGGAAATGCATAAATTATTTATTAGCTTTTAGTATCATTGTCATAATTTTTAAACTCAAATTCAGCATTTTATGTAATTTTTATTAATATTTATTAAATTATTTTCCTTGTAGTTATGCACATCCACATTTTTGCAAACACAATATCTAGTTTTCCATTATTTAGAATTATTTATTTTATTAAATTATTTATATTTATTATTTAATTATTATTATTATTATTTATTACTTATTATTTAATATTGTTATGTATTACTTAATTATTATTATTATATACTATTATCGTTATTTTAATTTAAATAACAGCCTAATTTAATTCATTTTGCCTAAATTTATTCACCTTTTAACTTAATTTTGTCCAATTTCTTACAATTCTAGCCATTTTTGAAACTCAATTTCAAATTTTCAATTTTTAGATCTCAGTCGTTGATCCTAAACGGATCCAATGACTGAGATCTGATACACCTTTCTTTCCTTTTTAATCCAAAAACCTAATCCTAATTCCAAAACCAAACAACAACCGCTCTTCTCTCTCTATCTAACCTCTCTCCTTCTCTCTCTATCTAACCTCTCTTTCCCATGGCTGCCGCCGCTGATTGGCGAAGCAGCGCCACCGAGACCTCCTTCTCCAATAGCTTTCCGACCGCGCTCTATATGCTCCGCCAACGCCTACTCCGGTGATACCAGATCTACCACTGCCTTCTGCCGTTCGTCCTCGCCGCTGCCAACGCCGCACCGCCAGCCCCTCAGCCTCCATAACCATCTCTCCCTCCATTTTCCCCTTTTCGGCGATGAACCAGCACGCCAACGCCGCTCCAACATTTCCACGAGACCCCCCTGCTCTCCAACCTCCTTCATGAACCAACCGTCGCCGCCCTAGGTCATATTCGACGTCCACCCGCCATCAACCTTCTCCGTGCCATTGATCCGTTTGTCAAAAAAGAGATGAAAAACCCATCCACAGGTTTGCCTAAATATTAAAATGTTTGTGTTTACTTTTAATCTCTTTTTCCCTTCTTTAACAGATTTCAGAATCTGAATTAACAATGCATGAATGATTTATTTCATCCGATTCTTTGCCATTTTGTGTGCTTATGTTTTAAGACTACCAGATAAGAAAAATCTAAATTTTAATAATGATCAATTTTGTCATAGTTTGCTAATTCCGAATTTTTAAATTATCCATCTTCTTTGAATTAGTTGACAAATTTCTTGGCTCGTGATTATAACGGAGAACATTTGACTGCATATTATATTTTTATAATTGGATTGATCTTGTGATAATTTGAATAAGATTTTGGTAAAGAACACCTGATTGTGTATCACGTTTCTTGAATTACATCATGGACTGATTTTTGTATAATTGATGATTTGAATTAGGTACAAAAATAATTAGGGATTATTTTACAAAATTAATCGCTCATAATTTATGCATGGTAAATTGAACAAATTTTCTCATCCCTAATTGACCCTAATTGATTATCGATCTCTTAATTGATTAGTGATTGATGCTAACATGTTACTATTAATTTACCTTCCTTCTATGGAATATGCGACAACATGGCACTCACCTATATATAAGGTAACTTTCAGTATTATGGGAATCTATTTTTTAATCATGATAGTCTTGATATTTTTTATTTATTGGATTTGGCCTAAGGAAAACAATATTGTGAATGACTTTTACAAATATTGACTTTCCTTTTTAATTGGTATATGATTGATTCATTAAGAGAAATTCTCTTACTGAGATATTTTTTTACCATATTTATGTTGGTTTAGTTTTACAATACTCAGCCTATATAAACAATAGTTCACAAGCTCTTAAGTTCACAAGTTCTTAAGTTTTACAATTACCAGTACTACTCTCTTAAACAAAGCATTAGTTACTTTCAATACAAAAAGTTATGGAAAACATGTTGCATATTTTGCTGTGTTGGGATTTCTTTCTATTTCTATTTTACTACTGCACTGAAGGAGTGCATGCGGCAAATATATTTCAGGGTAAACAGGAAATCAAGAAACCTAAATATGTGCAAATTTCCATTGAATCTTATTCACATTTGACTGGACTGGAGGATCAAGTTAAGTCTCTTAAGTTGGCTGCTGCACAGTCAGAAATGACTAATAAGGAAAACCTGGGAAAACAATATGCTAAAGTTGCTGAAAAAGCTGTCTCAGGTTATGTTCCTTATTGACTTGTGTTTTTCTTGCAACTTGTGTTTTGAAACTTGGTACTAAATTCTTTTATTCACATCTCTCTGTACAGGTTGGGATAAGGCCGATTCAGAAGCCACGACACTGAAAAATCACCTGGAATCCGTTACTCTTTTGAAGCTTACTGCTGAAGACAGGGCATCAAATCTGGATGGTGCACTGAAGGAGTGCATGCGGCAGATAGATCAAGTTAAGTCTCTTGAGGAACAAGTGAGTGGCTTAGAGGATGAAGTCAAGGATTTGAATGAAAAGTTGGATGCTGCACAGTCAGAAATGACTCATAAGGAAAACTTAGGAAAACAATATGCTAAAGTTGCTGAAGAAGCTTTCTCAGGTGATGTTCCTTATTGACTTGTGTTTTTCTTGCAACAAATGTTTTGCAACTTGGTACTGAATTCTTTTATTCACATCTCTCTGTACAGGTTGGGAGAAGGCTGCTAAACAGTTTGACAAAATGAAGCATGAGTTTGAAGCAAAATTAGCTAACCTGGACCAACAGTTACTCAGGTCTGCAGCGGAAAATTCTGCACTCTCAAGGTCTTCGCAGGAGCGTTCTAGCATGGTGATACAGCTCAGTGAAGAAAAAGACCAAGCTGAAGCAGAAATTGAGATGTTGAAGAAAAATATGAGCGTACGGTCTGCAGAAGTTGCAAACAAGCAACACCTGGAGGGAGTGAAGAAAATTGCAAAATTGGAAGCAGAGCGTCGGAGATTACGTGGTCTTGTGTGGAAGAAGTTGCTTGGGCCTACAGCCTTGGCCCAGATAAAGCTTGACCTGACCACCAAAACATATGACCTAGAGATTGCAAAATTGGACGCAGAGCGTCAGAGATTACGTGGTCTTGTGTGGAAGAAGTTGCTTGGGCCTACAGCCTTGGCCCAGATGAAGCTTGACCTGACCACCCAAACAACATATGTGGAGCTTCGGCCCAAATTATAATCCCAAAGTTACAATATACTACCTATTTTTTTTTGTTTGTTGTTGTTTTCATTCACTGTGTTCGATGTTGTATTAAATTAAAAGTATATAAGATAAATGCATGGAATAGTTGTCTAATTTTCTATCAATCATTTCTGGAGCACTTGTTATTTTTTTTTACTGATCGACTGACTCTATCCATCTACTTTATGATATATCAGAGAAAGGAATGAATTTAGCGGATAACAAAGATAAGTCGAAGCATGCCGAACCTTCTTCTTCAAAGGCCAAGTTAATAGACGAACAAAGCTAGATAGTCTTCTATCACTGGATTCATGATAACAACAACAACAACAACAACAAACCCAGTGTATTCCCACCTGTTGGGGTCTGGGGGGGGGGGGTAATATGTACGCAGTCCATACCTCTACCTCCAAAGATTACAAATACATAGTACATAAATACAGAGTGAAGCACCGAGCAAGATTACAAGGTTACATAACATAAATACTGCAGCCATAAGTAAAAGAAAACAGAGTAAAGCGCCCAGCTTCGTACTCAAACAAGGAACACGAAATCAAAATAGGAATACTATCCCTAGCAAATAATTCCCTACACTAGCAACCCAAACTTGCCCTAGTCTTCTGCCCTAATTCGCATCCTCCAGACCTTCCTATATAGGGTCATGTCCTCGGTGAGCTGTAACTGTTCCATGTCCCGCCTAATCACCTCTGCCCAGTACTTCTTCGGCCTACCCCTACCCCGCCTAAAACCATCCAACGCTAGCCTCTCACACCTACGAACCGGGGCATCCATGTCCCTCCTCTTCACGTGTCAGAACCAGCTCAATCGGACTTCCCGCATCTTGCACTCCACTCGAGTCACACCAACCTTCTCCCTGATAGTCTCATTCTAAACTCTATCCCCTCGATTCAGCCCACACATCCAGCGCAACATTCGCATCTCTGCCACCTTCATTTTTTGGATGTGGGAATTCTTAACTGGCCAACACTCTGCTCCATACTACATGGCCGGATGGATTACCGCCCTGTAAAATTTGCCTTTAAGCTTGGGAGGCACCTTCTTATCACACAGCACCCCCGACGTAAGTTTCCACTTCATCCACCCCACCCCGATATGGTGCGAGACATCCTCGTCAATGTCCCCGTTACCCTGGATCACGGACCCAAGATACTTGAAACTATCCCTTTTACAAACCACTTGTGATTCCAGCTTCACTACCACCTCATCCTCCAGCCTCGCGTCATTAAACTTGCACTCCAAATACTCTGTCTTGCTTCTGCTCAACCTGAACCCTTTAGACTCAAGGGTTTGTCTCCACACCTCTAATTTGTCCTTCACTCCCTCTCGAGTCTCATCAATCAGGACAATATCATCTGCAAAAAGCATACACCACGGCACCTCCCCTTGAATACGCCGCGTCAACACATCCATTACCATAGCAAACAAAAAGGGACTAAGCGTAGAACCCTGATGCAAACCTGTCAAGACGTTGAAATGGTCTGAGTCACCTCCCACCGTCCTCACCTGAGTTTTCGCTCCCTCATACATATCCTTAATTGCTCTGATATATGCCTGCGGGACTCTACTCACCTCCAAGCACCTCCAAAGCACCTCCCTGGGGAATTTGTCGTATGCCTTCTCCAGATCGATAAACACCATGTGCAGGTCCTTCTTCCTTTCCCTATACTGTTCCACCAGCCTCCGTACCAAATGAATTGCTTCCGTCGTCGAGCGGCCAGGCATAAACCCAAACTGGTTTTCCGAAATAGACACTATCCGTCTCAGCCTTACCTCGACCACTCTCTCCCAAATCTTCATAGAGTGACTCAATAACTTAATCCCCCTATAGTTATTACAACTCTGGATGTCCCCCTTATTCTTATAGAAAGGGACCATGGTACTCCACCTCCAATCCTCAGGCATCTTTGCTATCTTGAAGATTTCGTTGAATAATCCAGTCAACCACCTCACACCAGCCTCTCTGGCAAACTTCCAAAACTCCACCGGTATCTCATCCGGCCCCGTCACCCTACCCCTTCGCATCCTGCGCACAACCTCTCTAACCTCTCCTACCTGAAAACGTCTACAATAACTAAAATCCCGACACTTCTCTGAGATCTCCAATTCCCCTAACTCAATATCTCTATCCCCTTCGTCATTCAAGAGATTATGAAAGTACGACTGCCATATATCCTTAATGTGGCCGTCCTCCACCAACACTCTGCCGTCCTCCCCCTTAATGCACCTCACCTGGTCGAGATCACGCCCCTTCCTCTCCCTTGCCTTAGCGAGTCTAAACAACTTTTTCTCCCCGCCTTTCCCCTGTAACCCTGCATACAAGCTCTCAAAAGCGGCCGTCTTAGCTGCCGTAACAGCTGACTTAGCCTCCTTCCTTGCTAACTTGTACTCTTTCCTGTTCACCCGTTTCTCGTCTTCGTCCTTACTATCCACCAACTTAGCATACGCCCCTTTCTTGATCCCTACTTTCTTCTCCACCTCTTCATTCCACCACCAATCCCCTCGGTGGTGCCCGACTCGGCCCCTAGAAACACCCAACACCTCACTTGCGGTCCCCTTGATGCACGTAGCCGCCCTATCCCACATACTATCCACGTCCCCCCTACACTCCCACACCCCCATCCCTGCCAACTTCTCCCCTATCTCCCACACCTTCACAGGTGTCAAGCCGCCCCACTTAATTCTAGGTCTACCCTCCTCACTCCTCCTCTTTCTATTCTTCTTTATACTCAAATCCATAACCAATAGCCTATGCTGGGTCGAAAGATTCTCACTCGGAATGACCTTACAGTCCTTGTACAGCACCCTATCCCCTTTTCGAAGCAACAAAAAGTCAATCTGGGTTCTGGCTATCACACTTCGAAAGGTGATGAGGTGATCGACCTTCTTCGGGAAGCCCAAGTTCACCACCACCAGTCCAAAGGACCTCGCAAACTCCAGTAGAGTAGTTCCCTCTTCATTTCTGTCCCCAAAACCAAAGCCACCATGCACATCCCCAAAACATCCCGGTAACGCCCCGATATGCCCGTTGAAATCTCCTGCTAAAATAATCTTCTCCGAGGTAGGCACGCCTCTCACCACCTCCTCCAAAGCCTCCCAAAACCGCACCTTTTCCTCCCTCTCCGAGCCCACTTGCGGCGCATAAGCACTACACACGTTCAGGGTAAACCCCCGGGTGACTAACTTAATAGTCATCAACCTATCGTAGATCCTCTTCACTTCTACGACTTGACCTATAAGCTCTTCATCCACTAAGATGCCAACGTCATTCCTACGCCTCTCGCTCCCAGAGTACCATAACTTGTAACCATCCACATCACTAGCCTTAGACCCTACCCACTTGGTCTCTTGGACACACGCTATACTGATCCTTCTCTTCCTAAGGATCTTCATAAGTTCTATGGACTTACCCTGAAGGGTCCCTATATTCCAAGACCCAACCCTCAGCCTACCATCCCTAACCACATGCCCTCCTGTACTACCCCCGCATCCAAACCTTGGCCTCCCTTCCACTCTCGCCCCGTCCTCATCCCCTGCCCCCACAACAACCCCACGCCCCAATCCCCTCGAACATGACCCTATCCAACCATTCCCGCCCACAGCCACTACTACGAGAAAATATACGAAAATATAAAAGTATACACGATGGTAGTAGCAAAGCAGCAGCCAGAAATACAAGGCTCACACAAAATCAAAGAAATCAAAGAAATGTACAAAAAACGAACCCAAGCCAATAACCCAGTAACCCAATCCTAAGCCGTGCAAGGAACAACCACAGCAATAGCAACAGACAACAGGCAATATCAACAAATCACACGCAGATCAAGGTAAGGGGGTAATACTAGCAGAATGACATAAAATAGGATAAAATACAATAACATAAATACGATAAAGTAGAATAAATATATTAAAATAACAAAGGTAAGAAGTCACCGGGGCGGCTGCTGGAGCTCGCCGAAGCTGGCGCTGGCGGATGGGGTCTCGCCGAAACCTAGAAATCGAGGGGGGGGCCTGCTGGATCTTGCCGAAGCCGGATGGGGGGGCGCTGGTGCTGGAGCCGGCTGTTTGTAATCTCACCGGATCTGGTCGGCGGCGGCAGTGACAGTGGTCGGTGGCGGCAGTGACTGTGGTCGACAGTGGTCGTCGGCGGATCTGGTCGGCGGCGGCAGTGACTGTGGTCGACAGTGTTGGCGTCGACAGTGAGTGTGGTCGCGGGATCTGGTCGGCGGAGACACTGACTGTGGTCGACGGTGGTCGGCGGCGGCAGTGACTGGTCGGCGACGGGCGACAGCGACTCGGCTGGGGACTGGGGGGGAGGAAGGGGGGGAAGAGTAGAGTGGGGTGGGGGTGGGTAGCCGTTGGAGCGGTTAAGTTAGGAGAGAGAGAGAGAGCAACCTCAGATTCATGATAACAATTTGTTTTAAAACCACATATTATATCACACTATCAAAACTACATATTATATCACACTATTTATGAACCATTTTCATCGTTGGAAAATAAGCTCCCGTTAACTCTAAAGTCACATGGCATAGAGGGTCACTGAGAACAAGATGATCTTTAGGTGAAATGGTTGTTTGTATACGCTTGTGAACACACGGTTACGCTTGTGAACACACGGTCTTATGCTCGAATATATGACTTGTTTTGCTCTACTGGAGTATAAACAATGAAGGTTGAACATGTATATATTTTGTAATCATATGCTAAAATATGTGACTTGTTTTGCTCTACCGGAGTGTATAAACAAGAAGGTTGAACATGTATATTTTTCGATCATATGCTAAAATATGTGACTTATATTGCTCCACTAAAGTATAAACATGAAGGTTGAACATGTATATTTTGTAATCATATGCTAAAATATATGACTTGTTTTGCTCCATCGGAGTACAAACATAAGGTTGAACATGTATATTTAGTAATCAAATTCTAAAACATGCTAAGACATGTATATTTCTCTACCCAGTATATTCCCACCAAGTCGAAATGATAGTCTCTATTATTCAGACGGTTTACGCCATCCTAGCATACCATAAACCCCCTTCTAGTGAACAATTTATCAATTGTACAATTCATTCTAGTGCACAATCTGTCACTTGCACAATTCTTTAATATTTTGAATTAATAATTGTATAGAGATTTTATGTTTTCGGTGATCTATGCCTCATTTGTAATGGTGACCTTTTGAAAATCAATTTAGTTTAATTTTTATCATTTTGTAATCTGTTAATCTGTTAGTATTATTTTATCATTGAGTCACTCCAAGCTTCTAACTCTTCACTTTCTTCCCTACCTTAGTTCCCAAACAAAAACTGCCCCATCGACAACCCAAAATCGCACTGAATGTTCACATCTCCACCTTTGGTTGCCATCTCAATACAACAATCACCGAACCACAACAACAACAACATACCCAGTATATTCCCACCAAGTGAGGTCTTGGGAGGGTAAGTGTAAGCAGTCCATACCACTACCTCAAATGTGAGATAGAGATGTCATTTCCGACAAACTCCCGGCTCAAAATCAAACAATCTAGATAAGGAATTACAAATGAACCGTTCACCGAACCCCCTTCGGCGGAAAATTATACTATTTATACATTACTAAAACCATATTATATGTATATATAATAGATGTCGAGCTCCTTTCGATAAGTTTTTCTTCAAATTTTGAACCCCAACTCCAACATATTAATTGGCACAATAGAGTTAGCTTGGTTCAAAACAGTATTCTCTTACTTTCCTTAGTTATCCAAACATAGAAACAATGAAATGACAAGAGTCATGCATTCCCAATAGAAACAAAGATTCTGCAGTTTAACAATTATAGAATCAGCAACTCAAAGTGTTTGTGCCTTAGCTATATGATAGCCTTGGTTGGCGAAACGCGGTAGAACTTCACTAAGCATAGACTTTAACTTGGAAAATCCAGTGAAAGGTCATTCACTACTTGAGACTAAAGAACATACAACAAAGCAAAAGAACCCAAAAATGTTTCAGCATTGTTAATGAAAGCCAGGCGAAACGTGAATCTTTAGTCAAGTCTAAGGAAAAACACCCTACTCAAAGGGACAACAGGAGTTAGAGACAACCCAGAAAAAAGTAGAAAAGCAATAAGCTCAACTACCACAGTCAGTGCACAGAAAAATCCTAATTAGACGAAAGACAGTAAGTAAGTTCTAAGCTATTCTACTGTTAAATTGGTGTAAACAAGAAAAATAAAGTTTAATCATTCTAAACTAGTGAGGTAGCCTAAACCATGTTATTCTGTAACCCATCTCCAGAAAAGCATCCTTTTATAAGCGAAAACCGCCAAAAATTAAAGAACTTGTTTGTGAGTTAAATTGCCAAGTACCTCAAGAACATGGCCATATTCTAGTCTACCTTTCCATATACAAAATCACTAGTACAACTAAACACCAGTTGTTGGCAACACATACCATATGATGACTATTGTTAGTCTTCACCCCGCTTCACCATGACCAGTTTCAGGAAATGCACCATGAGCCAAATTCCACGGTAAGTACTTGTGCGCACTGAACACAATCCCCAACACTAAGGTCGGATTTGACAGAGTGGGATGTCATCGGACGTTAGTACTTGGGCATCTTCTCCTGTGCAACACAAGGTCAAATACAGAGGAAAATGATTATGTCATTCTCAAAACATAACTACCACTACTGCTATTGCTACCCATATTGGCTACAGCTGCACTACCAATAAGAAGCATCACGAAAACTTCTTTGTCCTACACAAGTCAAATGGGAAACCAAAAGAATTCATTTTTTTATAGTGAGGAGAAACTAGCATCAATTATCCTGCTTGGGAAGGCACAAACGGGTTACAGAACTATATTCAAAATCGAAAAAACACAATCAAAAGCTAACTCACATAAGCTTTGATATAACAGGCTACAAGAGGAGATGCATTAGATAGCTAGTAAAAATAACCACACGCAAGACAAATTAAAACTACAGTTAAACAGAAAATATTACGAAATAGGCAATACTACTGACAATTGCTTATTGTAAACTAGAATACGAACTGTAAAAGACTAAAATTCAAGCAATCCAACCAATCCCATTGTGCGCGTAATGCTTGCAAGAGTAAACTGTATGTGGAACAAAACCAGCAGCGTGAAAGTGAAGTTTCGCTACGGCAATAGGTAAGTTCTCAGATGAAATGAAGCACTGTGATCAGTGTTGTTGAGCCTGCCGAATTGGTGCACCACCATAGCCACCACCATATCCAAGTTGGCCACCATGAGGTCCATTTTGCTGAGCACCATAATTACCCGAACCTTGTGAATTTCCACTAGCATCGCCATAGCCACTGCCGATGTAACCCCCACCACCTGATTGCATATCTCCCGATGCACCCCTTCTACCAACAGGATTTCCATAAGCACCATTACCTCCACCATATCCACCATAGCCATAACCTTAATTTCCATAACCCGTGGCTCCAGTTGGAGACTGATCAACAGCAGATCCTCCAGTAGCGGGTCCACCTCCACCACCAACACTTGAAGTACCCCATGATGCATTACCATATCCCATGTTCCCATATCCAGAAGGACCCTGAGAACCCCATGAGCTTCTCGATCCACCAGCTTGACCACTACCATAACCAGCACCAGGCACATTTGGATTCCCGAAGGCTGCAGCAACTGCTGGACCACCATATCCAGGATTGACAGCCCCATAAGCACCATAACCCATGCCATTGTTCGAAGATCTATAACCATAACCTGGTGTACCATATTCGGAGGAACCATAAGGTGGATAGCCATCTACAGTGTTTTATGACTGCATGTATCTGTTGGTATCCATTCTGTCATAAGAACTGGGATTATCACCAAATGCACCATACCCCTGGTAACTTTCACCACCCATACCACTACCACTGTTGCCAGTGGAGCGACCACCAACATCACCAGAACTACCATCTCTTGGAAGAGAATGCTTTACTTCCACTTGTTTCCCACTGAGATCATGAAATCTCTTGTGTAAAAGCCTATCTACTGCATCGTCAGAATCAAATGAAATGAAGCCAAACCCACGAGGTCGGCTGGTCTGTTGATCAAACATAATTGCTACATCGGTGACATTACCATAAGTTTCAAAGTAAGTTCTGAAGCCATCCTCAGTCAGCGTGGGAGGCAATCCACCAATAAATATTTTCTTGGTCCTATTATTTCCACCACCTCCAAAACTTCTAGCACTACCTACATTTACAGATTTTGGACCCTGCTCCTCTCTGTACAAGGCCCTCTTAGCCTCAACCTATAAAGAAAAAATGCCATTGAGCTAAGTAAAAGAAGAACAAATTCAGAAGCAAGCAAGATAAAGACTCAAAAGGACAGACTTTATTATAAGATGCCCAAAATCTTAGCGGAAGTTTCCATCAACTAGGTTATTACTTTGGGGGAAACCTCTACTAAAAGACATCAAATTATCATCTAAAATGTACTAAACTTCTGCTGAACCTTGCAAGCGTCTTACTTACGACATCCTGAAAGTTTATATGGAACAAAAGGTCTGGAAAACCCAACAGATGTACAAATGATTTAAAATTCTTAAACAGAAGAACCTTTACCCAAGCGATGGCACTATTACATAAGAACACTAAACTTAAAAGACACGTTTATTTAAGACATCACCACAGGAAGTTTCCATTTGGTGTGCAACTAGCAACGAAGGGATGATTCAAGTTTCAAATACTCTATTAAGTCATTAAAATGTATAGGGCAAACAATGCTCTAAATTAGAAGAAGGCTCACCATTAAACTAAAATAAACCACCATCATAGTGCTTTAATCAGTTACCTATTTACCTTCACCACTGCAGAACTCATTGTGAATAAACCATTACCTATTGTCGTTAACAATACAAAAGAGGACATTAGACTAAAATAAACCTCTCTGCACACTATCAACAGAAAGAAGAAGAACATGACTCTATCAACAAGCCCACACACTGCATAACAATAATACTACGTTCCACATTTTAGAATGTTCTTTTCAACAAGTCAGATATCATTTCATCACTATCACACTAAGAAGTGTCAAAAACATCAAAGAGGAGGAAATAATCATCCCATTTTCCATCTATTGCATCAAACACATGGCTTGAAAATGAAACACATTTTGCTGCACAATTCCAGCTTTGGAAGGCAGAACAGAGACACTCTACCTAGCAAAATTAGTGCTTATGCAAAACTGACCACTATGCAGCAGAAGGAAGAAGTTGTACTACAGCAAGAACTACTACTACTACAAATCGATCCCAAGCAAGGCCACCCATTGTATAATAAGTAATTTGATTCGAGAATAAAAGTGACACACATTATAGCAAAAATTACCATACATATGCGAAAGACCAATACACAGCACATTATGAGGTTGGGAATCATTCAGCACATATGACATTCAAACGCATGATAGAACTACTGCAACGAATTATGCAACCTCATCCACCATTTTCACATCAAAAGAAATATGCAACACATTGTCTACTCATAAAATTGACTCGAGAAACCATTATTTACAAAAGTCCTCAATATAAAAGATGCTAACTTTACGTTAAATATAAGGAGAATCTATCTACCCACAAAACTGACTCAAGAGAAACTATTTCTTATTAGAAACCGCAATATAAAAATGCAGATTTTACTTTAAATATCAGGAGAGCTTGATTACATAAGCTCAACCAGAAGAAGATACCAGAACAAAAAAATTCATAAGCATAAATCAGCTCAAGAAATGAAGACCTTAGGCCAAAAAAAGATTTAAACTTTAGTACCCAGAGAACATATTCAAACTAAGAAATATCTGAATCAGAACTCAATAAGGAAAAATAGCAAGAAAACAGCACAAATGTTAAGATAACAGTCACAAAAACACATCCTAAATTGGAACTGACACATCAGGACACAACCAGAAAATAATAAAAAAGTCAGCTCATTTAACCAAAGATCCACAAGCATAAAATCTAAAAATAACAAAAATCAGAAATATAAACAACACTCAAAAGCCACAAAGAAAAGAGAAACATCATCTCATCATAATAGAAGCAAAAACACATCCTAAAATAGAAATGCCACATTAGTAAACACCCAAAAAACAATCACCAAAGTCAAGCTCATTTAACCAATAACTCCACAAGCACATAATCCTAAAATACTAGAATCAGCTAAAACTAACAACTCCACAATCCTAAAATTAAAGAACTAGCAAAAACTAACAACCCCACAAGCTCAAAATCAAAGAATCAGCAATAACTAACTACCCTACAAGCTCAAAATCAAAGAATCCGCAAAAACTAACAACCCCACAAGCTCAAAATCAAAGAATCAGCAAAAACCAACAACCCCAAAATCCCAAAATCCAAGAATCAACAAAAACTAACAACCCCACAAGCTCAAAATCAAAGAATCAGCAAAAATCAACAGCCCCAAAATCCCAAAATCCAAGAATTAGCAAAAATTAACAACGCCACAAGCTCAAAATCAAAGAATCAGCATAAACCAACAGCCCCAAAATCCTAAAATCTAAGAATCAGCAAAAACTAACAACACCAGAAGCTCAAAATCCAAGAATCAGCAAAAACAAACAACCTCACAATCCAATATAATAGAAAAACACAAATAAAGCATGAACATACAGCCAAAAAACTCACCGTACGGCCATCAATTACATGAGTGTCCTTAAGAACTCTATCAAGAATATTAGGATATGCAAATACAACAAAACCAAATCCTCTAGGCTTTCCAGTAATCTTATCTCTCATTAATACAGTCTGTAAAACATCACCATACACTTGAAAATACTCCTTCATCTTCTTTTTGTTTTTCCCATGATATCCCTCCAATAAAAAGCTTTCCTTTATCTGAATCCATGTTTTTTCCCTCTCTTTCTCTCCATTTTTTCTCTATATATAAGGTTTATATACGTATAACAATATCCAAAAGTCGCGTCATGATAATATTAGGCAAAAACACATGAAATACCCAGAAAACAATCACAAGTCAGCTCATTTAACCAAAACTCCACAAATACAAATCACAAAATTCAAGAATCAGCAAAAACTAAGAACCCTATAAGCCCAAAATCCAAGAATCAGTAAAAACTAACAACACCACAAGCTCAAAATCAAAGAATCAGCAAAAATTAACAACCCCACAGTCCCAAAATCCAAGAATCAGCAAAAACTAACAACCCCACAAGCTCAAAATCCAAGAATTATCAAAAACTAACAAGCTCACAATCCCAAAATCCAAGAATCAGCAAAAACTAACAACCCCACAATCCCAAAATCCAAGAATAAGCAATAACTAACAACCCCACAAGCTCAAAATCCATGAATTAGCAAAAACTAACAAACCCACAATCTCAAAATCCAAGAATCAGCAAAAACTAACAACCCAACAAGAACAAATACAGAACAAATACATGAGTATCTTGAAGAACTCTATCAAGAACAGTAGGATCTGCAAATATAATAAAACCAAATCCTCTAGTCTTTCTAGTAATCTTATCTATCATTACAACAGTTTGTAAAACATCACATACACTTGAAAATACTTCTTCATCTTCTCTTCTGTTGTTTACCATGATATTCCACCAATAAATAGCTTTCCTTGATGTGAATCCATATGTATTTTCCCTCACTCTCTTTGTATATGGTGTGTGTATATTATGTATACCAAAAAAAAGTGTAAATTTTGAGTGTGTATATCTCTCTTTGGGTGAAGACAAAGAGAAAGTGAGGGTTTATGAAGTATAAAAGTGGGAAAGTGAGGTGAATGAAGATGAATTTGGGAAAAATAATAGGTGGTTGTGATTCGATTAGATCAATGGTTGTGATGAGTTTTTTGTTTTGTTTTGTAGTTTTCACCTGGTGTCTGATATCTGTCGTGAAACTTGGTCTCTAATTTGAATCGCACATTATTGACTAACCTAGAGCGCACACTACGAGTTATGACTTGATTAGATCAATGGTGATGATGAGATTTTTGTTTTGTTTTGTAGTTTCTCACCTAGGGTCTAGTATCTGTTGTGACGCTCTGTCTAGTTTGGATAGCGCATTATCGACTAGTCTAGATTGCACACTACGAGTTTTGATTTGATTAGATCAGTGATGGTGATGATATTTTTGTTTTGTTTTTTGGTTTCCCATCTAATGTCTGGTATTTGTTATGGAACTCTGGCTAATTCGGATAGCGTATTGACGATTTATCAGGATTGCACACTACAGATTGTGATTTGATTAAATCAATTGTGTTGATAAGATTTTTTGTTCTATTTTGTCAGTTTCTCATCCAGTGTCTGATATCTGTTGTGAATCTCTGTCTAATTCGGATCGTGCATTATCGACTAATATGGATCGCATACTACGGATTGTTATTTGATTAGATCAATGGTGGTGATGAGATTTTTTATTTTTTTTTGTAGTTTCTCACCTAGTATCTGGTATCTATCGTGAAGTTCTGTCTAATTCGGATCACATATTTATTTTGAATAGTGATAACGCTCATTCTACAGCTCTCGTAGGAGTGTAAGCGGTCGTTAGCAAATATAGAACCCAACCTGGGTTGGGTGTCGATCCCACAGGGAATAGCTTGGTCAACAAGTAAGCAAAATTAATAGACTTTTGGTGCAAGTCTCGTAAGAAGGGAGGAATTGTAATATGTAGCCAAAGTAATGAAATAAAAGCTGAAAATAGCAAAGTAAAAGAGAAAGATTGTCACATAAGTTGTAAACAATGAGAATTGAAGCGTTGGGGTTATGTCCACCTTCTGAGGTATACGTCTCTATCGGCTATGAGTGTGTAGAGTCTTGACATGCAATTGCTTATAGAGAATTGTAGTCGATGGTAAATCCAAGCGTCTCGCGACCTAAACAAGGACTATTTCACTTTAACTCTCGCGAGCTTAAAGCGTGTCTAACGGTACGAATTCTCCAAGAGGTTAGTCCAGTTACGGCACTAGCTTTTTAATAGGAAAGGGTGTCCTACTACCTTGACATTATCTCTTTTCCAGACAAATAACCTTTCTCTCGAACAAGTTAAATGTTAGACTGGCATTATTCTATGCGTCTGCAGCCATAAGAATTTGTATTAAGATGAAGAGAATAATGATATAAGCAATATACGTGTCTCAAACTCACAAACTCACAGCAATAGATAGTATCTCATTCGGCTTCCATAACCCCAACAGAGAAGTTTAGTTACCCATGAGTGTGAAGGATATCACGTTTTGCATGGTTGATGGAGTGAGAAGTAGGTGATAGGTGTGTGGTTTTGGTGATTCCCTAGTAAGTAACGATTCTCTTGTTGTGGAATTGAAGAATAGAAGAATAGATTAGAAGTGTTTGTGGTGGAAGATGAGAGAGATGGAAGAAAATTAATAGTTTAAGAATGAATTTCTTGAATTAAGGGAGGAGTTGCCTCCACTAAGGGAGGACTTGATTAAAATCTCTAGCATGGTAGGGTATTTATAATACTCCTATCCTACTCCTACTATGCTAATGAAACAAATAACTAAATCCTACTAAACTAAGGAAATACTTAACCCATTTGTACTAGGTTAATGTAACATTCTCCTAATCCAAATAAACTAATGAAATACATAACCCAATTGTACTAGGTTAATGTATCATTGTCAAAATCCAGCTTTGTGTCTGTAAGTCCCCAAAGTCTTCAGAATTGTTGTTTTAGCCCGGGACAGATTTTCCATGCAGCAGTTTTGGTCCAGGTCCCCAAAGTCTTCAGAAATATTGTTTTAGCCCGGGACAGATTTTCCATGCAGCAGGTTTGGTCCTTAGGCGTGTAAACTCCCTTTCCTTCCTTCGTGAGCTTTCTTTTGCGTCAAGTAAGCCATAAAATGCTGAATTTTTCATCATTTATACCTGAAACTTTACTAATCATGTTCGTTAGCTCATTTATAGGAAAAAGGACTAAAAGTGCATGAAATATATAATTTGTTCTCAAAACTAGGCTAAAATATGGGCAAAATATATTGATATAGGCGCGTAATTTCATCTATCATCAACACCCCACACTTAGAGCGTTGTTCATCCTCGAACAACATATCATGTCCTTCTAAACATCAACTTAGGGTTTTTACAGCCACAACACAAAACATTCTTCAAGACAAGCACAACAATTATCAACAAAGAGTAGTTTTCCGATTATAAGTAGAAACAGTTTAACCTCTAGCGTAGACTAGTGATGGTGATCAAATCGCATGCAAACGTTAAGGTACATAGAATCATATACAACTATCCAAAGCTCATCAACCATGTGTGTCTCACAATATAGTACCCATAATCACTCACAAGTATAGCATATTTTTCAAACATGGGTATCAACATATCCTTGCTCTCACTCTCGCAAAGAATTCATATGTAGCAACTGATGACCATAGGCTTGCCCTTAATATAGTACTCTACTAAATGTCAGAATGCTAAGCTTAGGATCAAGTAGGTCTTTTGATGGTTGTAATGTAGGCTAAGGGACGGGTAGGATCATCTATTTTGGCCAGAAATAGTGACTAAGTTCCTAAGCACTTTAATACATTACATTGTATCATTGACACTTTTTTCTTTCAACCTTTCTTTATTTTATTCTTCCACCCTTGTTCTCATCTTTTGTTTTTCAATTCTAAGCACAACTCACTTTTCAGCTTTCTTTTCCTTTTTCTTTTCACAACATACCTCTTATGATAGCACTTTCTTTTTCATAACACATTCAAGCACCACTACAATTTAAAGCATCATACTCAACCAATTTCCTCTTATGTTGTCACATGAATTTTTCACTTTAAAGCACTTAGGAATTTGGATCAAATTACGGTCTTGAAAAAAATTGATTAGGCTTACATACAAGGTTGTCAAAGAAATAGGCTAAAGGCTCAAAAGGGTTTAACTAGGATGATGTCCATGGGTAGGTAAAACTGAAGGTAAACAAATATAGGTTGCCAAAGAAATGCCTAAATCATATCCTAACTTACACTCCTTATTTTCGCTTTGCATACATACCAGGCAAGTTCTAGCATCAGCCACACACATAGAATATACTATTATCTCACACACACAAGGCACATGGTCGACTTGATTGGAAGTAATATAGACTCTTGACCCAACAAGTGAAGGAATTGAATCACACAATATCACATAATGAGTCACAACTAGAGCCTAAACGTCTCAATAGTCACAATTGTAATACATACTCTTGTTATAATCTCATGCTGCCTATCAAAATAATTTCATGCGAAGCTAGAAAGATTTTACTCCTAAAAAAAACTAAAGAAAAACGTCAAACGGAAAGAAAAAAAAACACAAAAAAAATGAACTCAAATAAACAAAGTAAACAAACAAACATAGGTGCAAACAGAGAAGTATAGCATGCAATGCCACCCCACACTTAGATGGGACACTGTCCTCAGTGGAAAATAAATACGAGGAACCTGGTCAGTCGGACTCCTCCTCTATGTCTGGGGTCATACCCCTTGCGTTGGGATCATCATAAGAGTCATCATCCTCATAAGTTCCGCATAAGTATCCCACTTAATTCCAAGCGTGAGTCGAGGTGTTTGCAGCGAGGAGGGTTCTCCTTGCTCCTTGCGGCCTCTTTTCTTGCCCTTTTGGGAAGTGGTAGCCTTCTTCCTTGCCTTGTCTCTCTTTAGGTGCCATTGTACCTGAGACTTGAAATAGTGTTAATGGTAGCACAATCTCAATGGATACAATCTATACACAGACAGTAGGGGTACCACCCCACACTTAGGGTGTTGGCACCAACTAGTGAGGTGAAAGTGATCGATTACTCAGAATTCATCGACATACATTTTAGGATTGTATTCCGACAATAAAATCAGCAATGCATTACTTACTTGCAGCCATTGGACTACTTTCATGGTAGCTATAGCAACACTACTACATAGGGGTTACCATATGGAATAGTTATTCTTACAACAATCACAACCTCTTATGTCGGTAGGCACTATAAGTCTTATCCCGATGGCCGGGATAGTCTAACATGTAAGTATCCAAACAACAATCTTAAGCACTGTTCATAGCCATAGTAATTCCGCAAATAGTATAACAATGCTATTAAAACCAATTTCAAGTCGGAAACAAGTCAAGATTTTCCTACGTACATGTTCACTCACAAGGTTGTGTATCAACAATCCAAACACATGAACATCACCAACAATCTTATACGATTTAGCAATTCATAATAGACATAGCAATGTAGTACTTATGAGAAATAAATGAAGAATAAGAGAGTACTTACTTGCTTGAAGCTTGTGGAGATGGTTTTGTGAATTGGAAGAGCAAAAGAAGAAAATTTTGAGAGGATTTGGAGAGGGAATGCGGTGCCTTTAGGTCAATTTTTAGTGTGGTTATGTTTCAAGACTAAGTCCCCTTTATATAGGAAGAGAATGGGTCGGGTTATGACCCATTTACAATCGGTTTTGGAGACAAAAATGCCACATATGCGGCGTATAATGCTCGGCATATCAATGACATATGCGGCGCATTGTCTATAGCATAATGGGACATATGCGCCGCATAGTCTATGGCATTTGTAGACATATGCGCCGCATAGTCTATGGCATATGAGATACTGAGACCAAATGCCATAGCATAGGCGGCGCATAGTCAAAAGCACACTTAGGAATAGGCGGCGCATAGTGTATAGCACACTAGATTCCGAGACCTTAGGCTATAGGATAGGTTGTGCATCGTTCGTGGCCTAGTTTTACCAAGGCCTAGCCTTTCTCGATGCCTATTTTGACAAGGAAAAGGCTCAATCCATAGCCTTATGCATCACCATTCCTAACTTACCAACTTTACCATACAATGCGTCCAAATCGTCAATTGAAATCAATCTCCTCGTTGAATACTTCTTGCACCTATTTTTGCTCAAAACCAAACGAAAACGATTAGTACGATGGGTTGCCTCCCACCTAGCGCCTTAGTTTTGGTCGTGGCACGACTCTTATTTTTGGATTTTGCATAAAACAAAACAAGTACTAGAATGAAAGGAAAAACGATAAAATGATAAAACGATGGGTTGCTTCCCATCTAGCACGTCATTTATTGTCGTGGCTCGACGTAGTTACCTCGAGTACTCAGACTTCGTCGAGGTAAGTGATGGATCATTTTCTGAAAGGATTTAGACGACAATGAGGCTTACCTGTGGTCATGCGATCTTTTTCGTGCTGGCTCATACGTTTCTCCGGAGAGTCACCAATTATATCATCAATAGTCCAACCCATAGCTCTCTTGTATCTCCTCAGAGCAGAGATGAGATCTTCTACGTGCTGTTCACTTAAATCATCTGCTCTCTCCGGAAGTATAGTTCTACTTTCCAAGAACACATACTTTAGATAATCGGGAAGCTCTTGCGATTATAGCATCGGTGGCTCGTCAAAGGGAGGATTCGTTGTTGGTCGATTCTTGAGTTCACAATCCAGTTTCGTAGGAGTATAAGACTCTATTTCTGTTAGAGCACTCATAAGTTCTTCATAACCTTCATTATCTTCATGCTCAACTTTCAGTGGCACAACAGACAATGGCTCAACAGTAGGTTGTTTCTCTATAGATAATGCTTTCGTATCCTTATAATGAACATCAGCTACAGATGACTCATTCATATCGCTGGGCTGCTTCATTGTTTTGCATATATCAAACTGTACCACTTCGTCAACCACTTGCTTGCCTTTTGTTGTAGTTTCCAGCACCTTACCACTTCTGGTAGTTATGGCCATGCATGACCCATCATTCCTTGGGTTTTGCACAGTATCGCTAGGTAAAGTGCCAGCCTTTCTTTGATTAAATGCTGCTGAAAGTTGGCTCAATTGCTGCTCTATTTGCTTGATAGAAGTGGAATGAGAATCAACTAGTTGCTTCATGGAGGACAAATCATCAATCACCTCCTTAACTCCCGCGCTCGTTGCTTCCACTCCTTTCAATAACTTAGCCATCATGTCTTCCATACTCCCAGAATTAGATGTGGTGGTATCACGTCTACCAGGGGGAACGTACAAACCACTCTTTTCATTATTTTTCTTCCAACTACCTTGGTCTTTGCTTCCAGATTTATCATAATAGTTCCGACCTTGGTTTCCTTGGGCATTCCCACGGAAACCCCCCTGATTGTTCAAGTAGTTGACCTCCTCTTCAGAATCAGATTTGTATCTTTCTGTTAGCGCTACAGCTTTCACTTTTTTGGTCTTCCCTGATAATAAGTGTTTTGTCAGAAGATCCAATTGTGTTTTCATGTGCGCCATGTCTTGCTCACGTTCTTCTTCTCTTCTTCTTTGGTCTGCAGACATGCCAATAGATAAAGTGGGGCTTGCTACCTCAGAATCCCTGGTATACCAAGCTCTACTTTGTTTTGTCATCCGGTCTAGCATATTGCTTGCCTGAACAAAGGTGAGGTCCATAAATGATCCTCCAGTCGCATTATCAACCACTGGCTTAGTCCCCGAATTAAAAGCTCTGTATAATATCTCGATCAAGTGGACATTGGTCATATGATGGTTTGGTCACTGCATTAGCTTCGTCTTGAACCTCTCCCATGTAACGTGGAGAGCTTCAGTTGGAAGCTGTCGAAAATTGGTGAGCTCATCTCTCAACTGTGCTCTTTTGGATGGCGAAAAGAATCTTTCTAGGAAAGCGTCTTTCAATTGCCTACAATTTGTAATCGAATCAGGAGTCAGCCCATTCAACCATAGAGTTGCCTCCCCAGACAGAGACAATGGAAATAAGCGTAGTCGAATTGCATTCTGTCCAACGCCAGGATTGTCGAATGACTTGCATGTAGAAATAAAGTTGATGAGATGCATATTCGGATCGTCGCCTGCTAGTCCACCAAATAATCCCTTGAGTTGCAAAAGCTGAATCATGGTGCTAGTGATATTGAACTTTGCTCCAGGTGCTAATGGCGGAAGAATAATAGCTCCGGTGGCACCAGGTCCGTCTAGATCGTCCTCTTCGTCATCAAAAGGAATTTGCATAACTCGGCGATCAGGCCTCAATCGCGCTTGACGATCTCTCCTCTGCATGGGTTTAGTAGCTCTTCATCGCCCAGATCCTCATCGTCAGGATTTGTTGCTCGCCAACGATTATCAATATTCTATTGATGCACTTGAGCAGCCATCCTTTCAATTTTACGTTATGCCTCCATTGATGCACTGAATAAACCTAAATAAAACAAAAACAACAACTAAAAGTAAAAGTACAAGAATCTTTGACCAAAGGGTCTAGTAATTATCAAGAACTTGATTGACACTCGTATTCCCCAGCAACGGCGCCAATTTTTGATAACGCTCAATCTACAGCTCTCGTAGGAGTGTAAAGCGATCGTTAGCAAATATAGAACCCAACCTGGGTTAGGTGTCGATCCCACAGGGAATAGCTTGATCAACAAGTAAGCAAAATTAATAGACTTTTGGTGCAAGTCTCGTAAGAAGGGAGGAATTGTAATATGTAGCCAAAGTAATGAAATAAAAGCTGAAAATAGCAAAGTAAAAGAGAAAGATTGTCACGTAAGTTGTAAATAATGAGAATTGAAGCGTTGGGGTTATGTCCACCTTCTGAGGTATACGTCTCTATCGGCTATGAGTGTGTAGAGTCTTGACATGCAATTGCCTATAGAGAATTGTAGTCGATGGTAAATCCAAGCGTCTCGTGACCTAAACAAGGACTATTTCACTTTAACTCTCGCGAGCTTAAAGCGTGTCTAACGGTATGAATTCTCCAAGAGGTTAGTCCAGTTACGGCACTAGCTTTTTAATAGGAAAGGGTGTCCTACTACCTTGACATTATCTCTTTTCCAGACAAATAACCTTTCTCTCGAACAAGTTAAATGTTAGACTGGCATTATTATATGCGTCTGCAGCCACAAGAATTTGTATTAAGATGAAGAGAATAATGATATAAGCAATATACGTGTCTCGAACTCACAAACTCACAGCAATAGATAGTATCTCATTCGGCTTCCATAACCCCAACAGAGAAGTTTAGTTACCCATGAGTGCGAAGGATATCACGTTTTGCATGGTTGATGGCGTGAGAAGTAGGTGATAGGCGTGTGGTTTTGGTGATTCCCTAGTAAGTAACGATTCTCTTGTTGTGGAATTTAAGAATAGAAGAATAGATTAGAAGTGTTTGTGGTGGAAGATGAGAGAGATGGAAGAAAATTAATAGTTTAAGATTGAATTTCTTGAATTAAGGGAGGAGTTGCCTCCACTAAGGGAGGACTTAATTAAAATCTCTAGCATGATAGGGTATTTATAATACTCCTATCCTACTCCTACTATGCTAATGAAAATAAATAACCAAATCCTACTAAACTAAGGAAATACTTAACCCATTTGTACTAGGTTAATCTAACATTCTCCTAATCCAAATAAACTAATGAAATACATAACCCAATTGTACTAGGTTAATGTATCATTGTCAAAATCCAGCTTTGTGTCTGTAAGTCCCCAAAGTCTTCAGAATTGCTGTTTTAGCCCAGGACAGATTTTCCATGCAGCAGTTTTGGTCCAGGTCCCCAAAGTCTTCAGAAATGTTGTTTTAGCCCGGGACAGATTTTCCATGCAGCAGGTTTGGTCCTTAGGCGTGTAAACTCCCTTTCCTTCCTTCGTGAGCTTTCTTTTGCGTCAAGTAAGCCATAAAATGCTGAATTTTGCATCATTTATACGTGAAACTTTACTAATCATGTTCGTTAGCTCATTTATAGGAAAAAGGACTAAAAGTGCGTGAAATATATAATTTGTTCTCAAAACTAGGCTAAAATATGGGCAAAATATATTGATATAGGCGCGTAATTTCGCCTATCATCAAATAGCGCATTATCGACTAATCTGGATCGCACACTACGAGTTGTGATTTGATTAGATCAATAGTGGTGATGAGATTTTTTGTTTTGTTTTTTCAGTTTCTCATCCAGTGTCTGATATTTATTGTGAAGCTATGTCTAATTCGGATTGCGCATTATCGACTAATGTGGATCGCATACTATGGATTGCTATTTGATTAGATCAATGGTGGTGATGAGATTTTTTATTTTGTTTTGTAGTTTTCCACCTAGTGTCTAGTATCTGTCGTGAAATTCTATCTAATTTGGATCATGCGTTTAATTCAAATCGCGCATTATCGACTAATTTGGATCGCACGCTACGAGTTGTGATTTGATTAGATCAATGGTGGAGATGAGACTTTTTGTTTTGTTTCATTTTTTAGTTTCACACCTAGTGTCTAGTATCTATAGTGAAGCCCTGTCTAATTCAGATCGCGCATTATCGACTAATCTGGATCGCAAACTATAAGTTATGATTTGATTAGATCAATAGTGGTGATGAGATTTTTTGATTTGTTTTTCAGCTTCCCACTTAGTGTCTGGTATCTATTGTGAAGCTCTATCTAATTCGAATTGTGCATTATCCACTAATCTAGATCACATACTACGGATTGTTATTTGATTAGATCAATGGTGGTGCTGAGATTTTTTTGTTATGTTTTGTAGTTTCTCACCTAGTATCTGGTATCTGTCATAAATCTCTGTCTAATTCGGATCGCACATTATCGACTAATCTGGATCGGAAACTACAAGTTGTGATTTGATTAAATCAGTGATAGTGATAAGATTTTTTGTTTTGTAGTTTTCCACCTAGTGTATGGTATCTGTCGTGAAGCTCTGTTTAGTTCCAATCACCCATTATCGACTAATTTGAATCGCACGCTACAAGTTGCGATTTGATTAGATCAATGGTAGTGATGAGATTTTTTGTTTTGTTTGCAGTTTCCTACCCAGTGTCTGGTATATATCGTGAAGCTCTGTCTAATTCGGATCGCGTATTATCGACTAGTTTGGATCGCACACTACGAGTTGTGATTAGATTCGATCAATGGTGGTGGTGAGAATTTTTATTTTGTTTTTCAGTTTACTGATGATAGGCGAATTTACACGCCTAAAGTAATATATTTTACCCATATTTTAGCTATGTTTTGAGGGAAAATTATATATTTCATGCACTTCTAGTCCTTTTTCCTGTAAGTGAGCTAACGAACATGATTAGCAAGTTTTCAGGTATAAATGATGCAGAATTCAGCATTTTATGGATTACTTGACGCCAGAGAAAGCTTCACGAAAGGAGGAAAACAAAGCTTGGGCGCCAAGGACCAAAAGTGGCGCATGGAAAATCTGTCCCAGGCAAAAACAACATTTTTGAAGACTTTGGGGACCAGCAGTAACCTATTAGGATTAGGATAATAATGCAGTAATTTATTAGGATTAGGATAATGATACATTAACCTAGTAGGATTGGGTTAAGTAATGCAGTAGCTTAGTAGGAATAGGATATGGGTGTTATAAATACCCTATTTTGCTAGAGATTTTAATACATTCCTCACATTCCACACAATTCCCCCATTCCATCAATTCCCATCCATCCACCATCCATCCATCCATCAAAATAATTCTCTTTATTAATTCATTGTTGACATTATTTTTCATCTATTCGACTTTTAATTTCTGCAACAAGAGAAACGTTACTTGTAAAGAAAGTCACGCCTAAACGCCTACCACACTTTGCTACACGAAATCTTTATTGTGGTATAATAATAATGTCTATTGTGATTTCCTTCGCACTCATGGGTAACTAAACTTCTCTGTTGGGGTTATGGAAGCCTTATGAGATACTATCTAAGGCTATGAGTTTGTGAATTCGTGACACGTGTATTGCTTATATCATTATTCTTTTCATCTTAATGCAAATTCTTGTGGCTGCAGACGCATAGAATCATGCCAGTATAGCATTAACTTGTTTGAAAGAAAAGTTATATGTCTGGAAAAGAGATAATGTCAAGGTAATAGGGTCCCATCACCTATTAAAAAGTTAGTGCCGTAACTGGATTAACCTCTTGTAGAATTTGTACCGTTAGATATGCTTTAAGCTCGAAAGAGTTAAAGTGAAATAGTCCTTGTTGAGGTCGAAAGACGCTTGGATTTACCATCGAATACAATTCTCTATAAGCACATGCATGTCTGAATTCCACACAACTCATAGCCAATAGAGACGTACAACTCATAAGGTGGACATACCCCCAACTTCTCAATTCTCATTGTTTTACATCTTACTAAACATTCTTTCTTTTTACTTTGCTATTTTCTATTTTACTCTATTATTTTGTTCACATCAATTGCACGTTACAATCCCCCCTCTTTTACGAGACTTGCACCAAAAGTCTAATAATCTTTGCTTACTTATTGACCGGCTATTCCCTGTGGGATCGATATCCAACCCAGTTGGGTTATATATTTGACAACGACCGCTTTACACTCCTACGAGAGCTGTAGATTGAGCGTTATCAAAAATTGGCACCGTTGCCGGGGAATACGGTTGTCAACTAAGTTTGTGATAGTTATTAGACACTTTGGTCAAAGATTCTCGTACTTTTACTTTTAGTTGTTGTTTTTGTTCTATTCAGGTTCTGTAAACAGAATGGATACACAATGTGACATAGAAAGAATGGCTGCTCAACAGGAGTAGGCTAGGTTAGCTGCATTGGCAGCTGCTCAAGTGCATCAACAGAATATTGATAACCCATGTTGTGCAACAAGTCCTGATGATGAGGACCTGGGCGATGAGGAGCTACTAAACCCACGGCATACTACTGAGGTGGCGGCACCCATGTAGAGAAGAGATCGTCAAGCGCGATTGAGGCCTGATCGCCGAGCTGTGCAGATTTCTTTTGATGACGATTTGGATGAAGCTGGTGCCACAGGAGCCATTATTCTGCCACCCTTGGCACCTGGATCAAATTTCAATATCACTAGCACCATGATTCAGCTTTTACAACTAAAGGGATTATTTGGTGGACTAGCAGGCGATGATCCGAATATGCATCTGATCAACATTATTTCTACATGCATGTCATTCGACAATCCTGGCGTTGGACAGAATGTAATTAAACTGCGCTTATTTCCATTGTCTCTATCTAGGGAGGCAACTCTATGGTTGAATGGGATGACTCCTGATTCTATTACTAATTGGAGGCAATTGGAGGCAATTGAGAGACACTTTCCTAGAAAGATTCTTTCTGCCATCCAAAAGAGCACAATTGAGAGATGAAATCAGTAATTTTCGGCAGCTTCCAACCAAAGCTCTTCATGAAACATGGGAGAGGTTTAAGACGAAGCTTATGCGGTGCCCAAACCATCATATTACCAATGTCCACCTAATGGAGATACTATACAGATCCTTGAATTCAATAACTAAACCACTGGTGGATAATGTGGCTGGAGGATCTTCTATGGACCTCACCTTTGGGCAGGCAAGCAATATGCTAGATCAGATGACGAAGCAAAATAGAGCTTGGCATACCAGGGATTCTGATGTAGCAAGCTCTACTGTATCTTTTGGCATGACTGCAGAGCAGATGCGAAGACAAGAGGATCGTGACCAAGACATGGCTCACATGAAAATGAAGATGGATCTTCTTACAAGGCATCTATTATCAGGGAAGACCGAAAAAATCAAAGTGGTTGCATTAAAAGGAAGAGACAAATCTGATTCAGAAGAAGAAGCCAACTACTTGAATAATCAGGGGGGGCTCCGAGGTAATACCCAAGGAAACCAAGGTTGGAACTACTATGATAAATCTGGAACTACCAAGGTTGGGCGCCAAGGACCAAAAGTGGTGCATGGAAAATCTGTCCCGGGCAAAAACAACATTTCTGAAGACTTTGGGGACCAGCAGTAACCTATTATGATTAGGATAATAATGCAGTAATTTACTAGGATTAGGATAATGATACATTAACCTAGTAGGATTGGGTTAAGTAATGTAGTAGCTTAGTAGGAATAGGATATGGGTGTTATAAATACCCTATTTTGCTAGAGATTTTAATACATTCCTCACATTCCACACAATTCCCCCATTCCATCAATTCCCATCCATCCACCATCTATCCATCCATCAAAACAATTCTCTTTATTAATTCATTGTTGGCATTATTTTTCATCTATTCGACTTTTAATTTCTGCAACAAGAGAAACGTTACTTGCAAAGAAAGTCACGCCTAAACGCCTACCACACTTTGCTACACGAAATCTTTATTGTGGTATAATAATAATGTCTATTGTAATTTCCTTCGCACTCATGGGTAACTAAACTTCTCTGTTGGGGTTATGGAAGCCTTATGAGATACTATCTAAGGCTATGAGTTTGTGAATTCGTGATACGTGTATTCTTATATCATTATTCTTTTCATCTTAATGCAAATTCTTGTGGCTGCAGACGCATAGAAGCACGCCAGTATAGCATTAACTTGTTTGAAAGAAAAGTTATATGTCTGGAAAAGAGAAAATGTCAAGGTAATAGGGTCCCATCCCCTATTAAAAAGTTAGTGTCGTAACTGGATTAACCTCTTAGAGAATTTGTACCGTTAGATACGCTTTAAGCTCGAAAGAGTTAAAGTGAAATAGTCCTTGTCGAGGACGAAAGACGCTTGGATTTACCATCAAATACAATTCTCTATAAGAATATGCATGTCTGAATTCTGCACAACTCATAGCCAATAGAGACATATAACTCATAAGGTGGACATACCCCCAACTTCTCAATTCTCATTGTTTTACATCTTACTAAACATTCTTTTTTTTTACTTTGCTATTTTCTGTTTTACTCTATTATTTTGTTCACATCAATTGCACGTTACAATCCCCCTCCTTTTACGAGACTTGCACCAAAAGTCTAATAATCTTTGCTTATTTATTGACTGGCTATTCCCTGTGGGATCGATACCCAACCCAGTTGGGTTATATATTTGACAACGACCGCTTTACACTCCTACGAGAGCTATAGATTGAGCGTTATTATTTACAACTTAGTGTCTGGTATCTGTCGTGAAGCTCTGTCTAATTTGGATCACGCATTGTTGATTAATATGGATCGCACACTGGCGATTGTGATTTGATTAGATCAATGGTGGGGGTGGTTTTTAGTTTCCCACTTAGTGTATGGTATCTGCCGTGTAGCTCTCTCTTATTTGGATCGTGCATTATTGACTAATCTAGATCGCATAATACAAGTTGTGATTTGATTAGATCAGTGATGGTGATGAAATTTTTGTTTTGTTTTGTAGTTTTCCACCCAGTGTTTGGTATCTGTCGTGTAGCTCTGTCTAATTCGAATAGCGCATTATCGACTAATTTGTATCGCACACTACAAGTTGTGATTTGATTAGATCAACGGTGGTGATGAGGCTTTTTATTTTGTTTTTTAGTTTTCCATCGAATGTCTAGTATCTGTTATGGAGCTCTGTCTAATTTGGATCGCTCATTGCTAATTAATCTGGATCACACACTATAAGGCTCATTTTTGGGATGACATGCTTCACGGGATTTTCTCCATATTCAGAGTCAAAACTTGAGACTAGTGATTTTGTCCATTGAGACAAGGAATGAACAGTTATGATTTGATGAAATTAGTGGTGGTGATGATATTTTTTTTTCCAGTTTCCCACCTAATGTTCGATATCTGTTATGGAGCACTTTCTAATTAGGATCACGTATTGTCGACTAATCTGGATCGCGCACTACAAGGTCCATTCTGAGGATGACGCTTTCAATGAAATTTTCTTCATATTCGGTGCCCGAACTTGAGACCGTTGATTTTCTCTATTGGGATAGGAAATGAACGGTTATGATTTGATGAGATCAGTGGTGGTGATTAGATTTGGAATGTTATACGTGATTGACGCAGAGGGATAAGTACTCAAGCCAGAGTCTTCGCATTGAAGTCTCTTTTATATAACTGTGGTATCTGAATTAATTTTCACGTATCGCAACTAAATTCAATGGATAATATTATAGCTCTCATCAACAACAAATATCAGATAGTTAATTCAATTAAAACATCATTAAATATTAATTCTTACATTACTCACATAAATCACAAGAGTCTATTATACTTCACATAATATTAGTTAAACTTCATTAATTAATATACATAAGAGGAAAATATTATTATATTTTGAACATAAGAGACAAATATACCCCCCAAAATATTCAAATTTCAAATATTGGAATTTAATAAGGTTGTTACAATAAATGTACTTTGGTCAAACTTATATAGTTAATTTTCCACCTCTCTCTTACCTAGGGAATATTTACTTCACCTTATGAGTTGTTTTTTTGTTTTTATTATAGTACAATATTTTGTTCTCATTCTCAAATAATAATATTTTTTCATCAAATGTTAATATTCTTAGTAACTAAGTTGTTTGAACTTTTTAAAAATATTATATATTTTTTTGTTATAGTTAATTTTTTTAGACTTCTTAAAAATATTATTACACCTATATTATATTTTTTAAAGATATACTATTTTTGAAATTGAATTTGCCCAAAAAGCCATTTTACATATTCTCATTTTTAAAAATTATATTTATTATTTTTTCAAAAAAAAGGGACTATTTTTTGAAATATTCTATTTCCTTCCTTTCATTTTATGTGGTTAATTTGACTCGACTCAAAATTTGACAAAAAAGAAGGAATTTTTAAACTTGTATTCTTAAACAATTTAGTTTTTCCTTGGGATAATCTAAAATTGAAAGCGTGACGCGTAAAATGAGAAAAAGAAAATAGTACTAATATCAAACGTCATATTTTCAGATCGAAAAATAACAACAACAACAACGTATTTGGTGTTTTCTCATAAAGTGAAATTTTGAGAGGTAAAGTGTACACAATTTATATTAGCGACTCAAGCTGAAGTAGAAAAACTGTTTCTGATAGACCCGACTTAGGACATTTTCAGACCAAACAACAATAACGTACCTAGTGTATTCACATAAAGTGGGATTTGGAGTAATAAAATATACACAATCTATGTTCCTAACTCGGAATGAAGCAGAGAGACTGGTTTTAATAGACTCTAACACATTTTCAGACAAAACCAACATATTTTAGTATCAAACGTCATATTTTTAGATCAAAAAATAATAACAACAACAATAACATATTTAGTGTAATCTCATAAAGTGGAATTTGAGGAGATAAAGTGTACACAATTTATATTGCCGAATCAAGTGGAAGTAGAGAGACTCTTTACCAATAAATCATATTTTTTCATCTCTTGTCTACAGCGTACGAAGGGGAGACTTGGAGTAACTAGTAAAATTACTGAATGCAAGTTAAGGCATCGTACAATACACCTTTATAATAAGCTCTTTTTCGATAGCCCGAACTGAATTTTCTCTTTTTGTCTACAGTGTACTAGTAGTAGTAAAGATAACCACTATCTTGCACAATAAAAGAGAGTTGTATTTACACTTTCCTTCAACATTTTCTTGATTTAACTTTCCAAAAAAGTAACTAGAAAAAACTTCAAAAAAGACCCAAACAACAATGGAATAATCAATCAAGAATCTAAAAAAATGGACTTGCCCACAAAGCCATTTTGCATATTCTCACTTTTTTGGTTACATTTACCATTCTTAAGCTAACCCTACTAGCTAAATCTGATTCAGATTATACTAAGTTAGTGTACAAACGTTGTGCTAAACAAGATTTGTCAGATCCATCTGGTGTTTACTCACAAGCACTTGATTGGGATTGAGGTGTTGTTGTGGTTGTACTGAGCACTTTAGACATGAGTTGAACCAAAACAGAGAAAAATGGTTAGTGATGATTCATATGGAACACTTCACTTGTTTGCGATTGAGGTTTTATGGTTGTAGTATTGAGCACGTTTAAGAAAATGCTCTAGTTTCCCTATAAAATACATTAAATTATCTATGGAAGAAAAAGATAGAAGTATTGCCTATTTTATCAAATTATGGTTATCCAAAATTAGTACGTTTATACATTAGTTGATCTTAAATGCGCAAACCTGGTCTGCGACTATATCACATTCAACTTGTTTGGGATTTAGGTGTTGTAGTTGTAGTAGTAATATTGAGCACGTTTAAGAAAATTCTCTAGTTTAATCACACAAAATTATCTATAGATTTCCCATTTTCTCACATAATATTTATCCAAAATTGAGCAGGTTTAGACATTAGTTGAGCTTGAACGGGGAAACATGGTTAGTCAGGATTCATTTGGCTGAAAACTAATTTGTTTGAATCGAGGCACTGATATTGTTTTTATTGTATTGAACGCATTTAAGAAAATACTCTAGTTTCTCCCAATTGATGAGGACTGCTTGGTAATTTGTCCATGTTATGCATGTTTAGACATGACCTGAGCTTAAAAAGGGAAATGTGGTCAGTGTATATCTTATATATCTCCTCAGATAAATTGACTTTTGCATTTTGACCTTACATTTCTATACTCGACTTTCAATCAACGGTGTTATCAATAAGTACTGAATTCTAATGATTTATAGTACTTCACTTAATAATTGAACTGCCAATGATTTATAGTACTTTGCCTTATTTCTTGGTATATATTTTCGCCATAGCGCCATTGATCTTGCCATTATTGATCTGTATGCCTAACATAGCTACATAAGCCAGAATATAAGGATATGCTAAAGTTTGACAGACGAAACATAGTATGACTTGTACTACTTTGTATTTCTCTATATAATGCTTGCCCTGTGTTTTTACTTTTGCAGGTGAGACTTGAAGTTATCGATAAAAAGGTAAAGAATGCAACTTTTATTTTTGGTACTGAGGCTATAAAGATATCAAAGGAGATTCAGAAAGTGGAGAAGAGAAGAATAGTAAAAAGCACTTTGTGCAATGAGCGGAGCTCTCGGAGCAACTTCATGGTATCAATCCTGAATATATGTTTAATGATGTCTAAATGGAAAGAGTTTCATTTGTTTTCTGTTTCCAGCAAGGATATGTCTTCATCTTTTACGAAGGAAGCTAAATGTTGCAGATGATTATTGAGGTTCCAACAGTAGGATGGCGACTAATGCTTGTCAATATGGCTGGTTTCGAGAATATAAAACAAGCTGGTCAAACTGGTATGGAAGCAAAAATGCAGGTAAAGTTTCACGTTTTTTACTTACCTCGTTTCTTTAAAGTTTGTTTCCAAATTTTCTGTGAACAGTAATTTCAAATGTATGATTTTAGCTCTTGATGCATTTGATACTAATCCGACAATCAAATTATGCAGACTGCAAAGATCAATCAGGGAAACAGTGCACTAAGAAGGGTGGTTGAGTCCATTGCTAACGGTGATTCCCACATGCTATTCCGAGATAGCAAGTTAACTATGCTCTTATAGGCACTACATCTTGTGTATATAACATATCTATGTTGCTTGGATCCTCCAAAAATATTGCTACCTCCGTATTGAATCGTCCAAAAATCAGTAATTTTTGGAGGATCTTACGTGCACCAGCATCATTTTGTAAGGAACCAAGCGACATAGCCACAAACAGTTTGGGAGTTGTACTAGTCGTTGTAAGAAGTTGATTCAACTATTTCGTGTAGGATTATTTTGAGGATGACAAGTCCAAAATTCTCATAATACTGTGTGCCAGTCCAGATCCTAAAGAGCTCCACAAAACCATCTCTACTCTAGAGTATGGTAGAAAAGCAAAATGCATTGTCCCTTCAAGAAAAGAACTAATTCAAAATATATTCAAACTTTGTGGAAATTCTAGATAACTCTCTCAGCAGTGTATAACAACTGAATCGAAATCACCTCCAGTTAAAGAAATCAGAGAGGATTCACCTATAAAAAAATTACATAATCTCTCTAGTGAGAAAGTTAATGATTCAAAGGAGAACTTCAACCCTACATTTGAAAGCATAGGCGTTGATCTGGACGTGCACGTGAAATGGGAAGATTTATCAAAGGAAAATCCTAGGATTATTATCACTACACTGAAGGTTGTTAAAGGTTCAATGTTAGCTGATTTACACAAGCTGATCGAGATATATCTTGGCGCTGACAATCCAGAACTCAATTTTCTGGTAAGTAGGATATTTTATACCTCAGAAGATTCAAAATGTCTTGTGTTTACATAATCATGATAACAGTTCTTCGATATCATTCATGATAACAGTTTTTCGATATCATCCATGATGACAATTCTCCTATATCATCTACATGTCTCTGTTTATACTTAAATAGCTTCAAATGTCTCTGTTATATTTATGATGACAATTCTTCGATATCATCTACATGTCTGTGTTTTATACTCTAGTAACTTCAAAATGTCTGCATGTTTACATATTCGTGATAACAATTCTCTGATATCATCTATATGTCTGTGTAATGTGTTTATACTTAAGTAGCTTTAAAATGTCTCTGTTTACATATCCATATGATAACAATTCTCCGATATCATCTACATGTCCGCGTTTACGCTTTTAAGTAGGATATTTTATACTTAAGTAGCTTCGAAATGTCTGTGTTTATACTTAAGTAACTTCAAAATGTCTGCGTGTTTATACTTAAGTAGGTGTTTTATACTTAAGTAGCTTCAGAATGTCTGTGTTTACATGTCCATGTGATAACAATTCTCTGATATCATCTACATGTCTGTGTTTATACTTAAGTAGCTTCAAAATGTCTGTCTTTACACATTTGCGATCACAGTTCTTCGATATCATCTTACATGTATGAGGAACGGCTTCCTAATCCAAATTTCTTCTACCGAAATAAATAGGACATATCTGGCGCGCCAGTGTCTAAAGAAGAGGAGTCCATCACACCAGTGAGTAGTAAGCTGCCATTGTTCAACTTCAACAACCAGATGTATGGATACCTAGCTTGCTTGCATCCGGAGAAGGGAACCAAACAACCTATTTATGTACCATTTTCATCGTTGGAAAATAAGCTCCCGTTAACTCTAAAGTCACATGGCATAGAGGGTGACTGAGAAAAAGATGATCCTTAGGTGAAATGGTTGTTTGTATACGCTTGTGAACACACAGTCTTATGCTCGAATATGTGACTTGTTTTGCTCCAGTAGAGTATAAACAAGAAGGTTGAACATGTATATTTTGTAATCATATGCTAAAATATGTGACTTGTTTTGCTCCACTGGAGTATAAATAAGAAGGTTGAACATGTATAATTTGTAATCATATGAGAAAATATATGACTTGTTTTGCTCTACTGTAGTATAAACAGGAAGGTTGAACATGTATATTTCTGGATCATATGCTAAAATATGTCACTTGTTTTGCTCTACTAGAGTATAAACATGAAGGTTCAACATGTATATTTTGTAAACATATGTTAAAATATGTGACTTGTTTTGCTCTACTGGAGTATAAACGTGAAGGTTAAACAATTCTTCAATCTCTTAAGTTCACAAGTTCTTGTTAAGTTTTACAATTACCACAACTACTCTCTTAAACAAAGCATTAGTTACTTTCAATACAAAAAGTTATGGAAAACATCTTGCATATTTTGTTGTGTTTTGCTTTCTTTCTATTTCTATTTTACTACTGCTTGCAGGTAAGTCCCTCAAGGTCTTTACAGGAGTGTTCTAGCATGGTGATACAACTCAGTGAAGAAAAAGCCCAAGCTAAAGCAGAAATTGAGATGTTGAAGAAAAATATGAGCGTACCGTCTGCAGAAGTTGCAAACAAGCAACACCTGGAGGAAGTGAAGAAAATTGCAAAATTGGACGCAGAGCGTCGGAGATTAAGTGGTCTTGTGTGGAAGAAGTAGCTTGGGCCTACAGCCTTGGCCCATATGAAGCTTGACCTGACCACCCAAACATATGACGACCTGGAGGGACTGAAGAAAATTGCAAAATTGGACACAGAGCGTCAGAGATTACGTGGTCTTGTGTGGATGAAGCTTGACCTGACCACCCAAACAACATATGTGGAGCTTCGACCCCAATTACAATCCCAAAGTTACAATATACTACCAATTTTTTTTGTTTGTTGTTGTTTTCATTCACTGGGTTCGATGTTGTATTAAATTTAAAGTATATTAGATAAATGCATGGAATAGTTGTCTTACTTTCTATCAATCATTTCAGGAGCACTTGTTATTTTTTTTTACTGATCGACTGACTCTATCCATCTACTTTATGAAATATCAGAGAAAGGAATGAATTTAGCGGATAATAAAGATAAGTCGAAGCATACCGAACCTTCTTCTTCAAAGGCCAAGTTAATAGACGAACCAAGCTAGATAGTCTTTTATCACTAGATTTATGACAACAATTTTTTTTAAAACTACATATTATATCACACTATCAAAATTATACGAATAAAATAAATAAATTTGGGCAATGATGAAATTTTTATAATGTAAAAGTTTTATGATTCGTATCATGGCAACACGAGTTAGGACGACTAATAAATCAGCAACCACTTCGTATGTCGTATTTAAAATCTAATCTGAGCCCACCTTTTAAAAAATTCTATATTTTTATACATATAAGCACACAAATATTTTCAATTTATTTTGATAATTATTTATTTGTGACAAACATTTTTATTTACAAGTGTTTATCCCGGTTGGGAATACTTGACGGGAGTGACATTTAACGAAGAGTTTAAATTTTGTGTTTGCATTTTTTATATTTTTACACTTGTACAAAATATAAATTATAGTGTAAAATGTATTTTTCGGGCATTGGACGGAAATGCTTTTTACAAATGTTCATCACGTGTTTAGGCAAATATAGGTCTTTAATATTTATATTAAAAAATTAAATTAATTTAGATACTTACTCAATTAATTCATACTTATACATTGAAAGATATTGCATAGATTTTTCTTTAATATAATTTTTTTGATATTTTTTATTTCTCACGCGATTCCCATCACACTTTAGGCAAATTTAGGTCATTACTAGTTATATTAAAATTGATTTAGATACTTAATCAAATAATTCACTTTTTTACATTAATGGATATTTTGTAGATTTTTTTTCTTAAAATAATTTTTCTTTATTCAATTTTGTCTTTACGTACATATTTATATATTTTACTTATATATATATATTTTACGATAGCATACGCGTTATATTATTTTAATATATATTTTATATTTATATTTGCATGCATTAATTTTTTTCTTTTTTCTTTTTTTTTATAATAAACTTAAATCTGGCCGGGAACTATATTTGTCGATTCTGAAGGGTGTCTAACCCCTTCCCTTCGCAATAATTTGAATCCTTACCTAGAATCTAAATTGGTTTCGTCATACTCCCTCCGTTTTGAAAAGAATTACCTACTTTGATTAGGCACAAATTTTAAGAAAATAAAGAAAATTTTTTAATCTTGTAGCCTTAAAATAAAGTAGTGTCAAATGTATCAAAATGCCCTTTAATCTTGTGGTCATAAACATGCCATTTGAAAAGTTTAAATTAAAGTATTGCCAAAAAATGAAAGGGGTCATTCTTTTTTAAACAAACTAAAAAGGAAAATAAGTCATTTCTTTTTAAACGGAGGGAGTACTTGTTAATAAATAAATAGGTTTCTTATTTTTTCTTGAAAATTAGGTGGCGACTCTGTTGACACCTAATTTTGACCTCCCGATATCACTTTTAGGCTGTTATTATATCAAAATTATTTAATTTTAATTATCAATATTTTTAAATATTATTCTTACATTGAGTACATATTAAAGTGTCGCATTATAATTAAAGGAAATGCTTAAATTATTTCTTAGCTTTTAGTATCATTGTCATAATTTTTAAACTCAAATTCAGCATTTTATGTAGTTTTTATTAAATTATTTTCCACGTAGTTATGAACATCCACATTTTTGCAAACACAATATCTAGTTTTCCATTATTTAGCATTATTTATTTTATTAAATTATTTATTATTAATTATTATTATTTATTATTTAATTATTATTATTATTTATTACTTATTATTTAATATTATTATGTATTATTTAATTATTAATATTATATACTATTATCGCTATTTTAATTTAAATAACAGCCTAATTTAATTCATTTTGCCTAAATTTATTCACCTTTTAACTTAATTTTGTCCAATTTCTTACAATTCTAGCCATTTTTGAAACTCAATTCCAAATTTTCAATTTTTAGATCTCAGTCGTTGATCCTAAATGGATCCAACGACTGAGATCTGATACACCTTTCTTTCCTTTTTAATCCAAAAACCTAATCCTAATTCATAAACCAAACAACAGCCGCTCTTCTCTCTCTATCTAACCTCTCTCCTTCTCTCTCTATCTAACCTCTCTTTCCCATGGCTGCCGCCGCTAATCGGTAGAGCAGCCCCACCGAGACCCCTTCTCCAATAGCTTTCCCACCGCGCTCTATATGCGCTGCCAATGCCTACTCCAGCGATACCAGATCTACCACTGCCTCCTTCCGTTCGTCCTCGCCGCCGCCAGCCCCTCAGCCTCCATCACTATCTCTCCCTCCATTCTCCCCTTTCCGACGATGAACCAGCACGCCAATGCCGCTCCAACATTGCCACGAGACCCCCCTGCTCTCCAACCTCCTTCGTAAATCAACTGTTGCCGCCCCAGGTCATATCTGTCGTCCACCCGCCACCAACCTTCTCCGTGCCGTTGATCCATTTTTCAAAAAAGAGATAAAAAACCCATCCAAAGGTTTGCCTAAATATTTAAATGTTTGTGTTTACTTTTAATCTCTTTTCCCCTTCTTTAACAGATTTCGGAATCTTTATTAACAATGCATGAATGATTTATTTCATCCGATTCTTTGCCATTTTGTGTTGTTATGTTTTAAGACTACTAGATGTGAAAAATCTATATTTTAATAACGATCAATTTTGTCATAGTTTGCTAATTCCAAATTTTGAAATTATCCATCTTCTTTGAATTAGTTGACAAATTTCTCGTCTAGTGATTATAACGGAGAACATTTGACTAGGTATTATATTTTTATGGTTGGATTGATCTTGTGATAATTTGAATAAGATTTTGGTAAAGAACATCTGATTGTGTATCACGTTTCTTGAATTACAGCGTGGACTGATTTTTGTATAATTGATGATTTGAATTAGGTACAAAAATAATTAGGGATTATTTTACAAAATTAATTGCTCATAATTTATTTATGGTAAATTGAACAAATTTTCTCATCCCTAATTGACCCTAATTGATTAGTGATTGATGCTAACATGTTACTATTAATTTACCTTCCTTCTACGGAATATGCGACAACATAGCACTCACCTATATATAAGGTAACTTTCAGTATTATGGGAATCTAGTTTTAAATCATGACAGTCTTGATATTTTTTATTTATTGGATTTGGCCTAAGGAAAACAATATTGTGAATGACTTTTACAAATATTGACTTACCTTTTTAATTGGTATATGATTGATTTAGTACGAGAAATTCTCATACTAAGATATTTTTTTACCATTTTTATGTTGGTTTAGTTTTACAATACTCAGCCTATATAAACAATAGTTCACAAGCTCTTAAGTTCACAAGTTCTTAAGTTTTACAATTACCAGTACTACTCTCTTAAACAAAGGATAAGTTACTTTCAATGCAAGAAGTTATGGAAAACATGTCGCATATTTTGTTGTGTTGGGCTTTCTTTCTATTTCTATTTTACTACTGCACTGAAGGAGTGCATGCGGCAGATATATTTCAGGGTAAACAGGAAATCAAGAAACCTAAATATGTGCAAATTTCTGTTGAATCTTATTCACATTTGACTGGACTGGAGGATCAAGTTAAGTCTCTTAAGTTGGCTGCTGCACAGTCAGAAATGACTAATAAGGAAATCCTAGGAAAACAATATGCTAAAGTTGCTGAAGAAGTTGTCTCAGACGATGTTCCTTATTGACTTGTGTTTTTCTTGCAACTTGTGTTTTGCAACTTGGTACTGAATTCTTTTATTCACATCTCTCTGTACAAGTTGGGAGAAGGCTGAGTCAGAAGCCGTGACACTGAAAAATCACCTATAATCCGTTACTCTTTTGAAGCTTACTGTTGAAAACAGGGCATCACATCTGGATGGTGCACTGAAGGAGTGCATGCGGCAGATAGATCAAGTTAAGTCTCTTGAGGAACAAGTGAGTGGCTTAGAGGATGAAGTCAAGGATTTGAATGAAAAGTTGGCTGCTGCATAGTCAGAAATGACTAATAAGGAAAACTTGGGAAAACAATATGCTAAAGTTGCTGAAGAAGTTGTCTCAGGTGATGTTCCTTATTGACTTGTGTTTTTCTTGCAACAAGTGTTTTGCAACTTGGTACTAAATTATTTTATTCACATCTCTCTGTACAGGTTGGGAGAAGGCTGCCAAACAGTTTGACACAATGAAGCATGAGTTTGAAGCAAAATTAGCTAACCTGGACCAACCGTTACTCAGGTCTGCAGCGGAAAATTCTGCACTCTCAAGGTCTTTGCAGGAGCGTTCTAGCATGGTGATACAGCTCAGTGAAGAAAAAGCCCAAGCTGAAGCAGAAATTGAGATATTGAAGAACAATATGATCGTACGGTCTGCAGAAGTTGCAAACAAGAAACACCTGGAGGGAGTGAAGAAAATTGTAAAATTGGAAGCAGAGCGTCGGAGATTACGTGGTATTGTGTGGATGAAGTTGCTTGGGCCTACAGCCTTGGCCCAGATGAAGCTTGACCTGACCACCAAAATATATGACATGGAGATTGCAAAATTGGATGCAAAGTATCAAAGATTACGTGGTCTTGTGTGGAAGAAGTTGCTTGGGCCTACAGCCTTGGCCAAGATGAAGCTTGACCTGATCACCCAAACAACACATGTGGAGCTTCGACCCAGATTACAATCCCAAAGTTAAAATATACTACCTATTTTTTTTTGTTGTTGTTGTTTTCATTCACTGTGTTCGATGTTGTTTTAAATTTAAAGTATATAAGAGAAATGCATGGAATAGTTGTCTTATTTTCTATCAATCGTTTCAGGAGCACTTGTTATTTTTTTTACTGATCGACTGACTCTATCCATCCACTTTTTTTGGAATGATAGTCTCTATTATTTAGACGGTTTACGCCATCCTAGCATACCATAAACCCCCTTCTAGTGAACAATTTGTCAATTGTACAATTCATTCTAGTGAACAATCTTTCACTTGCACAATTCTTTAATATTTTGAATTAATAATTGTATAGTGATTTTACGTTTTCGGTGATCTATGCCTCATTGGTAATGGTGACCTTTTGAAAATCAATTTAGTTTAATTTTTATCATTTTGTCATATGTTAATCTATTAGTATTATTTTATCATTGAGTGACTCCAAGCATCTAACTCTTCACTTTCTTCCCTACCTTAGTTCCCCAAAAAAAACTGCCCCATCGACAACCCAAAATCGCACTGAATGTTCAAATCTCCATCTTTGGTTGCCATTTCTATACAACAATCACCTCTCTACTCGGGGGAGGAGCTAGCATGTGTAATGGATGGGGGTTCACCGTATATTCCCACCAAGTGGGGTCTTGGGAGGGTAAGTGTAAGCAGTCTATACCACTACCTCAAATGTGAGATAGAGACGTTGTTTCCGACAAACCCCCGGCTCAAAATCAAACAATCTAGATAAGGAATTGCAAAAGAACCGTTCACCGAACCCCCTTCGGCGGAAAATTATACTATTTATACTGGTTCGGTGAAAAATTATACTATTTATACATTACTAAAATCATATTATATGTATATATAATAGATGTCGAGCTCCTTTCGATAAGTTTTTCTTCAAATTTTGAACCCCCTCTCCAACATATAAATTGGCCCAATAGATTTAGCTTGGTTCACAACAGTATTCACTTACTTTCCTTAGTTATCCAAACATAGAAACAATGAAATGACAAGAGTCATGCATTCCCAATAGAAACAAAGATTCTGCAGTTTAACAATTATAGAATCAGCAACTCAAAGTGTCTGTGCCTTAGCTATATGATATCCTTGGTTGGCAAAACGCGGTAGAACTTCACTAACCATAGTCTTTTACTTGGAAAATCCAATGAAAGGTCATTCACTACTTGAGACTAAACAACATACATCAAAGCAAAAGAACCCAAAAATGTTTCAGCATTGTTAATGAAAGCCAGGCGAAACGTGAATCTTTCGTCAAGTCTAAGGAAAAACACCCTACTCAAAGGGACAACAGGAGTTAGAGACACCCCAAAAAACAGTAGAAAAACAATAAGCTCAACTACCACAGTCAGTGCACAGACAAATCCTCATTAGACGAAAGACAGTAAGTAAGTTCTAAGCTATTCTACTGTTAAATTGGTGTAAACAAGAAAAATAAAGTTTAATCATTCTAAACTAGTGAGGTAGCCTAAACGATGTTATTCTGTAATCCATCTCCAGAAAAGCATCCTTTTATAAGCGAAAACCGCCAAAAACTAAAGAACTTGTTTGCGAGTTAAATTGCCAAGTACCTAGAAAACATGGCCATATTCTAGTCTACCTTTCCATATACAAAATCACTAGTACAACTAAACACCAGCAGTTGGCAACACATACCATACGATGACTGTTGTTAGTCTTCACCCCGCTTCACCATGACCAGTTTCAGGAAATGCACCATGAGCCAAATTCCACAGTAGGTACTTGTGCGTACTGAACACAATCCCCAGCACCAAGGTCGGATTTGACAGAGTGGGATGTCATCTGACGTTAGTACTCGGGCATCACCTCCTGTGAAACGAAGGTTAAATACAGAGGAAAATGATTATGTCATTCTCGAAACTTAACTACCACTACTGCTATTGCTACCCATATCGGCTACAGCTACACTACCAACAAGAAGCATCACAAAAACTTCTTTGTCCAACGCAAGTCAAATGGGAAACAAAAAGAATTCATTTTTTTATAGTGAGGAGAAACTAGCATCAAGTATCCTGCTTGGGAAGGCACAAATGGGTTACAGAACTATATTCAAAACCGAACAACACAATCAAAAGCAAACTCACATCAACTTTGACATAACATGCTACGAGAGGAGATGCATTAGATAGCTAGTAAAAATAACCATATGCAATCCAAATTAAAACGACAGTTAAACAGAAAATATTATGAAATAGGCAATACTACTGACATTACTTATAGTAAACTATAATAAGAACTGCAAAAAACTAAAATTCAAGCAATCCAACCAATCCCATTGAGCGTGTAATGCTTGCAAGAGTAAACTGTATGTGAAACGAAACCAGTAGCGTGAAAGTGAAGTTCCCCTCCAGCAATTGGTAAGTTCTCAGATGAAATCAAGCACTGTGATCAGTGTTGTCGAGCCTGCCGACTTAGAGCACCAACATATCCACCATCTTGACCGCTACCATAACTAGCACCAGGCACATTTGGATTTTCGAAGGCTGCAGTAACTGCTGGACCACCATATCCAGGATTGACATCCCCATAGCCAGGATTGGCTCCACCGTAACTTCCATAAGCACCATAACCCATGCCATTATTGGACGATCCATAACCATAACCCGGTGTACCATATCCGGAGGAACCATAAGGTGGATAACCACCTACAGTGTTTTGTGACTGCATGTATCTGTTGGTATCTATTCTGTCATAAGAACTGGGATTGTCACCAGATGCACCATACCCCTGGTAACTTCCACCACCCATACCATTACTACCGTTTCCTGTGGAACAACCACCAAAACCACCAGAACTACCATTTCTTGGAAGAGCATGCTTTACTTCTACTTGTTTCCCACTGAGATCATGAAATGTCTTGTGTACTAAACTTCTGTTAAACCTGCAAGCGTATTACTTACGACATCCTGAAAGTATATATGGAACAACAGGTCTGGAAAACCCAACAGATGTACAAATGATTTAAAATTCTTAAACAGAAGCACCTTTACCCAAGCGATGGCACTATTACACAAGAACACTGAACTTAAAAGACACGTTTATTTAAGACATCACCACAGGAAGTTTCCATTTGGTGTGCAACTAGCAACGAAGGGATGATTCAAGTTTCAAATACACTATTAAGTCATTAAAATTTTTAGGGCAAACAATGCTCTAAATTAGAAGAAGGTGCACCATTAAACTAAAATAAACCACCATCATAGTGCTTTAATCAGTTACCTACTTACCTTCACCACTGCAGAACTCATTGTGAATAAACCATTACCTATTGTCGTTAACAATACAAAAGAGGACATTAGACTAAAATAAACCTGTCTACACACTATATACAAAAAGAATAAAAACATGACTCTATCACAAATAAGGTTTGAAGTATACGTGAATCTTACCACTACCTCAATATCTATCTACATATATAAATGTTTATTTGGTTTTGAATATCACCGGTAAATATGTGGTGAGTTCGATAATATTTTTTCATCATTAAATAAAAGTTTCAAATTTGAACACTAACATTGAGAAAATTGTTGTTGATAGGTATTTTTCGCGAAATAAGACTTGTTTGAAGGAATGTATATTGGTTGGATTACTAAATTTCAAATATTAGAAAGTTAATGAAATTGACTTTTGTTTTTAAGAATCTTTTAAAATATTGAAATATCTACGTGTATAGGTTTCTAAGGTAGATTTTGATATATTTCATAATTCTACAAAATATAGTTGTTATTTTTACAGTTTAGAATGTTTCTAAAGGCGGTAAATATTACATAGCCCATCACTTCTTCCTTTAAAAAATAAAATTATACAATAAATGTGTTTGTGAAAATATTAAAATTTTATAAATGTTTTATTGGAAGGAATGCTGATTAACCGATAGAATTGTAATTTTATAATACTGTGCGTTCTGCAAAAGTCAATAAAATATCGTGCATTTTTTTACATGACTCTAAAAAAATATTAACTGGAATTTTTTTTTTAAAATTTAACCTTTATTTATATCCTAACATATTTGGTATTTTCTTGAAACAATAACTATTTTTAGTAATAATGATAGATAATTTGAGACAAACGAATATAGTACTACCTCTATCCACCTTTATTTTTTACTATAGTAAAAAAAAATCACTTTTACCATATTATTAAGTCATCGATTGAAGTTGTGAGAACAGTTTTTTACAGACATGCATAACAAGATTGCGTACACTAAATTCTTATTGATTTTTTCTTACAATTTTGCACATAACAGAAGTTTTAGTATACCCAATAACTCTCTTTTATTTTCAATTCACCTAATAGTTAAGGAGATGAAACGACTTATAATAACGAAGGATGCTCTAGTAAAAATATCAATTTTTCAAATTGAAATAAATAAAAATAAATGGAGAAAACATAATATTTGTGGACCAAAATAAATGCTTAAAAAGAAGCACCACATGTAAATCCTTACTTTTTCCCATAGAAGGATCAAATTGCATTCATATGTGAGTGACAATTACTAGTGTACTGTATCCATTGCACATGTTTAATACTTATTTTTATCAAATTGTCGAAAATGACCCTTTTAATTACTTGAAAATGACACATGTGTCCTCTTTATTACACCCTACATTTCCTCAAAATCTAATTTACACCCCCAAAATAGAATTAATTTTCTGTTTTACGCCCTTTTTTATTTAATTTTATGAAAAGATTATAATATTTCTATTTAAAATTGAACGGTATTGATATGATTGAATATCAATTAAGCAACCAACATTTTAGAATTTATTATTTAGTATACATAATAAGGCTAAAATAAGGTATTTGTTGGTGCATTACATATTGGGTATTAATTCTTGTGGTTTAGTTTTTTCTCTTAGTTAATGTTTAAATGGGAATGACTAATTAAGCAACCAAAATTTTAGTACTCTATTAATTTGTGTTGACAATTACGAAGATATGGCTAAATAAGGTATTGCAAACAAATTTAATTTGTTGGTGCATTGCATATAGGGTATTAGTTCTTGTGGTTTAATTAATTATTTTATTCGTAGTTATGTTTAAATGAAGATTATTAAATAAGCAACTTCACCAAATCTAGTTATGAAAATTTACAACATGATTAATGAGGCAAGATACTGTTTTAGAACAAAGTGAAAGTGTAAATTAATTAAATAATGGGGATTGTCAAATCATGTTTAGTTAGATTGCTTCATAAAAAAAATTATTTGATTACACTCTTTAATTACGCGTGATACTGTTTGCAAATTACACTCTTTAGGATGGTCATTTGTTATCTCCCTTTGTGAACTAATATAAATAGACAGTGTTAGGGTTGTTTTTGAGTCATTTGTTTTCTCTCTTTATGGCCAATGAAGAAATTTTTTATCAATTTTTGAGGCCTGTACAAATAAAAAGACTTATATTATATATATAAATACGTAATAAAATAAATTTGGGCAATGATGAAATTTTTATAACGTAAAAGTTTTATTATTCGTATCTTGGCAACACGAGTTAGGACGACTAATAAATCAGCAACCACTTCGTATATCGTATTTAAAATCTAATCTGATCCCACCTTTTTAAAAAATATATATTTTTATACATATAAGCACACAAATATTTTCAATTTATTTTGATAATTATTTATTTGTTACAAACATTTTTATTTACAAGTGTTTCTCCAGGTTGGGAATACTTGACGGGAGAGACATTTAACGAAGAGTTTAAATTTTGTGTTTGCATTTTTTATATTTTTACACTTGTACAAAATATAAATTATAGTGTAAAATTTATTTTTGGGGCATTGGCCGGAAATGCTTTTTACAAATGTTCATCACGGGTTTAGGCAAATATGTGACATTAATATTTATATTAAAAAATTAAATTAATTTAGATACTTACTCAATTAATTCATACTTATACATTGAAATATATTGCATAGTTTTTTATTTAATATAATTTTTCTGATATTTTTTATTTTTCACGCGATTCTCATCACACTTTAGGCAAATTTAGGTCATTACTAGTTATATTAAAATTGATTTAGATACTTAATCAAATAATTCACTTTTTTACATTAATGGATATTATGTAGAATATTTTCTTAAAATAATTTTTCTTTATTCAATTTTGTCTTTACGTACATATTTATATATTTTATTTATATATATATTTTACTATAGCATATGCATTATATTATTTTAATATATATTTTATATTTGTATTTGCATGCATTGATTTTTTTTTCTTTTTTCTTTTTTCTTTTTTTAATAAACTTAAGTCTGGCCGGGAACCATATTTGTAGATTCTGAAGGGTGTCTAACCCATTCCCTTTGCAATAATTTGAATCATTACCTCGAATCTAAATTGGTTTCATCATACTCCCTCCGTTTCGAAAAGAATTACCTACTTTGATTTGGCACAAATTTTAAGAAAATAAAGAAAATTTTTTAATCTTGTAGCCTTAAAATAAAGTAGTGTCAAATGTATCAAAATGCCCTTTAATCTTGTGGTCATAAACATGTTATTGTGAAAGTTTAGGTGGCGACTCTGTTGACACCCAATTTTGACCTCCCGATATCACTTTTAGGTTATTACTATATCAAAATTATTTAATTTTAATTATCAGTATTTTAAAATATTATTCTTACATTGAGTACAAACTAACGTGTCGCATTTATAATTAAACGAAATGCATAAATTATTTCTTAGCTTTTAGTATCATTGTCATAATTTTTAAACACAAATTCAGCATTTTATGTAATTTTTATTAAATTATTTTCCATGTAGTTATGCACATCCACATTTTTGCAAACACAATATCTAGTTTTTCATTATTTATTTTATTAAATTATTTATTATTAATTATTATTATTTATTATTTAATTATTACTATTATTTATTATTTAATATTGTTATGTATTATTTAATTATTATTATATACTATTATCCCTAACCTCTCTCTATCTAACCTCTCTCCTTCTCTTTCTATCTAACCTCTCTTTCCCATGGCTACCGCCGCTGATCGGCGGAGCAGCGCCACCGAGACCCCCTTCTCCAATAGCTTTCCCACCGCCCTCCATATGCACCGCCAACGCCTACTCTAACAATACCAGATCTACCACTACCTCCTGTCGTTCATCCTCGCCGCTGCCAGCGTCACGCCGCCAACGCCTACTCCGGCGATACCAGATCTATCACTGCCTCCTGCCGTTCGTCCTTGCCGCGCCGCCAACGCCTACTCCGGCGATACCAGATCTACCACTGCCTCCTGCCGTTCGTCTTCACCGCTGCCAGCGCTGCGCCGCCAGCCCCTCAGACTCTATCACCATCTCTCCCTCCATTTTCCTCTTTTCGGCGATGAACCAGCATGCCAACGCCACACCAACATTGCCACAAGACCCCTCTATTCTCCAACCTCCTCCGTGAACCAACCGTCGCCGCCCTAGGTCATTTCCGTCGTCCACCTGCCACCAACCTTCTCCGTGCCGTTGATCCGTTTGTCAAAAAAGAGATGAAAAACCCATCCACAGGTTTGCCTAAATATTTAAATGTTTGTGTTTAATTTTAATCTCTTTTCCTCTTCTTTAACAGATTTCGGACTCTGAATTAACAATGCATGAATGATTTATTTCATCCGATTCTTTGCCATTTTGTGTGCTTATGTTTTAAGACTACTAGATGTGAAAAATCTAAATTTTAATAATGATCAATTTTGTCATAGTTTGCTAATTTCGAATTGTGAAATTATCAATCTTCTTTGAATTAGTTGACAAATTTCTCGGCTCGTGATTATAACAGAGAACATTTGAATGCGTAATATATTTTTATGGTTGGATTGATCTTGTGATAATTTGAATAAGATTTTGGTAAAGAACATCTGATTGTGTATCACGTTTCTTGAATTGTTTTAGCATTGTTAATGAAAGAACCCAAAAATGTTTTAGCATTGTTAATGAAAGCCAGGCGAAACGTGAATCTTTCGTCAAGTCAAAGGAAAAACACCATACTCAAAGGGACAACAGGAGTTAGAGACACCCCAAAAAAAAGTAGAAAAGCAATAAGCTCAACTACCACAGTCAGTGCACAGACAAATCCTAATTAGACGAAAGACAGTAAGTAAGTTCTAAGTTATTCTACTGTTAAATTAGTGTAAACAAGAAAAATAAAGTTTAATCATTCTAAACTAGTGAGGTAGCCTAAACAATGTTATTCTATAATCCATCTCCAGAAAATCATCCTTTTATAAGCGAAAATCGCCAAAAACTAAAGAAATTGTTTGCGAGTTAAATTGCCAAGTATCTCAAAAAAATGGCCATATTCTAGTCTACCTTTCCATATACAAAATCACTAGTACAACTAAACACCAACTGTTAGCAACACATACCATACGATGGCTGTTGTTAGACTTCACCTCGCTTCACCATGACCAGTTTCAGGAAATGCACCATGAGCCAAATTCCACGGTAAGTACTTGTGCGCACTGAACACAATCCCCAGCACCAAGGTTGGATTTGACAGAGTGGGATGTCATCAGACGTTAGTACTCGGGCATCTCCTCCTGTGCAACACAAGGTCAAATACAGAGGAAAATGATTATGTCATTCTCAAAACTTAACTACCACTACTGCTATTGCTACCCATATCGGCTACTGTTGCACTACCAACAAGAAGCACCACGAAAACTTCTTTGTCCAACGCAAGTCAAATGGGAAACCAAAAGAATTCATTTTTTTATAGTGAGGAGAAACTAGCATCAAGTATACTGCTTGGGAAGGCACAAATGGGTTACGGAACTATATTCAAAACCGAACAACACAATCAAAAGCTAACTCACATAAGCTTTGACATAACAGGCTACGAGAGGAGATGCATTAGATAGCTAGTAAAAATAACCATATGCAAGCCAAATTAAAACGACAGTTAAACAGAAAAAATTACGAAATAGGCAATACTACTGACATTACTTATAGTAAACTAGAATAAGAATTGCAAAAAACTAAAATTCAAGCAATCCAACCAATCCCATTGAGCGCGTAATGCTTGCAAGAGTAAACTGTATGTGGAACGAAACCAGCAGCGTAAAAGTGAAGTTCCCATAACCAGTGGCTTCAGCTGGAGACTGACCAACAGTAGATCCTCCATTAGCGGGTCTACCTCCACCACCAGTACTTGAAGCACCCCATGATGCATTACCATAGCCCATGTTCCCATATCCAGAAGGACCCTGAGAACCCCAGAAGCTTCTCGATCCACCATCTTGACCGCTACCATAACTAGCACCAGGCACATTTGGATTTTCGAATGGACCACCATATCCAGGATTGATAGCCCCATAGACAGGATTGGCTCCACCTTAACTTCCATAAGCACCATAACCCATGCCATTGTTGGACAATCCATAACGATAACCCGGTGTACCATATCCAGAGGAACCATAAGGTGGATAGCCACCTACAGTGTTTTGTGACTGCATGTATCTATTGGTATCCATTTTGTCATAAGAACTGGGATTGTCACCAGATGCACCATACCCCTGGTAACTTCCACCACCCATACCACTACCACCGCTACTCATGGAACGACCACCAAAACCACCAGAACTACTATCTCTTGGAAAAGCATGCTTTACTTCCACTTGTTTCTGATGATTTGCGAATTTACACGCCTATAGTGATATGTTTTACCCATATTTTAGCAATGTTTTGAGAACAAATTATATATTTCATGCACTTTTACTCCTTTTTCCTGTAAGTAAGCTAATGAACATGATTAGCAAAGTTTCAGGTATAAATAATGCAGAATTCAGCATTTTATGGATAACTTAACGCCTATGAAAGCTTCACGAAAGGAGAAAAGGGAGTCTTGGATGCCAAGGACCAAAAGTGGCGCATGGAAAATCTGTCCCGGGCTAAAACAGCAATTCTAAAGACTTTGGGGACTAGCAGTAATTTGTTAGGATTAGGATAATGATACATTAACCTAGTACAATTGGGTTAAGTATTTCATTAGCTTAGTAGGATTTGGTTAAGTATTTTATTAGCTTAGTAGGAATAGGATATGGGTATTATAAATACCCTATTTTGCTAGAGATTTTTATTTATTCTACTCAACAACAACTCTCATCTTACCTTACAATTCATTCACTACTACTTTTAATTCTACTTTTTATTCTTCTTCTATTCATCTATTCAATTCTTAATTTCCGCAATAAGAGAAACGTTACTTTGCTAGGAATTCACGCCTAACGCCTACCACACTACTACTACACGAATTCTTTATTGTGGTATAATAACAATGTCTATTGTGATTTCCTTCGCACTCATGGGTAACTAAACCTCTCTGTTGGGGTTATGGAAGCCGTATGAGATACTATCTATTGCTATGAGTTTGTGAGTTTGTGACACTTATGCTGCTTATATCATTATTCTCTTCATCTTAATCTAAATTCTTTGTGGTTGCAAATGCAAGAATACGCCAGTATAGCATTAACTTGTTCGAAAGAAAAGTTATATGTCTGGCAAAGAGATAATGTCAAGGTAGTAGGGTCCCATCCCCTATTAAAAAGTTAGTGTCGTAACTGGATTAACCTCTTGGAGAATTTGTACCATTAGATACGCTTTAATCTCGAAAGAGTTGAAGTAAAATAATCCTCGAATAGGTCGAAAGACGCCTGGATTTACCATCGAATACAATTCTCTATAAGCACATGCATGTCTGAATTCCGCATAACTCATAGCTAATAGAGACGTAAACTCAGAAGGTGGACATAACCCCAACTCCTCAATTCTCATTGTTTTACAACATACTAAACATTCTTTCATTTTACTTTACTATTTTTAGTTTTTACTTTAATAATTTGGTTACACTTTACAATCCCCCCTTTTACGAGACTTGCACTAAAAGTCTAGTAATCTTTTCTTATTTGTTGACCAAGCTATTCCCTGAGGGGTCGATACCCAACCCAGTTGGGTTCTATATTTGACTACGACCACTTTACACTCCTACGAGAGTTGTAGATTGAGCATTATCAAAAATTGGCGCCGTTGTCGGGAAATACGAGTGTCAATTAAGTTTGTGATAATGACTAGACCCTTTGGTCAAAGATTCTCATACTTTTACTTTTACTTTTTGTTTTTGTTTACTGTAGGTTTTTATTCAGTGCATACCCCATACTCGAAGTTCTGGTCAACCGTTATTACCTATCAATCCTGAACCACAACGAATTGCCAGAATGGAGGCACAAACGGAAATCGAAAGAATGGCTACTCAATAGGAGCAGGCGAGATTATCTTCTCTCGCTGTCGCCTAAGTACACCAACAAAACATTGATAACCCTGGGCGAGCAACAAATCCTGACAATGAGGATTTAGGAGATGACGAGTTACTAAACCCAAGGCATGTTGCTGAAATCGCAACACCTGCCAACAGAAGAGGTCGTCAAGCTCGATTTAGGTATGATTGCCAACCCATGCAACCAGCTTTTGACGACGATGATGATGATATTGATGGAGCCACAGGAGCCATTATTCCTCCACCATTAGCGCCCGGAGCCAAGTTCAACATCACAAGAACCATGATTCAGTTATTGCAACTCAAGGGATTATTTGGTGGACTAGCAGCCGATGATTCGAATCTGCATCTCATCAACTTTATTTCTACATGCAAGTCGTTTGACAATCCTGGTGTTGGTCAAAATGCAATTCGATTACGTCTATTTCCATTGTCTCTGTCTGGGGAGGCAACTCTATGATTGAATGGGCTGACTCCTGATTCTATTACAAATTGGAGGCAATTAAGAGAAGCTTTCCTAGAAAGATTCTTTCCGCCATCCAAAAGAGCACAATTGAGAGATGAAATCAACAACTTTCGTCAGCTTCCAACTGAAGCCCTTCATGAAACATGGGAGAGGTTCAAGACAAAGCTAACGAGGTGCCCAAACCATCACATGACTAATGTTCACCTAATGGATATACTATACAGAGCCTTGAATTTAATAACTAAACCAGTGGTAGATAATGCGGTTGGAGGATCTTTTATGGACCTCACCTTTGGTCAAGCAAGAAATATGTTAGATTGTATGACAAAGCAAAGTAGAGCTTGGCATACCAGGAATTCTGTGGTAGCAAGCCCCACTTTATCTATTGGCATGACTGCAGACTAAAGAAGAAGAGAAGAAGAACGTGATCAAGATATGACGCACATGAAAACACAAATAGATCTTCTTACAAAGCATTTTTTATCAGGGAAGACCGAAAAAGTCAACGCTATTACGTCAAAAGAAAGAGACAAATCTGATTCGGAAGAAGAGGCCAACTACTTGAACAATCAGGGGGGTTTCCGAGGGAATACCCAAGGAAACACAGGTCGGAACTACTATGATAAATCTGGAAACAAGGACCAAGGAAGTTGGAAGAACAAGAATGAAAAGAGTGGTTCGTACGTTCCCCCTGGAAGACGTGACGCCACCACATCTAGTTCTGGAAGTATGGAAGAAATGCTGGCTAAAATATTGATAGGAGTGGAAGCAACAAGCGCGGGAGTAATGGAGGTAGTTAATGATTTGTCCTCTATGAAACAAATAGTTAATTCTCATTCCACTTCAATCAAGCAAATAGAGCAGCAATTGAGCCAACTTTCAGTAGCACTCTATCAAAGAAAGGCTAGCACTTTACCTAGCGATACTGTGCAAAACCCAAGGAATGATGGGTCATGCATGGCCATTACTACCCAAAGTGGTAAGGTGCTGGAAACTTCAGCAAAAAATAAGCAAGTGGTTGATGAAGCAGTGAATATTGATGATAAAGCTAAAGGAGAAGCATCCACAGAGCAAGGCCACGACGTCCATGATGTCAACCCCAATGATGTGCAACCTGAAAAAGCTGAAAAACAGAAGCAAGAGGAGAAGAAAGCCGTGGAGAGAACAATTCCATACCCACCACCACCTTTTCCTCAAAGATTAAAGAAGGTGGCGGATGACACGAAGTTCAGCAAATTCATGACTATGCTAAAGCAGCTGACCATTAATGTTCCATTGGTGGAGGCACTTGAACAAATTCCTGGGTATGTGAAATTTATGAAGGATCTTTTGACAAAGAAGCGGGCAGCAAGTTATGTGTTGAAAGATGATGTTCATCACTACAGCGCAATCGCGACCCGATCAATAGTTCAGAAGAAGGCTGACCTCGGTGCTTTCACTATTCCTTGCACCGTTGGATCTTTAAATTTTGCCAAGGCATTATGTGATTTAGGAGCCAGCATTAATTTGATGCCACTATCTATCTATAAAAAGTTGGGGTTGGGTGATCCTACTCCAACCAATATGAGGCTCGTAATGGAGGATAGGTCGGTAAAACGACCTGTTGGTATTCTATGTGATGTATTGGTAAAGGTTTCTTCATTAATATTTCCGGCAGACTTTGTTATTTTGGTCTGTGAGGCAGATTCAGAAGCTCCCATAATCTTGGGGCGCCCTTTCCTTGCTACGAGAAGTGTGCTTATTGATTTGAGAGCTAATGAGCTTTCATTCCGAATAAATGACGAAGTAGTTCGCTTTGATGTTTGAAAATCAATGAAGCAGCCCAAAGGGCTGAATGTATTCTCGGTGGCTGATGTTTACTTTGATGATGAGAAAGAATTACTTAAAGAGGAGCAGCTAATTGATGACCCATTGGCGACTTTGCTTATGTATGGTGAGAGTAAGGATGCTGAAAATTGTGAAGAAGCTATTTGTGCTCTATTAGGATTAGGGACATATCGCCATGCTCCCAAGAAGCTGGACCTTGATCTCAAATATCGACCCACACCACCAGCTACGCCATCTATTGAAGAGACACCCACGTTAGAATTGAAGGAGTTGCCAAGTCATTTAAAGTATGGATTCTTAGGAAGCGGAAACACACTTCCAGTCATTGTGGCAGCAGATTTGGGTGAGCAACAAGTTGCAGCTCTCATTGCTATTCTACGCAATTATATTAGAGCCACTGGATAGACCATTGCGGATATTATTGGTATTCTACCTGGGATTTCTACACACAAGATTCATCTTGAAGGGAATTGCACACCCACCATTGAGCATCAAAGGCGTCTAAACCCACCTATGCATGAAGTGGTGAAGAAAGAAATCATCAAGTGGTTAGATGCAGGAGTTGTGTATCCAATCTCTGATAGTACATGGGTAAGCCCGGTATAATGTGTTCCCAAGAAAGGAGGCATAACGGTGGTCGTGAATGAAAAGAATGAGCTTATTCCACTTAGACCCGTCACCGAATAGAGAGTATGCATGGACTACCGAAAGCTAAATGCATGGACACTCAAAGATCACTTTCCAATGCCATTTATGGCCCAAATGCTAGATCGATTAGCGGGGAAAGGATGGTTTTACTTCCTAGATGGTTATTCAGGCTATAATCAGATTTGTATTGCCCCCGAAGACCAAGAGAAGACAATGTTCACTTGCCCATATGGTACATTTGCCTTCAAATGTATGCCATTCAGGCTATGTAATGCACCAGCCACCTTTCAGCGATGTATGATATCCATTTTTTCTGATATGGTTGAAGACACTTTGAAGGCATTTATGGATGATTTTTCAGTTGTTGGTGAGTCTTTTGAAGCGTGCTTGGCAAGCCTAAGCATGGCATTGGAAAGATGTGTAGAATTCAACCTAGTGCTGAATTGGGAGAAGTGCCACTTTATGGTAAAAGAAGGTATCGTTCTTGGGCATAAAATATCCGAAAGAGGAATTGAGGTGGATCGAGCAAAAATTAAAGTTATTGAGAAGCTGCCACCCCCAATCTCTGTGAAAGGTGTTCATAGTTTCCTCAATCTCGCAGGTTTCTATCGACGGTTCATCAAAGACTTATCCAAAGTTACTAGTCCATTGTGCAAACTCTTGGAGAAAGACGCAAAGTTTGACTTCAATGAAGACTGTTTGAAGGCATTCGAATGCCTCAAAGGAAAACTAATTGAAGCCCCTATCATGGTAGCACCAGATTGGTCTCTCCCGTTCGAAGTCATGTGTGATGCTAGTGGGGTAGCCGTTGGTGCTGTACTTGGAAAAAGAAAGGAGAAGCTATTTCATCCTATCTACTATGCGAGTAAGGTCCTAAACGAAGCCCAAAAGAACTACACTGTCACAGAACAAGAGCTCCTAGCAGTTGTGTATGCGTTTGAGAAGTTTCGAGCTTATTTGTTGGGTACCAAAGTGATAGTTCATACAGACCATGCAGCTCTAAGGTATCTAATGACAAAGAAGGATGCAAAACCAATACTAATTCGATGGGTTTTTCTGCTGCAAGAATTTGATTTCGAGGTTAAAGATAGAAGAGGTTGTGAGAACCAAGTGGCTGACCATCTGTCTAGACTCGAGAACGAGCATGTGGCGCAGCCTGAAATCGAGATTGATGATGCATTCCCTGATGAGGATATCTTAGCAGCAATAACGGAAGGATTACCATGGTATGCCGACTTTTCAAATTTTATGGTGAGTAATGTGATACCTGCAAACTTATCTTACCATCAAAAGAGAAAGTTTATGCATGATGTACAACACTACTTTTGGGATGAGCCATATTTGTTTCGATGATGTGCGGATGGTGTTATTCGACGATGTATATCCCATGTAGAGGTGCCTAATATATTGGAAGCATGCCACACTTCCCAAGTTGGTGGACATCACGCAGGTAATCGGACGGCAAGAAAGGTATTGCAAAGTGGATATTATTGTCCTTCGATATTTAAAGATGCCTACGACTTTGTTAGAAGATGCGACCAATGCCAAAGACAAGGTGCTATTTCGAAACACCATGAGATGCCAATGTCAAAAATCCTTGAAGTAGAGCTCTTTGACATATGGGGTATTGATTTCATGGGTCCATTCGTAAATTCGTTTGGAATGAAGTACATCCTAGTTGCTGTAGATTATGTCTCAAAATGGGTTGAAGCTGTAGCGTTGGCCGACAATGAGGGAAAGCATGTTGTAGCATTCTTAAAGAGAAATATCTTCTCTCGCTTTAGAGTACCGCGTACTATTATAAGCGATGGAGGATCTCACTTTTGAAACAAGCTATTCAAATCTGTGTTGGCAAAATATGGTGTCAAGCAACATAAAGTAGCCACGCCATTTCACCCACAAACTAGTGGCCAGGTAGAGGTTTCCAATCGGGAGATCAAGAAAATCCTTGCGAAGACGGTAAATGCTAATAGGAAAGATTGGTCTCGGAAGTTGGACGATGCACTATGGGCCTATAGGACGGCATTCAAAACACCAATTGGCATGTCCCCTTATCAACTAGTTTATGGGAAGGCTTGTCACTTACCCATTGAGCTTGAGCATAAGGCATTGTGGGCATTAAAGTGATTGAATCTGAACTGGGATGATGCAATGAATCTGAGATTGGAGCAACTGAACGAGATGGATTAATTTCGTCTACATGTTTATGAGAGATCGGACCTATACAAGGAGCGGATAAAGAAGAATCATGATCATTGGATTGTTCGACGAAACTTTCAAAAGGATGATATGGTGCTTATCTTCAACTCCAGATTGAAGATATTCCCAGGTAAGTTAAAGTCCAAGTGGTCTGGTCCATACAAAGTTATCCAAGTCTACTCGTCCGGAGTAGCTGAGTTGGAAGACACCAATGGTGTTATCTTCAAAGTGAATGGCCAACGAGTTAAACCCTATATCGGTCCTATTGATTCGATAAATTATATGGCCATCAATTATCTCGATGAAGTCAAAGTACTCGAGGTAACTATGTCGTGCCGCGACAATAAATAAGGAGCTAGATGGGAGGCAACCCATCATTTATCATTTTTCATTTTTTTTTCGTTCTAGTATGTGTTTTGCTTTTAATTAATAAAAATCCAAAAAGAAGAGTCCTGCCACGACCAAAACTAAGGAGCTTGGTGGGAAGCAACCCATCATACTAATCGTTTTCATTGGTTTTGAGCAAATGTAGGTGCAAGAGGTATACAACGAGTAGATCGGTTTCAAATTTCGATTTGGACGGATTGCATGGTAAATGTGGTAAGTTAGGAATGAAGATGCCAAAGGCTATGGATTGAGCATTGCTCATGAAAATATAGGCATTGAAAAATGCTAGGCCTAGGTAAAACTAGGCCACGAACAAGGCAAGGCCTATACTGTGGCCTAAGGTCTCGGAATCTAGTGTGCCATAGCATAGGCGCCGCCCTTGCTCAAGTATGCCATAGCATAGGCGCCGCCTATGCTAAAGCCTTTTGTCTCTGAATCTCAAATGCAAAGTGAAAGGCGCCGCCTATGGTCACTAAAGGCTTTTCACTAGGCGACGCCTATGCTCACCAAAGGCAAAGCAAAAGGCGCCGCCTATGCCAAGCATAGGCAAAGCTAAAGGCGCCGCCTATGGTCACTTTTTGTCTCCCAAACCGATTTTAAATGGGTCAAAACCCGACCCAACCTTTTCTATAAATAGGATACTTAGTCTTGAAACACAAACACATTGAAAAACCTAACTAGGCGCCGAACATACTCTCCAAATCATCTCAAAAATTTTCCTTTTGCTCTAATTCTTCACAAGAACATCAACCAAAGGCATTAATCATGTAAGTACTTCTTTGTTCTTCATTTATTTTTCATAATTACTACATTATCATGCCTATTTGAATTGTTGATACACAACCAAGTGAGTGAACATATACGTTGGGATAATCTTAACTTGTTTCCAACTTGAATTTGATTTTGATGCATTGTTATACTACTTACGGAATTGCCATGGTCATTAAAATTGCATAATCTTGTCACTTGAATACTTACATGTTGGAATGACTTGTTCATCGGAATGAGACTTATAGTGGCCTGCCAATATAGGAGGTTGTGATTATTGTTAGATGTTATACCTTCATGTAATCCCTATGTAGTAGTCTTGCTATATCCATCATGAAAGTATTGCAAAGATTACAAGAAGGGTGACATCTCTGATTTGATTGTTGGAATATAGCACCTAAAACGTATGTCGATGAAGTCTAAGTAATCGACCACTTTTACTTCACTAATTTGTATCAACAATCTAAGTGTGGGGTGGTACCCCTATTGCTTGTGTATAGATTGTATACATTAAGATGATGCTAACATGAACATTGTTCTAAGTCTCAGGTACAATGGCACCCAAAGCAAGACAAGGCAAAGAAAAGGCTACCACTTCCTAAAAAGGCCAGAAAAGAGGCCGCAAAGAGCAAGGAGAATCATCCTCAATGCAATTACCACGCCGCATATTTGGAATAAAATGGGTTCTTGAGGAGGAAGTGAAGGAATGGTATAGGAACAACAAGGAAAGAAAATATGTTCATGTGGACTTGATAAACAAGGAAAGCCTAGCGAAGAAGGAGCCGCGCATGTTGGCCAAGATCAAGGCATTACATCTTGATTTCATCTTCCGAGACATGGGAGAATGTAATCTCGATTTGACAAGAGAATTTTATGCCAACTGGTCGCCTAAAACCACAGGCAGTGAGGTAAAGATTCGGGGCCAAGTTTTACAACTCAATGCGGATTTCTTTAACTCCTTTCTTGGCTTGCCTTCAGTCGATCCATCACCATTCAAAGAGCTGTACAGTAGACCTCCATATAGAGCAATTCGACACACACTTTGTGGAAGTAGATACATGGCAGGGTGGATCCGACAAAAAGACACCGGACGACACAACACCTTCCCATATGATCCTTTGAATAGGGAAGCAAGGATATGGTTGCGTATTGTCAACTCTTTTCTCATACCAGGGACCTAGTACACCAAGATAACAAGAGATAGAGTGTTCTTGGTATACACACTGATGACGAATGTCCCTATCAACTTTGGAGCAATTATTTGATCCACCATGCAGAAAGCCAGGCTACACAAGCAGTCCCATTTCAGTTTCGGCAACTTGTTGACTGCAATCTTGAGGAAGGAAGACATCGAAGAGGAACCGGCTGATCATAGACTCCCACACAATCCAAAGAAGGTTGAGATCACAAAGGTCAAAGATACTGAAACCATCTTTATGGCATGACTCGGTTCACAATGATGAATTGTGGACGTGTTCCTACCATTGCAGAGCTCCAACAGCTGGATCATGACTATATAATGAATGTAAATGCAAGGGAGATGTGTGGAGTAGGTACATACTTTAAGGAACCTCTTGATGACGATGTGCCGACCGATGATGAGCGACGAATGCCAGACTCCGACGTAGAGAAGAATTCTGATGACGACGACTCCTATGATGATTCCGACGAAGGGGGTATGAACCCCGACATAGAGGAGGAGTCCGACTGACCAGGTTCTTCGTATTTATTTTCCACTGAGGGCAGTGTCCCGTCTAAGTGTGGGGTGTTATTGGCATGCCATACTCCATTATCCGCATTTGCATTAACTTATGTTTGTTTGTTTGAGTTTTTTTCGTTTTTCGTTTTTTTTGTAGTTAATTTTTTTTACTTAGCTTCGCATGAAATTATTCTATATAGGCAGCATGCGATTATAACAAGAGTTTGTGCTAAAATCATGACTATTGAGACGTTTAGGCTCTAATTGTGACTCACTACGTGATATTGTGTGGTATAATTCCTTCAGTTGTTGGGTCAAGAGTCTATACTACTCCCAATAAAGTCGACCATGTGCCTTGTGTGTGTGAGGATATTGTATATTCTATGTTTGTGGCTGATGCTAGAACTTGCCTGGTATGTATGTAAAGCGAAAATAAAGAGTGCAAGTTTAGAAGATGATTTAGGCATTTCTTTGGCAACCTGTAATTGTTTACCCTTATTCTAACCTACCCATGGACATCATCCTAGTTAAACCCTTTTGATCCTTTAGCCTATATTCTTTGACAGCCTCATATGTAAGCCTAATCCATTTTTTTTCAAGACCATAATTTGATCCAAATTCCTAAGTGCTTTAAAGTGTAAAGTCATGTGACAAAATAAGAGAAAGTTGGGTAAGTATGATGCTTTAGAATGTAATGGTGCTTGAATTTGTTATGAAAAATAATTGCTGTCATAAGAGGTATGTTGTGAAAAGAAAAAGGAAAGGAAATCTGAAAAGTTGCTTAAAATTGAAAAACAAAAGAGGAGAAAAAGGGTGGTAGAATAAAAGAAGGTAGAAAGGTTGTTTGAAAGAAAAGTGTTAATGATACAATGTGATGTATTAAAGCGCTTAGGAACATAGTCACTATTTCTAGCCAAAATAGTCCTACCTGTCCCTTAGCCTACATTACAACCCATAAAAGACCTAGTTGATCCTAATCTTAGCATTCTGACATTTAGTGGAGCATTACACTAAGGGAAAGCCTATGGTCATCAGTTGTTGCATACGAATTCTTTGTGAGAGCGAGAGCAAGGATATTTCTATACCCATGTTTGAAAAATATGCTATACTTGTGATTGATTATGGGTAATATATTGTGAGACCCACATGGTTGATGAGTTTTGGGTAGTTGTGTATAAATCTTTGTACCTTAACTTTTGGATATGAATTAACCACCATCACGAGTCTATGTTGGAGGTTGAATTGTTTCTACTAATGATCAGAAAACTACTCTTTGTTGATAATTGTTATGCTTGTCTTGATGAATATTTTGTGTTGATACTGTGAAACCCTAAGATGATGTTTAGATGGGCATGATAGTTTATTCGAGGATGAACAAAGCTTTAAGTGTGGGGTGTTGATGCTAGGCGAATTTACACGCCTATAGTGCTATATTTTACCCATATTTTAGCAATGTTTTGAGAACAAATTATATATTTCATGCACTTTTAGTCCCTTTTCCTGTAAGTGAGATAATGAACACGATTAGCAAAGTTTCAGGTATAAATGATTAAGATGGATAACTTGACGCCAAAGAAAGCTTCACGAAAGGAGAAAAGGGAGTCTTGGACGCCAAGGACCAAAAGTGGCGCATGGAAAATCTGTCCCGGGCTAAAACAGCAATTCTAAAGACTTTGGGGACTAACAGTAATTTATTAGGATTAGGATAATGATACATTAACCTAGTACAATTGGGTTAAGTATTTCATTAGCTTAGTAGGATTTGGTTAAGTATTTCATTAGCTTAGTAGGAATAGGATATGGGTATTATAAATACCCTATTTTGCTAGAGATTTTTACTCATTCTACTTAACAACAACTCTCATCTTACCTTACAATTCATTCACTACTACTTTTTATTCTACTTTTTATTCTTCTTTTATTCATCTATTCAATTCTGAAGGGTGTCTAACCTTTTCCCTTTGCAATAATTTGAATCATTACCTAGATTCTAAATTGGTTTCGTCATACTCCCTCCGTTTCAAAAAGAATTACCTACTTTGATTTGGCACAAAGTTTAAGAAAATAAAGAAAATTTTTGAATCTTGAAGCCTTAAATTAAAGTAGTGTTAAATGTATCAAAATGCCCTTTAATCTTGTGGTCATAAACATGTCATTTGGAAAGTTTAAATTAAAGTATTGCCAAAAAATGAAAGGGGTCATTCTTTTTTAAATGAACTAAAAAGGAAAGTAAGTCATTTGTTTTTAAAAGGAGGGAGTACTTGTTAATAAATAAAGAGGTTTCCTATTTTTTCTTGAAAATTAGGTGGCGACTCTGTTGACACCTAATTTTGACCTCCTAATATCACTTTTACGCTGTTATTATATCAAAATTATTTAATTTTAATTATCAATATTTTTGAATATTTTTCTTACATTGAGTACATACTAACGTGTCGCATTTATAATTAAACTAAATGCATAAATTATTTCTTAGCTTTTAGTAGCAGTGTCATAATTTTTAAACTCAAATTCAGCATTTTATGTAATTTTTATTAAATTATTTTCCACGTAGTTATGCACATCCACATTTTTGCAAATACAATATCTAGTTTTCCATTATTTAGCATTATTTATTTTATTAAATTATTTATTATTAATTATTATTATTTATTATTTAATTATTATTATTATTATTTATTATTATTATTTATTATTTATTATTTAATATTGTTATGTATTATTTAATTATTATTATTATATACTATTATCGCTATTTTAATTTAAATAACAGCCTAATTTAATTCACTTTGCCTAAATTTATTCACCTTTTAACTTAATTTTGTCCAATTTCTTACAATTCTAGCCATTTTCTCAATTCCAAATTTTCAATTTTTAGATCTCAGTCGTTGATCCTAAACATATCCAACGACTGAGATCTGATACACCTTTCTTTCCTTTTTAATGCAAAAACCTAATCCTAATTCCAAAACCAAACAACAGTCGCTCTTCTCTCTCTATCTAACCTCTCTCCTTCTCTCTCTATCTAACCTCTCTTTCCCATGGCTACCGCCGCTGATCGGCGGAGCAGCGCCACCGAGACCCTCTTCTCCAATAGCTTTCCCACCGTGCTCTATATGCACCGCCAACGCCTACTTTGGCGATACCAGATCTCCTGCCATTCGTCCTCGCCGCTGCCAGCGCCGCGCCGCCATCCCCTCAGCCTTCATCACCATCTCTCCCTCTATTTTCCCCTTTCCGGCGATGAACCAACACGCCAACGCCGCTCCAACATTGCCACGAGACCCCCCTACTCTCCAACCTCCTCCATGAACCAACTGTCGCCTCCCTAGATCATCTCCGTCATCCACCTGCCACCAACCTTCTCCGTGTCGTTGATCCGTTTGTCAAAAAAGAGATGAGAAACCCATCCACAGGTTTGCCTAAATATTTAATTGTTTGTGTTTACTTTTAATCTCTTTTCCCCTTCTTTAACAAATTTCGGAATCAGAAATAACAATGCATAAATGATTTATTTCATCCAATTCTTTGCCATTTTGTGTGCTTATGTTTGAACACTACCAGATGTGAAAAATCTAAATTTTAATAATGATCAATGTTTTCATAGTTTGCTAATTCCGAATTTTGAAATTATCCATCTTCTTTGAATTAGTTGACAAATTTCTCGGCTTGTGATTATAACGGAGAACATTTGACTCCGTATTATATTTTTATGGTTGGATTGATCTTGTGATTATTTGAATAAGATTTTGGTAAAGAACATCTGATAGTGTATCACGTTTCTTGAATTACATCGTGGACTAATTTTTGTATAATTGATGATTTGAATTATGTACAAAAATAATTAGCGATTATTTTACAAAATTAATTGCTCATAATTTATTTATGGTAAATTGAACAAATTTTCTCATCCCTAATTGACCCTTATTGATTATCGATCTCTTAATTGATTAGTGATTGATGCTAACATGTTACTATTAATTTACCTTCCTTCTACGGAATATCCGGCAACATGGCACTCACCTATATATAAGGTAACTTTCAGTATTATGGGAGTCTAGTTTTTAATCATTACAGTCTTGATATTTTTTATTTATTGGATTTGGCCAAAGGAAAACAATATTGTGAATGACTTTTACAAATATTGACTTTCCTTTTTAATTGCTATATGATTGATTCAGTAAGAGAAATTCTCTTACTGAGATATTTTTTTACCATTTTTATGTTGGTTTACTTTTACAATACTCAGCCTATATAAACAATAGTTCACAAGCTCTTAAGTTCACAAGTTCTTAAGTTTTACAATTACCAGTACTACTCTCTTAAGCAAAGCATTAGTTACTTTCAATACAAAAAGTTATGGAAAACATGTTGCATGTTTTGTTGTGTTGGTCTTTCTTTCTATTTCTATTTTACTACTGCACTGAAGGAGTACATGCGGCAGATATATTTCAAGGTAAACAGGAAATCAAGAAACCAAAATATGTGCAAATTTCTGTTGAATCTTATTCACATTTGACTGGACTGGAGGATCAAGTTAAGTCTCTTAAGTTCGCTGCTGCACAGTCAGAAATGACTAATAAGGAAAACCTGAGTAAATAATATGCTAAAGTTGCTGAATAAGCTGTCTCAGGTGATGTTCCTTATTGACTTGTGTTTTTCTTGCAACTTGTGTTTTACAACTTGGTACTGAATTCTTTTATTCACATCTCTCTGTACAGGTTGGGAGAAGGCTGAGTCAGAAGCGGCGACACTAAAAAAACACCTGGAATCCATTACTATTTCGAATATTACTGCTAAAGACAGGGCATCACATCTGGATTGTGCACTGAAGAAGTGCATGCGGCAGATAGATCAAGTTAAGTCTCTTGAGGAACAAGTGAGTGGCTTAGAGGATGAAGTCAAGAATTTGAATGAAAGGTTGGCTGTTGCACAGTCAGAAATGACTAATAAGGAAAACTTGAGAAAACAATATGCTAAAGTTGTTGAAGAAGCTGTCTCAGGTGATGTTCCTTATTGACTTGTGTTTTTCTTGCAACAAGTGTTTTGCAACTTGGTATTGAATTCTTTTATTCACATCTCTCTATACAGGTTGGGAGAAGGCTGCCAAACAGTTTGACAAAATAAAGCATGAGTTTGAAGCAAAATTAGCTAATCTGGACCAACCGTTACTCAGGTCTGCAACAGAAAATTCTGCACTCTCAAGGTCTTTGCAGTAGCGTTCTAGCATGGTGATACAGCTCAGTGAAGAAAAAGCCCAAGCTGAATAAGAAATTGAGATGTTGAAGAAAAATATGAGCGTACGGTCTGCAGAAGTTGCTAACAAGCAACACCTGGAGGGAGTGAAGAAAATTGCAAAATTGGAAGCAGAGCGTCGGAGATTACGTGGTCTTGTATGGAAGAAGTTGCTTGGGCATACAGCCTTGGCCCAGATGAAGCTTGACCTGACCACCCAAATATATGACCTGGAGATTGCAAAATTGGACGCAGAGCGTCAGAGATTATGTGGTCTTGTGTGGAAGAAGTTGCTTGGGCCTACAGCCTTGGCCCAGATGAAGCTTGACCTGACCACCCAAACAACACATGTGGAGCTTCGACCCCAATTACAATCCCAAAGTTACAATATACTACCTATTTTTTTTTGTTTGTTGTTGTTTTCATTCACTGTGTTCGATGTTGTATTAAATTTAAAGTATATAAGATAAATGTGTGGAATAGTTCTCTTATTTTCTATCAATCATTTCAGGAGCACTTTTAATTTTTTTTACTGATCGACTGACTCTATCCATCTACTTTATGAAATATCAGAGAAAGGAATGAATTTAGAGGATAATAAAGATAAGTCGAAGCATGCCGAACCTTCTTCTTCAAAGGCCAAGTTAATAGACGAACCAAGCTAAATGGTCTTCTATCACTAGATTTATGATAACAATTTTTTTTAAAACTACATATTATATCACACTATCAAAACTACATATTATATCACACTACATATTATATCACACTATTTATGAACCATTTTCATCGTTGGAAAATAAGCTCCCATTAACTCTAAAGTCACATGGCATAGAGGGTCACTGAGACAAGAAGATCCTTAGGTGAAATGGTTGTTTGTATACGCTTGTGAACACACGGTCTTATGCTCGAATATGTGACTTGTTTTGCTCTACTGGAGTATAAACAATGAAGGTTGAACATGTATATATTTTGTAATCAGATGCTAAAATATGTGACTTGTTTTGCTCTACCGGAGTGTATAAACATGAAGGTTGAACATGTATATTTTGCGATCATATGCTAAAATATGTGACTTGTTTTGCTCCACTAAAGTATAAACATGAGGGTCGAACATGTATATTTTGTAATCATATGCTAAAATATATGACTTGTTTTGCTCCATCGGAGTACAAACATGAAGGTTGAACATGTATATTTAGTAATCAAATTCTAAAACATGCTAAGACATGTATATTTCTCTACCCAGTATATTCCCACCAAGTCGGAATGATAGTGTCTATTATTCAGATGGTTTACGCCATCCTAGCATACCATAAACCCCCTTCTAGTGAACAATTTTTCAATTGTACAATTCATTCTAGTGAACAATCTGTCACTTGCACAATTATTTAATATTTTGAATTAATAATTGTATAGACATTTTACGTTTTCGGTGATCTATGCCTCATTTGTGATGGTGACCTTTAGAAAATCAATTTAGTTTAATTTTTATCATTTTGTAATATGTTAATCTATTAGTATTATTTTATCATTGAGTGACTCCAAGCTTCTAACTCTTCACTTTCTTCCCTACCTTAGTTCCCAAACAAAAATTGCCCTATTGACAACCCAAAATCACACTGAATGTTCACATCTCCACCTTTGGTTGCCATCTCTATACAACAATCACCTCTCTACTCGGGGGTGGAGCCAGCATGTGTAATGGATGGGGGTTCACCGTATATTCCCACCAAGTGGGGTCTTGGGAGGGTAAGTGTAAGCAGTTCATACCACTACCTCAAATGTGAGATAGAGACGTTGTTTCCGACAAACCCCCGGCTCAAAATAAAACAATCTAGATAAGGAATTGCAAAAGAACCGTTCACCGAACCCCCTTCGGCGGAAAATTATACTATTTATACATTACTAAAATCATATTATATGTATATATAATAGATGTCGAGCTCCTTTGGATAAGTTTGTCTTCAAATTTTGAACCCCCTCTCCAACATATTAATTGGCCCAATAGAGTTAACTTGGTTGACAACAGTATTCACTTACTTTCCTTAGTTATCCAAACATAGAAACAATGAAATGACAAGAGTCATGCATTTCAATAGAAACAAAGATTCTGCAGTTTAATAATTATAGAATCAGCAACTCAAAGTTTCTGTGCCTTAGCTATATGATATCCTTGGTTGGCGAAATGCGGTAGAACTTCATTAAGCATAGTCTTTTATTTGGAAAACCCAGTGAAAGGTCATTCACTACTTGAGACTAAAGAACATACTTCAAAGCAAAAGAACACAAAAAATTCCCAAGTACCTCGAAACTAAAGAACTTGTTTGCGAGTTAAATTCCCAAGTACCTTAAAAACATGGCCATATTCTAGTCTACCTTTCCATATACAAAATCACTAGTACAAGTAAACACCAACTATTGGCAACACATACCATACGATGACTGTTGTTAGTCTTCACCCCGCTTCACCATGACCAGTTTCAGGAAATGCACCATGAGCCAAATTCCATGGTAAGTACTTGTGTGCACTGAACACAATCCCCAGCACCAAGGTCGGATTTGATAGAGTGGGATGTCATCAGACGTTAGTACTCGGGCAACTCCTCTTATGCAAAACAAGGTCAAATACAGAGGAAAATGATTATGTCATTCTCAAAACTTAACTACCACTACTGCTATTGCTACCCATATCGGCTACAGCTGCACTACCAATAAGAAGCATCACGAAAACTTCTTTGTCCAATGTAAGTCAAATGGGAAACCAAAAGAATTCATTTTTTTATAGTGTGGGGAAACTAGCATCAAGTATACTGCTTGGGAAGGCACAAACGGGTTACGGAACTATATTCAAAACCGAACAACACAATGAAAAGCTAACTCACATAAGCTTTGACATAACAGGCGACGAGAGGAGATGGATTATATAGCTAGTAAAAATAACCATACGCAAGCCAAATTAAAACTACAGTTAAACAAAAAATATTACGAAATAGGCAATACTACTGACATTACTTATACTAAACTAGAATAAGAACTGCAAAAAACTAAAATTCAAGCAATCCAACCAATCCCATTGAGCGCGTAATACTTACAAGAGTAAACTGTATGTGGAACGAAACCAGCAGCGTGAAAGTGAAGTTCCCCTGCAGCAATAGGTAAGTTCTCAGATGAAATCAAGCATTGTGATCAGTGTTGTTGAGCCTGCCGACTTGGAGCACCACCATAGCCACCAGCATATCCAACTTGGCCACCATGAGGTCCATTTTCCTGAGCACCATAATTACCCGAACCTTGTGAATTTCCACTAGCATCGCCATAGTCACTGCCCATGTAACTCCCACCACCTGATTGCATGTCTCCCTATGCACCACCTCCACCAACTGGATTTCCATAAGCACCATCACCTCCACCATATCCACCATAGTCGTAACCTTGATTTCCATAACCTGTGGCTCCAGCTGGAGACTGACCAACAGCAGATCCTCCATTAGCAGGTCCACCTTCACCACCAGCACTTGAAGCACCCCATGATGCATTACCATAGGCCATGTTCCCATATCCAGAAGGACCCTGAGAACCCCACGAGCTTCTCGATCCACCAGCTTGATCGCTACCATAACTAGCACCAGGCACATTTGGATTTTCGAAGGCTGCAGCAACTGCTGGACCACCATATCCAGGATTGACAGCCCCATAGCAAAGATTGGCTCCACTGTAACTTCCATAAGCACCATAACCCATGCCATTGTTGGACGATCTATAATCATAACCCGGTGTACCATATACGGAGGAACCATTAGGTGGATAGCCACCTACAGTGTTTTGTGACTGCATGTATCTGTTGGTATCCATTCTGTCATAAGAACTAGGATTGTCACCAGATGCGCCATACCCCTGGTAACTTCCACCACCCATACCACTACCACCGTTGCCCGTGGAACGACCACCAAAACCACCAAAACTACAATCTCTTGGAAGAGCACGCTTTACTTCCACTTGTTTCCCACTGAGATCATGAAATGTCTTGTGTACTAAACTTCTGTTGAACCTTCAAGCATCTTACTGATGACATCCTGAAAGTATATATGGAACAACAGGTCTGGAAAACCCAACAGATGTACAAATGATTTAAAATTCTTAAACAGAAGCACCTTTACCCAAGCGATGGCACTATTACACAAGAACACTGAACTTAAAAGACCCGTTTATTTAAGACATCACCACAAGAAGTTTCCATTTGGTTTGCAACTAACAACGAAGGCATGATTCAAGTTTCAAATACTCTATTAAGTCATTAAAATATTTAGGGCAAACAATGGTCTAAATTAGAAGAAGGCGCACCATTAAACGAAAATAAACCACCATCATAGTGCTTTAATCAGTTACCTACTTACCTTCACCACTGCAGAACTCATTGTGAACAAACCATTACCTATTGTCATTAACAATACAAAAGAGGACATTAGACTAAAATAAAACTGTCTGCACACTATCAACAGAAAAAAGAAAAACATGACTCTATCACAAATAAGGTCTGAAGTATACGTGAATCTTACCACTACCTCAATATCTATATACATATATAAATGTTTATTTGGTTTGGAATATCACCGGTAAATATGTGGTGAGTTCGATAATATTTTTTCATCATTAACTAAAAGTTTCAAATTTGAACACTAACATTGAGAAAATTGTTGTTGATAGGTATTTTTCCTGAAATAAGACTTGTTTGAAGAAATGTATATTGGTTGGATTACTAAATTTCAAATATTAGAAAGTTAAAGAAATTGACTTTTCTTTTTAAGAATCTTTTGAAATATTGAAATATCTACGTGTATAGGTTTCTAAGGTAGATTTTGATATATTTCATAATTCTACAAAATATAGTTGTTATTTTTACAGTTTAGAATGTTTCTAAAGGCGGTAAATATTACATAGCCCATCACTTCTTCCTTTAAAAAATAAAATTATACGATAAATGTGTTTGTGAAAATATTAAAATTTTATAAATGTTTTATTGGAAGGAATGCTGATTAACCGATAGAATTGTAATTTTATAATACTGTTCGTTCTGCAAAAGTCAATAAAATATCGTGCATTTTTTTACATGACTCTAAAAAAATATTAACTGGAATTTTTTTTTTAAAAATTTAACCTTTATTTATATCCTAACATATTTGGTATTTTCTTGAAACAATAACTATTTTTAGTAATAATGATAGATAATTTGAGACAAACGAATATAGTACTACCTCTATCCACCTTTATTTTTTACTATAGTAAAAAAAAATCACTTTTACCATATTATTAAGTCATCGATTCAAGTTGTGAGAACAGTTTTTTACAGACATGCATAACAAGATTGCGTACACTAAATTCTTATTGATTTTTTCTTACAATTTTGCACATAACAGAAGTTTTAGTATACCCAATAACTCTCTTTTATTTTCAATTCACCTAATAGTTAAGAAGATGAAACGACTTATAATAACGAAGGATGCTCTAGTAAAAATATCAAGTTTTCAAATAGAAATAAATGAAAATAAATAGAGAAAACATAATATTTGTGGACCAAAATAAATGCTTAAAAAGAAGCACCACATGTAAATCCTCACTTTTTCCCATAGAAGGATCAAATTGCATTCATGTGTGAGTGACAATTACTAGTGTACTGTATCCATTGCACATCTTTAATACTTATTTTTATCAACTTGTCAAAAATGACCCTTTTAATTACTTGAAAATGACACATGTGTCCTCTTTATTACACCCTACATTTCCTCAAAATCTAATTTACACCCCCAAAATAGAATTAATTTTCTGTTTTACACCCTTTTTTATTTAATTTTATGAAAACATTATAATATTTCTATTTAAGATTGAACGGTATTGATATGATTGAATATCAATTAAGCAACCAACATTTTAGAATTTATTATTTAGCATACATAATAAGGCTAAAATAAGGTATTTGTTGGTGCATTACATATTGGGTATTAATTCTTGTGGTTTAGTTTTGTCTCTTAGTTAATGTTTAAATGGGAGTAACTAATTAAGCAACCAAAATTTTAGTACAGTATTAATCTGTGTTGACAATTACGAAGATAGGGCTAAATAAGGTATTGCAAACAAATTTAATTTGTTGGTGCATTGCATATAGGGTATTAGTTCTTGCGGTTTAATTAATTATTTGATTCTTTGTTATGTTTAAATGAATATTATTAAATAAGCAACTTCACCAAATCTAGTTATGAAAATTTACAACATGATTAATGAGGCAAGATACTGTTTTACAACAAAGTGGAAGTGTAGATTAATTAAATAATGGGGATTGTCAAATCATGTTTAGTTAGACTGCTTCAAAAAAAAATTATTTGATTACACTGTTTAATTACGCGTGATACTGTTTGCAAATAACACTCTTTAGGATGGTCATATGTTATCTCCCTTTGTGAACTAATATAAATAGACAGTGTTAGGGTTATTTTTGAGTCATTTGTTATCTCCATTTATGGCCAATGAAGAAATTTTTCATCAATTTTTGAGGCCTGTACAAATAAAAAGATGCATATTATATATATAAATACGTAATAAAATAAATAAATTTGGGCAATGATGAAATTTTTATAACGTAAAAGTTTTATGATTCGTATCTTAGCAACACGAGTTAGGACGACTAATAAATCAGCAACCACTTCGTATGTCGTATTTAAAATCTAATCTGAGCCCACCTTTTAAAAAATTATATATTTTTATACATATAAGCACACAAATCTTTTCAATTTACTTTGATAATTATTTATTTGTTACAAACATTTTTATTTACAAGTGTTTATCCAGGTTGGGAATACTTGACGGGAGTGACATTTAACGAAGAGTTTAAATTTTGTGTTTGGATTTTTTATATTTTTACACTTGTACAAAATATAAATTATAGTGTAAAATTTATTTTTGGGGCATTGGACGGAAATGATTTTTACAAATGTTCATCACGTGTTTAGGCAAATATAGGAAATTAATATTTATATTACAAAATTAAATTAATTTAGATACTTACTCAATTAATTCATGCTTATACATTGAAAGATATTGCATAGTTTTTTCTTTAATATAATTTTTCTGATATTTTTTATTTTTCATGCGATTCTCATCACACTTTAAGAAATTTAGGTCATTACTAGTTATATTAAAATTGATTTAGATAGTCAATCAAATAATTCACTTTTTTACATTAATGGATATTATGTAGAATTTTTTCTTAAAATAATTTTTCTTTATTCAATTTTGTCTTTACGTACATATTTATATATTTTTCTTAAATATATATTTTACTATAGCATACGCATTATATTATTTTAATATATATTTTATATTTGTATTTGCATGCATTGATTTTTTTTTCTTTTTTCTTTTTTCTATTTTTAATAAACTTAAGTCTGGCCGGGAACCATATTTGTAGATTCGTAAGGGTGTCTAACCCCTTCCCTTTGCAATAATTTGAATCATTACCTAGAATCTAAATTGGTTCGCCATACTCCCTCCGTTTCAAAAAGAATTACCTACTTTTATTGGGCACAAAGTTTAAGAAAATAAAGAAATGTTTTGAATATTGAAGCCTTAAATTAAAGTAGTGTTAAATGTATCAAAATGCCCTTTAATCTTGTGGTCATAAACATGTCATTTGGAAAGTTTAAATTAAAGAATTGCCAAAAAATGAAAGGGGTCATTCTTTTTTAAATGAACTAAAAAGGAAAGTAAGTCATTTCTTTTTAAACGGAGGGAGTACTTGTTAATAAATAAATAGGTTTCCTATTTTTTCTTGAAAATTAGGTGGCGACTCTGTTGACACCTAATTTTGACCTCCAAATATCACTTTTAGGCTGTTATTATATCAAAATTATTTAATTTTAATTATCAATATTTTTAAATATTATTCTTAGATTGAGTACATATTAACGTGTCGCATTTATAATTAAACGAAATGCATAAATTATTTCTTAGCTTTTAGTAGTATTGTCATAATTTTTAAACTCAAATTCAGCATTTTATGTAATTTTAATTAAATTATTTTCCACGTAGTTATGCACATCCACATTTTTGCAAACACAATATCTAGTTTTCCATTATTTAGCATTATTTATTTTATTAAATTATTTATTATTAATTATTATTATTTATTATTTAATTATTATTATTTATTATTATTTATTACTTATTATTTAATATTGTTATGTATTATTTAATTATTATTATTATATACTATTATCGCTATTTTAATTTAAATAACAGCCTAATTTAATTCACTTTGCCTAAATTTATTCATCTTTTAACTTAATTTTGTCCAATTTCTTACATTTCTAGCCATTTTTGAAACTCAATTCCAAATTTTTGATTTTTAGATCTCAGTCGTTGATCCTAAACGGATCCAACGACAGAGATCTGACACACCTTTCTTTCCTTTTTAATGCAAAAACCTAATCCTAATTCCAAAACCAAACAACAGTCGCTCTTCTCTCTCTATCTAACCTCTCTCCTTCTCTCTCTATCTAACCTCTCTTTCCTATGGCTGCCGCCGCTGATCGACGGAGCAGCGCCACCGAGACCCCCTTTTTCAATAGCTTTCCCACCGTGCTCTATATGCACCGCCAATGCCTACTCCGGCGATACCAGATCTACCACTACTTCCTGCCATTCGTCCTCGCCGTGCCGCCAGCCCCTCAGCCTTCATCACCATCTCTCTCTCCATTTTCCCCTTTCCGGTGATGAACCAACACGCCAACGCCGCTCCAACATTGCCATGAGACCCCCCTGCTCTCTAACCTCCTCCGTGAACCAACCGTCGCCGCCCTAGATCATCTCCGTCGTCCACCCGCCACCAATCTTCTACGTGTCATTGATCCGTTTGTCAAAAAAGAGATGAGAAACCCATCCACAGGTTTGCCTAAATATTTAAATGTTTGTTTTTAATTTTAATTTCTTTTCCCCTTCTTTAACAGATTTTGGAATCAGAATTAACAATGCATAAATGATTTATTTCATCCAATTCTTTGCCAGTTTGTGTGCTTATGTTTTAACACTACCAGATGTGAAAAATCTAAATTTTAATAATGATCAATTTTTTCATAGTTTGCTAATTCCGAATTTTGAAATTATACATCTTCTTTGAATTAGCTGACAAATTTCTCGGCTTGTGATTATAACGGAGAATATTTGACTGCGTATTATATTTTTATGGTTGGATTGATCTTGTGATAATTTGAATAAGATTTTGGTAAAGAACATCTGATAGTGTATCATTCTTGAATTACATCGTGGACTGATTTTTGTATAATTGATGATTTGAATTAGGTACAAAAATAGTTAGGGATTATTTTACAAAATTAATTGCTCATAATTTATTTTTGGTAAATTGAACAAATTTTCTCATCCCTAATTGACCCTTATTGATTATCGATCTCTTAATTGATTAGTGATTGATGCTAACATGTTACTATTAATTTACCTTCCTTCAATGGAATATGCGACAACATGGCACTCACCTATATATAAGGTAACTTTCAGTATTATGGGAATCTAGTTTTTAATCATTACAGTCTTGATATTTTTTATTTATTGGATTTGGCCTAAGGAAAACAATATTGTGAATGACTTTTACAAATATTGACTTTCCTTTTTAATTGGTATATGATTGATTCAGTAAGAGAAATTCTCTTACTGAGATATTTTTTACCATTTTTATGTTGGTTTAGTTTTACAAAACTCAGCCTATATAAACAATAGTTCGCAAACTCTTAAGTTCATAAGTTCTTAAGTTTTACAATTACCAGTACTACTCTCTTAAACAAAGCATTAGTTACTTTCAATACAAAAAGTTATGGAAACATGTTGCATATTTTGTTGTGTTGGGCTTTCTTTCTATTTCTATTTTACAACTGCACTGAAGGAGTACATGCGGAAGATATATTTCAAGGTAAACAGGAAATCAAGAAACCAAAATATGTGCAAATTTCTGTTGAATCTTATTCATATTTGACTGGACTGGAAGATCAAGTTAAGTCTCTTAAGTTGGCTGCTGCACAGTCAGAAATGACTAATAAGGAAAACCTAGGAAAATAATATGCTAAAGTTGCTGAAGAAGCTGTCTCAGGTGATGTTCCTTATTGACTTGTGTTTTTCTTCCAACTTGTGTTTTGCAACTTGGTACTGAATTCTTTTATTCACATCTCTCTGTACAGGTTGGGAGAAGGCTGAGTCAGAAGCCGCAACACTAAAAAATCACCTGGAATCCTTTACTATTTTGAACCTTACTGCTAAAGAAAGGGCATCACATCTGGATGGTGCACTGAAGAAGTGCATGCGGCAGATAGATCAAGTTAAGTCTCTTGAGGAACAAGTGAGTGGCTTAGAGGATGAAGTCAAGGATTTGAATGAAAATTTGGCTGCTGCACAGTCACAAATGACTAATAAGGAAAATCTGGGAAAACAATATGCTAAAGTTGCTGAAGAAGCTGTCTCAGGTGATGTTCCTTATTGACTTGTGTTTTTCTTGCAACAAGTGTTTTGCAGCTTGGTACTGAATTCTTTTATTCATATCTCTCTGTACAGGTTGGGAGAAGACTGCCAAACAGTTTGACAAAATGAAGCATGAGTTTGAAGCAAAATTAGCTAACCTAGACCAACAATTACTCAGGTATGCAGCGGAAAATTTTGCACTCTCAAGGTCTTTGCAGGAGCGTTCTAGCATGTGATACAGCTCAGTGAAGAAATAGCCCAAGCTGAAGCAGAAATTGAGATGTTGAAGAAAAATATGAGTGTAGGGTCTGCAGAAGTTGCAAACAAGCAACACCTGGAGGGAGTGAAGAAAATTGTAAGATTGGAAGCAGAGCGTCGGAGATTACGTGGTCTTGTGTGGATGAAGTTGCTTGGGCATACAGCCTTGGCCCAGATGAAGCTTGACCTGACCACCAAACATATGACCTGGAGATTGTAAAATTGGACACAGAGCGTCAGAGATTACGTGGTCTTGTGTGGAAGAAGTTGCTTGGGCCTACAGCCTTGGCCTAGATGAAGCTTGACCTGATCACCCAAACAACACATGTGGAGTTTCGACCCCAATTACAATCCCAAAGTTACAATATACTACCTATTTTTTTGTTTATTGTTGTGTTCATTCACTGTGTTCGATGTTGTATTAAATTTAAAGTATATAAGATAAATGCGTGGAATAGTTCTCTTATTTTCTATCAATCATTTCAGGAGAACTTGTTATTTTTTTGTAATGATCGACTGACTCTATCCATCTACTTTATGAAATATCAGAGAAAGGAATAAATTTAGCGGATAATAAAGATAAGTCGAAGCATGCCAAACCTTTTTCTTTAAAGGCCAAGTAAATAGACGAACCAAGCTAAATAGTCTTCTATCACTAGATTTATGATAACAATTTTTTTTAAAACTACATATTAAATCACACTATCAAAACTACATATTATATCACACTATTTATGAACCATTTTCATCGTTGGAAAATAAGCTCCCGTTAACTCTAAAGTCACACGGCATAGAGAGTCATTGAGAACAAGATGATCCTTAGGTGAAATGGTTGTTTGTATACGCTTGTGAACACACGGTCTTATGCTCGAATATGTAACTTGTTTTGCTCTACTGGAGTATAAACAATGAAGGTTGAATATGTATATATTTTGTAATCATATGCTAAAATATGTGACTTGTTTTTCTCTACCGGAGTGTATAAACATGAAGGTTGAACATGTATATTTTGCGATCATATGCTAAAATATGTGACTTGTTTTGCTCCACTAATGTATAAACATGAAGGTTGAACATGTATATAAATTATATGACTTGTTTTGCTCCATCGGAGTACAAACATGAAGGTTGAACTTGTATATTTAGTAATCAAATTCTAAAACATGCTAAAACATGTATATTTCTCTACCCAGTATATTCCCACCAAGTCGAAATGATAGTCTCTATTATTCAGATGGTTTACGCCATCCTAGCATACCATAAACCCCCTTCTAGTGAACAATTTGTCAATTGTACAATTCATTCTAGCGATTCTGAAGGGTGTCTAACCCCTTCCCTTTGCAATAATTTGAATCATTACCTAGAATCTAAATTGGTTTCGTCATACTCCCTCCGTTTCAAAAAGAATTACCTACTTTGATTTAACACAAAGTTTAAGAAAATAAAGAAATTTTTTGAATCTTGTAGCCTTAAATTAAAGTAGTGTCAAATGTATCAAAATGCCCTTTAATCTTGTGGTCATAAACATGTCATTTGGAAAGTTTAAATTAAAGTATTGCCAAAAAATGAGAGGGGTCATTCATTTTTAAACGAACTAAAAAGGAAAGTAAGTCATTTCTTTTTAAAAGGAGGGAGTACTTGTTAATAAATAAATAAGTTTCCTATTTTTTCTTGAAAATTAGGTGGCGACTATTGACAACCAATTTTGACCTCTCGATATCACTTTTAGGATGTTATTATATCAAAATTATTTAATTTTAATTATCAATATTTTTAAATATTATTCTTACATTGAGTACATACTAACGTGTCGCATTTATAATTAAAGGAAATGCATAAATTATTTCTTAGCTTTTAGTAGTATTGTCATAATTTTTAAACTCAAATTCAGCATTTTATGTAATTTTTATGAAATTATTTTCCACGTAGTTATACACATCCACATTTTTGCAAACACAATATCTAGTTTTCCATTATTTAGCATTATTAAATTTATTAAATTATTTATTATTAATTATTATTATTTATTATTTAATTATTATTATTATTATTATTTATTATTTAATATTGTTATGTATTATTTAATTAATATTATTGTATACTATTATTCCTATTTTAATTTAAATAACAGCCTAATTTAATTCATTTTACCTAAATTTATTCACCTTTTAACTTAATTTTGTCCAATTTCTTACAATTCTTGCAATTTTTGAAACTTAATTACAAATTTTCAATTTTTAGATCTCAGTTGTTGATCCTGAATAGATCCAACGACTGAGATCTGATACACCTTTCTTTCTTTTTTAATCCAAAAATTTAACCCTAATTCCAAAATCAAACAACAACCGCTTCTTCTCTCTCTATCTAACCTCTCTCCTTCTCTCTCTATCTAACCTCTCTTTTCCATGGCTGCCGCCGCTGATCGGCGGAGCAGCACCACCGAGACCCCCTTCTCCAATAGCTTTCCCACCGCCCTCTATATGCGCCGCCAACGCCTACTCCGACGATACCAAATCTACCACTGCCTTCTTTCGTTCGTTCTTGCTGCTGCCAGCGCCGCGCCGTCAACGCCTACTCCTGCGATACCAGATCTACCACTGCCTCCTGCCGTTCGTCCTAGCCGCGCCGCCAACGCCTACTCCGGCGATAACAGATCTACCACTGCCTCCTGTCGTTCGTCCTCGCTGCTGCCAGCGCCGTGTCGCCATCCCCTCAGCCTCCATCACCATCTCTCCCTCCATTTTCCCCTTTATGATGATGAACCAGCACGCCAACGCCGCTCCAACATTGCCACGAGAACCCCCTGATCTCCAACCTCCTTAAAGAACCAACCGTCGCCGCCCCAGGTTATCTCCGTCGTCCACCCGCCACCAACCTTCTCCGTGCCGTTGATCCATTTGTTAAAAAAGAGATGAAAAACCCATCCACAAGTTTGCCTAAATATTTAAATGTTTATGTTTAATTTTAATCTCTTTTCCCCTTCTTTAACAGATTTCGGACTCTGAGTTAACAATGCATGAATGATTTATTTCATCCGATTCTTTGCGATTTTGTGTGCTTATGTTTTAAGACTACCAGAGGTGAAAAATCTAAATTTTAATAATGATCAATTTTGTCATAGTTTGATAATTCCAAATTTTTAAATTATCCATCTTCTTTGAATTAGTTGACAAATTTCTTGGCTATTTGACTGCGTATTATATTTTTATGGTTGGATTGATCTTGTGATAATTTGAATAAGATTTTGGTAAAGAACATCAGATGGTGTATCACGTTTCTTGAATTACATCGTGGACTGATTTTTGTATAATTGATGATTTAAATTAGGTACAAAAATAATTAGGGATTATTTTACAAAATTAATTGGTGATAATTTATTTATGGTAAATTGAACAAATTTTCTCATCCCTAATTGACCCTAATTGATTATCGATCTCTTAATTGATTAGTGATTGATGCTAACATGTTGCTATTAATTTACCTTCCTTCTATGGAATATGCGACAACATGACACTCACCTATATATCAGGTAAGTCCGCCAAGGTCTTTTCAGGAGTATTCTAGCGTGGTGATACAACTCAGTGAAGAAAAAGCCCAAGCTGGAGAAGAAATTGAGATGTTAAAGAAAAATATGAGCGTACGGTCTGCAGAAGTTGCAAAGAAGCAACACCTGGAGGGAGTGAAGAAAATTGCAAAATTGGACGCAGAGCGTCGGAGATTAATTGGTCTTGCGTGGAAGAAGTTGCTTGGTCCTATAGCCTTGGCACAGATGAAGCTTGACCTAACCAATCAAACATATGACGACCTGGAAGGAGTGAAGAAAATTGCAAAATTGGACGCAGAGCGTCAGTGATTACGTGGTCTTGTGTGGATGAAGCTTGACCTGACCACCCAAACAACATATGTGGAGCTTCGACCCCAATTACAATCCCAAAGTTACAATATACTACCTATTTTTTTTTTGTTGTTTTCATTCACTGGGTTCGATGTTGTATTAAATTTAAAGTATATAAGACAAATGCATAGAATAGTTGTCTTATTTTCTATCAATCATTTCGGGAGCACTTGTTATTTGTTTTTACTGATTGACTGACTCTATCCATCTACTTTATGAAATATCAGAGAAAGGAATGAACTTAGCGGATAATAAAGATAAGTCGAAGCATGCCGAACCTTCTTCTTCAAAGGCCAAGTTAATAGACGAACGAAGCTAGATAGTATTCTATCACTAGATTTATGATAACAATTTTTTTTAAAACTACATATTATATAACACTATTAAAATAAATTTTAAAGGAAAATAATTTGGTTAAGTGAAAGGGTGTAATTGGTGGTCTCCACACGTCAGTTCCGTGCAGTACTACTCAATGAGAATGGTGCACCCTAATATATCAAATACCCACTAGGCACTAGCCCAAACAGACAAAACGATCATAATCCCTTTTCTTAAAAAAACAATAAAAAAAAATATTGTAAATATAAGCTTACAAATTTGATGTTGAAATCATTGAAGTTTCAATACAGATTACTTTCTTTCTTTAGTTTCAATTTATGTGTAACTTAAATAGATCTAATATAATTTAATCAAATTGATTTTCCATAAGTGAGGAGGAGTAAATTTAAATTAATAAGAAATATGGTAAGTAATACTAGTAAAAACAAGCAAGGGTTGTTTGGTTGTTGGTTATAATTATGTGCAGTTGTTTGGTTATTTCATTTTCTACAACGTATAAAATATTAGTACAAATTAACTCATGATTTATACATGTTCTATTTAACTGGGAATGTATATTAATAACTAAATATTGAACTTATATGATATGCAAAGTTTTGTACAATGTAACTAAAAAAATTATGAAATACAAATGTTGGGTGTATGAATAAAAATCCTATATTATTAATTGAAAAAAATGAGAAATTATGAAATCAATTTAGTTTAATTTTTATCATTTTGTAATATGTTAATCTATTAGTATTATTTTATCATTGAGTGGCTCCAAGCTTCTAACTCTTCAGTTCCTTCCCTACCTTAGTTCCCAAACAAAAACTGCCCCATCGACAACCCAAAATCGCACTGAATGTTCACATCTCCACCTTTGGTTGCCATCTCTATACAATAATCACCTCTCTACTCGGGGGCGGAGCCAGCATGTGTAATGGATGGGGGTTCACCGTATATTCCCACCAAGTGGGGTCTTGGGAGGGTAAGTGTAAGAAGTCCATACCACTACCTCAAATGTGAGATAGAGACGTTGTTTCCGACAAACCCCCGGCTCAAAATCAAACAATCTAGATAAGGAATTGCAAAAGAACCGTTCACTGAACCCCCTTCGGCTTAAAATTATACTATTTATACATTACTAAAATGATATTATATGTATATATAATAGATGTCGTGCTCCTTTCGATAAATGTTTCTTCAAATTTTGAACCCCCTCTCCAACATATTAATTGGCCCAATAGAGTTAGCTTGGTTCACAACAGTATTCACTTACTTTCCTTAGTTATCCAAACATAGAAACAATTAAATGAAAAGAGTAATGCATTCCCAATAGAAACAAAGATTCTGCAGTTTAACAATTATAGAATCAGTAACTCAAAGTGTCTGTACCTTAGCTATAGGATATCCTTGGTTGGCGAAACGCGGTAGAACTTCACTAAGCATAGTCTTTTACTTGGAAAATCCAGTGAAAGGTCATTCACTACTTAAGACAAAGAACATACATCAAAGCAAACGAAGCCAAAAATGTTTCAGCATTGTTAATGAAAGCCAGGCAAAACGTGAATCTTTCGTCAAGTGTAAGGAAAAACACCCTACTCAAAGGGACAACAGGAGTTAGAGACACCCCAGAAAAAAGTAGAAAAGCAATAAGCTCAACTACCACAGTCAGTGCACAGACAAATCCTAATTAGACGAAAGACAGTAAGTAAGTTCTAAGCTATTCTACAGTTAAATTGGTGTAAACAAGAAAAATAAAGTTTAATCATTCTAAACTAGTGTGGTAGCCTAAATGATGTTATTCTGTAATACATCTCCAAAAAAGCATCCTTTTATAAGCGAAAACCGCCAAAAACTAAAGAACTTGTTTGCGAGTTATATTGCAAACACAAGGTCAAATACAGAGGGAAATGATTATGTCATTCTCAAAACCGAACAACACAATCAAAAGCTAACTTACATAAGCTTTGACATAAAAGGCTACGAGAGGAGATGCATTAGATAGCTAGTAAAAATAACCATACGCAAGCCAAATTAAAACGACAGTTAAACAGAAAATACTACGAAATAGGCAATACTACTGACATTACTTATAGTAAACTAGAATAAGAACTGCAAAAAACTAAAATTCAAGCAATCCAACCAATCCCATTGAGTGCGTAATGCTTGCAAGAGTAAACTGTATGTGGAATGAAACTAGCAGCGTGAAAGTGAAGTTCCCCTCCAGCAATAGGTTAGTTCTCAGATGAAATCAAGCACTGTGATCAGTGTTGTTGAGCCTGCCGACTTGGAGCACCACCATAGCCACCACCATATCCAACTTGGCCACCATGAGCTCCATTTTGCTGAGCACCATAATTACTTGAACCTTGTGAATTTCCACTAGCATCTCCATAGCCACTGCCCATGTAACCCCCAGCACCTGATTGCATGTCTCCCGATGCACCACCTCCACCAACTGGATTTCTATAAGAACCATCACCTCCACCATATCTACCATAGCCCTAACCTTGATTTCCATAACTCGTGGCTCCAGCTGGAGACTGACCAATAGCAGATCCTACAATAGTCGGTCCACCTCCACCACTAGCACTTGAAGCACCCCATGATGCATTACCATAACCCATGTTCCCATATCCAGAAGGACCCTGAGAACCCCACGAGCTTCTCGATCCACCAGCTTGACGGCTACCATAACTAGCACCAGGCACATTTGGATTTCCGAAGGCTGTAGTAACTGCTGGACCACCATACCTAGGATTGACAGCCCCACAGCAAAGATTGGCTCCACCGTAACTTCCATAAGCACCATAACCCATTCCATTGTTGGACGATTCATAACCATAACCCGGTGTACCATATCCGGAGGAACCATAAGGTGGATAGCCACCTACAGTGTTTTGTGACTGCATGTATCTGTTGGTATCCATTCTGTCATAAGAACTGGGATTGTCACCAGATGCACCATACCCCTGGTAACTTCCACCACCCATACCACTACCACCATTGCCCTTGGAACGACCACCAAAACCACCAGAACTACCATCTCATCGAAGAGCACGCTTTAGTTCCACTTGTTTCCCACTGAGATCATGAAATGTCTTGTGTACTAAACTTCTGTTGAACCTGCAAGCGTCTTACTTACGATATCCTGAAAGTATATATGGAACAACAGGTCTGGAAAACCCAACAGATGTACAAATGATTTAAAATTCTTAAACAGAAGAACCTTTACACAAGCGATGGAACTATTACACAAGAACATTGAACTTAAAAGACATGTTTATTTAAGACATCACCACAGGAAGTTTCCATTTGGTGTGCAACTAGCAACGAAGGGATGATTCAAGTTTTAAATACTCTATTAAGTCATTAAAATGTTTAGGGCAAACAATGCTCTAAATTAGAAGAAGGCGCACCATTAAACTAAAATAAACCGCTATCATAATGCTTTAATCAGTTACCCACTTACCTTCACCACTGCAGAACTTATTGTGAATAAACCATTACCTATGGTCGTTAACAATACAAAAGAGGACATTAGACTAAAATAAACCTGTCTGCATACTATCAACAGAAAGAAGAAAAACATGGCTCTATCACAAATAAGGTCTGAAGTATACGTGAAACTTACCACTACCTCAATATCTGTCTACATTTATAAATGTTTATTTGGTTTGGAATATCACCGGTAAATAAGTGGTGGGTTACATAATATTTTTTCATCATTAACTAAAAGTTTCAAATTTGAGCACTAACATTGAGAAAATTGTTGTTGATAGGTATTTTTTGTGAAATAAGACTTGTTTGAAAGAATGTATATTGGTTGGATTACTTAATTTCGAATATTAGAAAGTTAAAGAAATTGACTTAACTTTTTAAGAATCTTTTAAAATATTGAAATATCTACTTGTATAGGTTTCTAAGGTAGATTTTGATATATTTCATAATTCTACAAAATATAGTTGTTATTTTTACAGTTTAGAATGTTTCTAAAGGCTGTAAATATTACATAGCCCGTCACTTCTTCCTTTAAAAAAATAAAATTATACGATAAATGTGTTTGTGAAAATATTAAAATTTTATAAATGTTTTATTGGAAGGAATTCTGATTAACCGATAGAATTGTAATTTTATAATATTGTGCGTTCTGCAAAAGTCAATAAAATATCGTGCATTTTTTTACACGACTCTAAAAAAATATTAACTGGAAAAAATATTTTCAAAATTTAACCTTTATTTATATCCTAACATATTTGGTATTTTCATGAAACAATAACTATTTTTAGTAATAATGATAGATAATGTGAGACAAACGAATATAGTACTACCTCTATCCACCTTTATTTTTTACTATAGTAAAAAAAATCACTTTTACAATATTATTAAGTCATCGATTCAAGTTGTGAGAATAGTTTTTTACTGACCTTCATAACAAGATTGCGTACACCAAATTCTTATTGATTTTTTCTTTCAATTTTGCACATAACAGAATATTTAGTATACCCAATAACTCTCTTTTATTTTCAATTCACCTAATATTTAGTGAGATGAAACGACTTATAATAACGAAGGATGCTCTAGTAAAAATATCAAGTTTTCAAATATAAATAAATAAAAATAAACAGAGAAAACATAATATTTGTGGACCAAAATATATGCTTAAAAAGAAGCACCACATGTAAATCCTCACTTTTTCCCATAGAAGGATCAAATTTCATTCATGTGTGAGTGACAATTACTAGTGTACTGTATCCATTGCACATGTTTAATACTTATTTTTATCAACTTATCGAAAATGACCCTTTTTATTACTTGAAAACGACACATGTGTCCTCTTTATTACACCCTACATTTTCTCAAAATTTAATTTACACCCCCCAAAATAGAATTAATTTTTTGTTTTACACCATTTTTTAATTTAATTTTATAAAAGCATTATAATATTGCTATTTAAGATTGAACGGTATTGATATGATTGAATATCAATTAAGCAACCAACATTTTAGAATTTATTTTTAAGTATACATGATAAGGCTAAAATAAGGTATTTGTTGGTGTATTACATATTGGGTATTAATTCTTGTGGTTTAGTTTTGTCTCTTAGTTAATGCTTAAATGGGAATAACTAATTAAGCAACCAAAATTTTAGTACTGTATTAATTTGTGTTGACAATTACGAAGATAGGGCTAAATAAGGTATTGCAAACAAATTTAATTTGTTGGTGCATTGCATATAGGGTATCAGTTCTTCTGGTTTAACTAATTATTTGATTCTTAGTTATGTTTAAATGAAGATTATTAAATAAGCAACTTCACCAAATCTAGTTATGAAAATTTACAACATGATTAATGAGGCAAGATACTGTTTTACAACAAAGTGGAAGTGTAGATTAATTAAATAATGGGGATTGTCAAATCATGTTTAGTTAGATTGCTTCATAAAAAAATTATTTGATTACACTCTTTAATTACGCGTGATACTGTTTGCAAATTACACTCTTTAGGATGGTCATTGTTATCTCCCTTTGTGGACTCACGCAATTCTCATCACACTTTAGGCAAATTTAGGTCATTACTAGTTATATTAAAATTGATTTAGATACTTAATCAAATAATTCACTTATTTACATTAATGGATATTATGTAGATTGTTTTTCTTAAAATAATTTTTCTTTATTCAATTTTGTCTTTACGTACATATTTCTATATTTTCCTTATATATATATATATATATATATATATTATACAATAGCATACACGTTATATTATTTTAATATATATTTTATATTTATATATGCATGCATTGATTTTTTTTCTTTTTTCTTTTTTCTTTTTACAATAAACTTAAGTCTGGCTGGGAACTATATTTGTAGATTCTGAAGGGTGTCTAACCCCTTCCCTTCACAATAATTTGAATCCTTACCTAGAATCTAAATTGGTTTCGTCATACTCCCTCTGTTTCGAAAAGAATTACCTACTTTGATTTGGCACAAAGTTTACGAAAATAAAGAAAATTTTTGAATCTTGTAGCCTTAAATTAAAATAGTGTCAAATGTATCAAAATGCCCTTTAATCTTGTGGTCATAAACATGCTATTTGGACAGTTTAAATTAAAGAATTGCCATAAAATGAAAGGGGTCATTATTTTTTAAACGAACAAAAAAGGAATGTAAGTCATTTCTTTTTAAACGGAGGGAGTACTTGTTAATAAATAAATAGGTTTCTTATTTTTTCTTGAAAATTAGGTGGCGACTCTGTTGACACCCAATTTTGACATCCCGATATCACTTTTAGGCTGTTATTATATCAAAATTATTTTATTTTAATTATCAATTTTTTAAAATATTATTCTTACATTGAGTACATACTAACGTGTCACATTTATAATTAAAGGAAATGTATATATTATTTCTTAACTTTTAGTATCATTATCATAATTTTTAAACTCAAATTCAGCATTTTAGGTAATTTTTATTAATATTTATTAAATTATTTTCCAAGTAGTTATGCACATCCACATTTTTGCAAACACAATATCTAATTTTCCATTATTTAGCATTAGTTATTTTATTAAATTATTTATTATTAATTATTATTATTATTATTTATTATTTATTACTTATTATTTAATATTGTTATGTATTATTTAATTATTATTATTATACGCTATTTTAATTTAAATAACAGCCTAATTTAATTTATTTTGCCTAAATTTATTCACCTTTTAACTTAATTTTGTCCAATTTCTTACAATTCTAGCCATTTTTGAAACTCAATTTCAAATTTTCAATTTTAGATCTCAGTCGTTGATCCTAAACGGATCCAACGACTGAGATCTGATACACCTTTCTTTCCTTTTTAATCGAAAAACCTTCTCCTAATTCCAAAACCAAAAAAACAGTCTCTCTTCTCTCTCTATCTAACCTCTCTCCTTCTCTCTCTATCTAACCTCTCTTTTCCATGGCAGCCGCCGCTGATCGGTGGAGCAGCGCCACCGAGACCCCCTTCTCCAATAGCTTTCCCACCGCGCTCTATATGCGCCGCCAACGCCTACTCCGGTGATACCAGATCTACCACTGCCTCCTGCCGTTCGTCCTTGCCGCTGCCAGCGCCGCGCTGCCAACCCCTCAGCCTCCATCACCATCTCTCCCTCTATTTTCCCCTTTTCGGCGATGAACCAGCATGCCAACGCTGCTCCAACATTGCCACGAGACCCCCCTGCTCTCCAACCTCCTTCGTGAACCAACCATCACCGCCCCAGGCCATCTCCGTCATCCACCCGCCACCAACCTTCTCCGTGCCGTTGATTCGTTTGTCAAAAAAGATATGAAAAACCCATCCATAGGTTTTCCTAAATATTTAAATATTTGTGTTTACTTTTAATCTCTTTTCCCCTTCTTTAACAGATTTTGGAATCTGAATTAACAATGCATGAATGATTTATTTCATCCGATTCTTTGCCATTTTGTGTGCCTATGTTTTAAGATTACCAGATGTGAAAAATCTAAATTTTAATAATGATCAATTTTGTCATAGTTTGCTAATTCTGAATTTTAAAATTATCCATCTTCTTTGAATTAGTTGACAAATTTCTCGGCTCGTGATTATAATGGAGAACATTTGACTGTGTATTATATTTTTATGGTTGGATTGATCTTGTGATAATTTGAATAAGATTTTGGTAAAGAACATCTGATTGTGTATCACGTTTCTTGAATTACATCGTGGACTGATTTTTGTATAATTGATGATTTGAATTAGTTACAAAAAAAATTAGGGATTATTTTACAAAATTAATTTCTCATAATTTATTTATGGTAAATTGAACAAATTTTCTCATCCTTAATTGACCCTAATTGATTATCGTTCTCTTAATTGATTAGTGATTGATGCTAACATGTTACTATTAATTTACCTTCCTTCTATGGAATATGCGACAACATGGCACTCACCTATATATAAGGTAACTTTCAGTATTATGGGAATCTAGTTTTTAATCATGACAGTCTTGATATTTTTTATTTATTGGATTTTTCCTAAGGAAAACAATATTGTGAATGACTTTTACAAATATTGACTTTCCTTTTTAATTGGTATATGATTGATTCAGTAAGAGAAATTCTCTTACTGAGATATTTTTTAACAATTTTTATGTTGGTTTAGTTTTACAATACTCAGCCTATATAAACAATAGTTCACAAGCTCTTAAGTTCACAAGTTCTTAAGTTTTACAATTACCAGTACTACTCTCTTAAACAAAGCATTAGTTACTTTCAATACAAAAAGTTATGGAAAACATGTTGCATATTTTGCTGTGTTGGGCTTTCTTTCTATTTCTATTTTACTACTTCACTGAAGAAGTCCATGCGGCCGATATATTTCAGGGTAAACAAGAAATCAAGAAACCTAAATATGTGCAAATTTTCGTTGAATCTTATTCACATTTGACTGGACTGGAGGATCAAGTTAAGTCTCTTAATTTGGCTGCTGCACAGTCAGAAATGACTAATAAGGAAAACCTGGGAAAAAAATATGCTAAAGTTGCTGAAGAAGCTGTCTCAGGTGAAGTTTCTTATTGACTTGTGTTTTTCTTGCGACTTGTGTTTTGCAACTTGGTACTGAATTCTTTTATTCACATCTCTCTGTACAGGTTGTGAGAAGGCTGAGTCAGAAGCCGCGACACTGAAAAATCACCTGGAATCCGTTACTCTTTTGAAGCTTACTGCTGAAGACAGGGAATCACATCTGGAGGGTGGCCTGAAGGAGTGCATGCGTCATATAGATCAAGTTAAGTCTCTTGAGGAGCAAGTGAGTGGCTTAGAGGATGAAGTCAAGAATTTGAATGAAAAGTTGGCTGCTGCACAGTCAGAAATGACTAATAAGGAAAACTTGGGAAAACAATATGCTAAAGTTGTTGAAGAAGCTGTCTCAGGTGATGTTCCTTATTGACTTGTGTTTTTCTTGCAACAAGTGTTTTGCAACTTGGTACTGAATTTTTTTATTCACATCTCTCTATACAGGTTGGGAGAAGGCTGCCAAACAGTTTGACAAAATAAAGCATGAGTTTCAAGCAAAATTAGCTAACCTGGACCAACAGTTACTCAGGTCTGCAACGGAAAATTCTGCACTCTCAAGGTCTTTGCAGTAGCGTTCTAGCATGGTGATACTGCTCAGTGAAGAAAAAGCCCAAGCTGAAGCAGAAATTGAGATGTTGAAGAAAAATATGAGCATATGGTCTGCAGAAGTTGCAAGCAAGCAACACCTGGAGGGAGTGAAGAAAATTGCAAAACTGGAAGCAGAGCGTCGGAGATTACGTGGTCTTGTTTGGAAGAAGTTGCTTGGGCCTAAAGCCTTGGCCCAGATGAAGCTTGACCTGACCACCCAAACATATGACCTGGAGATTGCAAAATTGGACGCAGAGCGTCAGCGATTATGTGGTCTTGTTTGGAAGAAGTTGCTTGGGCCTACAGCCTTGGCCCAGATGAAGCTTGACCTGACCACCCAAACAACACATGTGGAGCTTCGACCCCAATTACAATCCCAAAGTTACAATATACTACCTATTTTTTTTTGTTTGTTGTTGTTTTCATTCACTGTGTTCTATGTTGTATTAAATTTAAAGTATATAAGATAAATGCATGGAATAGTTGTCTTATTTTCTATCAATCATTTGAGGAGCACTTGTTATTTTTTTTTACTGATCGACAGTCTCTATCCATCTACTTTATGAAATATCAGAGAAAGGAATGAATTTAGCAGATAATAAAGATAAGTCGAAGCATGCCGAACCTTCTTCTTCAAAGGCCAAGTTAATAGACGAACCAAGCTAGATAGTCTTCTATCACTAGATTTATGATAACAATTTTTTTTTAAGCCTACATATTATATCACACTATCAAAACTACATATTATATCACACTACATATTATATCACACTATTTATGAACAATTTTCATCGTTGGAAAATAAGCTCTTGTTAACTCTAAAGTCACATGGCATAGAGGGTCACTTAGAACAAGATGGTCCTTAGGTGAAATAGTTGTTTGTATACGCTTGTGAACACACGGTCTTATGCTCGAATATGAGACTTGTTTTGCTCTACTGGAGTATAAACAATTAAGGTTGAACATGTATATATTTTGTAATCATATGCTAAAATATGTGACTTGTTTTGCTATACCGGAGTGTATAAACATGAAGGTTGAACATGTATCTTTTGCGATCATATGCTAAAATATGCGACTTGTTTTGATCCACTAAAGTATAAACATGAAGGTTGAACATGTATATTTTGTAATCATATGCTAAAATATATGACTTGTTTTGCTCCATCGGAGTACAAACATGAAGGTTGAACATGTATATTTAGTAATCAAATTCTAAAATATGCTAAAACATGTATATTTCTCTACCTAGTATATTCCCACCAAGTCGGAATGATAGTCTCTATTATTCAGACGGTTTACGCCATCCTAGCATACCATAAACCCCCTTCTAGTGAACAATTTGTCAATTGTACAATTCATTCTAGTGAACAATCTATCACTTGCATAATTCTTTAATATTTTGAATTAATAATTGTATAGAGATTTTACGTATTCGGTGATCTATGCCTCATTTGTAATGGTGACCTTTGGAAAATCAATTTAGTTTAATTTTTATCATTTTGTAATATGTTAATCTATTAGTATTATTTTATCATTGAGTGACTCCAAGCTTCTAACTCTTCACTTTCTTTCCTACCTTAGTTCCAAAACAAAAACTGCCCCATCAACAACCCAAAATAGCGCTGAATGTTCACATCTCTACCTTTGGTTGCCATCTCTATACAACAATCATCTCTCTACTCAGGGGCGGAGCCAGCATGTGTAATGGATGGGGGTTCACCGTATATTCCCACGAAGTGAGGTCTTGGGAGGGTAAGTGTAAGCAGTCCATACCACTACCTCAAATGTGAGATAGAGACGTTGTTTCCGACAAACCCCCTGCTCAAAATCAAACAATCTAGATAAGGAATTGCAAAAGAACTGTTCATTGAACCCCCTTCGGTGGAAAATTATACTATTTATACATTACTAAAATCATATTATATGTATATATAATAGATGTCGAGCTCCTTTCGATAAGTTTTTCTTCAAATTTTGAACCCCCTCTCCAACATATTAATTGGCCCAATAGAGTTAGCTTGGTTCACAACAGTATTCACTTACTTTCCTTAGTTATCCAAACATAGAAACAATGAAATGACAAGAGTCATGCATTCCCAATAGAAACAAAGATTCTGCAGTTTAACAATTATAAAATCAGCAACTCAAAGTGTCTGTGCCTTAGCTATATGATATCCTTGGTTGGAGAAACGCGGTAGAACTTCACTAAGCATAGTCTTTTACTTGGAAAATCCAGTGAAAGGTCATTCACTACTTGAGACTAAAGAACATACATCAAAGCAAAAGAACCCAAAAATGTTTCAGCATTGTTAATGAAAGCCAGGCGAAACGTGAATCTTTCGTCAAGTCTAAGGAAAAACACCATACTCAAAGGGACAACAGGATTTAGAGACACCCCAGAAAAAAGTAGAAGAGCAATAAGCTCAACTACCACAGTCAGTGCACAGATAAATCCTAATTAGACAAAAGACAGTAAGTAAGTTCTAAGCTATTCTACTGTTAAATTGGTGTAAACAAGAAAAATAAAGTTTAATCATTCTAAACTAGTGAGGTAGCCTAAACCATGTTATTCTGTAATCCATCTCCAGAAAAGCATCCTTTTATAAGCAAAAACCGCCAAAAACTAAAGAACTTGTTTGCGATTTAAATTGCCAAGTACTTCGAAAACATGGACATATTGTAGTCTACCTTTCCATATAAAAAATCACTAGTACAACTAAACACCAGCTGTTGGCAACACATACCTTACGATGACTGCTGTTAGTCTTCACCCCGCTTCACCATGACCAATTTCAGGAAATGCACCATGAGCCAAATTACACGGTAAGTACTTGTGCGCACTGAACACAATCCCCAGCACCAAGGTCGGATTTGACAGAGTGGGATGTCATCAGACGTTAGTACTCGGGCATCTCCTCCTGTGCAACACAAGGTCAAATACAGAGGAAAATGACTGTGTCATTCTCAAAACTTAACTACCACTACTGCTATTGCTACCCATATTGGCTACAGCTGCACTACCAACAAGAAGCATCACGAAAAATTCTTTGTCCAACGCAAGTCAAAGGGGAAACCAAAAGAATTCATTTTTTTATAGTGAGGAGAAACTAGCATCAAGTATCCTTCTTGGGAAGGCACAAATGGGTTACGGACCTATATTCAAAACCGAACAACACAATCAAAAGCTAACTCACATAAGCTTTGACATAACAGGCTACGAGAGGAGATGCACTAGATAGCTAGTAAAAATAACCATACACAAGCCAAATTAAAATGATAGTTAAACAGAAAATATTACGAAATAGGCAATACTACTGACAATTACTTATTGTAAACTAGAATAAGAACTGTAAAAGACTAAAATTCAAGCAATCCAACCAATCCCATTGAGCGCGTAATGCTTACAAGAGTAAACTGTATGTGGAACGAAACCAGCAGCGTGAAAGTGAAGTTCCACTCCAGCAATAGGTAAGTTCTCAGATAAAATCAAGAACTGTGATCAGTGTTGTTGAGCCTGCCGACTTGGAACACCACCATATCCAACTTGGCCACCATGAGGTCCATTTTGCTGAGCACCATAATTACCCGAACCTTGTGAATTTTCACTAGCATCGCCATAGCCACTGCCCATGTAACCCCCACCACCTGATTGCATGTCTCCCGATACACCACTTCCACCAACTAGATTTCCATAAGCACCATCACCTCCACCATAGCCATAACCTTGATTTCCATAACCCGTGGCTCCAGCTGGAGACTGACCAACAACAAATCCTCCATTAGCGGGTCCACCTCCACCACCAGTACTTGAAGCACCCCATGATGCATTACCATAACCCATGTTCCCATACCCAGAAGGACCCTAAGAATCTCATGAGATTCTCGATCCACCATCTTGACCGCTACCATAACCAGCACCAGGCATATTTGGATTCCCGAAGGCTGCAGCAACTACTGGACCACCATAACAAGGATTGACAGCCCCATAGCCAGGATTGGATCCACCGTAACTTCCATAAGCACCATAACCCATGCCATTGTTGGACGATCCATAACCATAGCCCGGTGTACCATATCCAAAGGAACCATAAGGTGGATAGCCACCTACAGTGTTTTGTGACTGCATGTATCTATTGGTATCCATTCTGTCATAAGAACTGGGATTGTAACCAGATGCACCATACCCCTAGTAACTTCCACCACCCATACCACTACCACCGTTGCCCGTGGAGCGACTACCAAAACCACCAGAACTACCATCTCTTGGAAGAGCACGCTTTACTTCCACTTGTTTCCCACTGAGATCATCAAATGACTTGTGTAAAACCCTATCTACTGCATCTTCAGAATCAAATAAAATAAAGCCAAGCCCACGTGGTCGGCTGTTCTGTTGATCAAACATAATTGCTACATCAATGACATTACCATAAGTTTCAAAGTAAGTTCTGAAGCCATCCTCAGTCAGCGTGGGAGGCAATCCACCAACAAATATTTTCTTGGTCCTGTTATTTCCACCGCCTCCAAAACTTCTAGCACTACCTACATTTCCAAATTTTGGCCCCTGCTCCTCTCTGGACAAGGCCCTCTTAGCCCCAACCTATAAAGAAAAAATACCATTGAGCTAAGTAAAAGAAGAACAAATTCAGAAGCAAGCAAGATAAAGACTCAAAAGGACAAATTTTATTATAAGATGCCCAAAATCTTAGCGGAAGTTTCCATCAACTAGGTTATTACTTTGGGGGAAAGCTCTACTAAAAGACATCAAATTATCATCTGAAATGCACTAAACTTCTGTTGAACCTACAAGCGTCTTACTTACGACATCCTAAAAGTATATATGGAACAATAGGTCTGGAAAACCCAATAGATGTACAAATGATTTAAAATTCTTAAACAGAAGCACCTTTACCCGAGTGATGGCACTATTACACAAGAACACTGAACTTAAAAGATACGTTTATTTAAGACATCACCACAGGAAGTTTCCATTTGGTGTGCAACTAGCAACGAAGGGATGATTCAAGTTTCAAATATTCTATTAAGTCATTAAAATGTTTACGGCAAACAATGCTCTAAATTAGAAGAAGGCGCACCATTAAACTAAAATAAACCACCATCATAGTGCTTTAATCAGTTACCTACTTACCTTCACCACTGCAGAACTCATTGTGAATAAACCATTACCTATTGTCATTAACAATACAAAAGAGGACATTAGACTAAAATAAACCTGTCTGCACACTATCAACAGAAAGAAGAAAAACATGACTCTATCAACGAGCCCACACACTGCATAACAATAATACTACGTTCCATATTTTAGGATATTCTTTTCAACAAGTCAGATATCATTTCATCACTATCACACCAAGTAGTGTCAAAAACATTAAACAGGAGGAAATAATCATCTCATTTTCCATCCATTGCATCAAACACATGGCTTGATAATGAAACACATTTTGCTGCACAATTCCAGCTTTGGAAGGCACAACAGAGACACTACACTTAGAAAAATTAGTGCTTATGCAAAACTGACCACTATGCAGCAGAAGGAAGTAGTTGTACTACAACAAAAACTACTACTACTACAAATCGATCCCAAGAAAGGCCACCCATTGTATAACAAGTAATTTGATTCGAGAATAAAAGCGGCACACATTATAGCAAAAATCACCACACATATGCGAAAGACCAATACACAGCACATTATGAGGTTGGGAATCATTCAGCACATATGGCATTCAAACGCATGAAAGAACTACTGCAACGAATTATGCAACCTCATCCACCATTTTCACATCAAAAGAACATATGTAACGCATTGTCTACTCATAAAATTGACTCGAGAAACCATTATTTACAAAAGTCCTCAATATAAAAGATGTTGACTTTATGTTAAATATAAGGAGAATTTGTCTACCCACAAAATTGACTCAAGAGAAACTATTTCTTATTAGAAACCCCAATATAAAAATGCAGATTTTACTTTAAATATCAGGAGAGCTTGATTACATAAGCTCAACCAGAAGAAGAAACCATAACAAAAAAATTCATAAGCATAAATCAGCTCAAGAAATGAAGACCTTAGGCCAAAAAAAGATTTAAACTTTAGTACCCAGAGAACATATTCAAACTAAGAAATATCTGAATCAGAACTCAACAAGGAAAAATAGCAAAAAAACAGCACAAATGTCAAGATAACAACCACAAAAACGCATCCGAAATTGGAACTGACAAATGAGGACACAACCAAAAAAAAATAAAAAAGTCAGCTCATTTAACCAAAGATCCACAAGCATAAGATCTAAAAAAAACAAAAATGAAAAATATAAACAACACCCAAAATCCACAAAGAAAAGAGAAACATCATCTCATCACAATAGAAGCAAAAGCACATCCTAATATAAAAATGCCACATTAGTAAACACCCAGAAAACAATCACTAAAGTCAAGCTCATTTAACCAATAACTACAGAAGTACATAATCCCAAAATCCAAGAATCAGCTAAAACTAACAACTCCACAATCCCAAAATTAAAGAACTAGCAAAAACTAACAACCCCATAAGCTCAAAATCAAAGAATTAGCAATAAATAACTACCCCACAAGCTCAAAATTCAAGAATCAGCAAAAACTAACAACCCCCCAAGCTCAAAATCAAAGAATCAACAAAAACCAATAGCCCCAAAATCCTAAAATCCAAGAATCAGCAAAAACTAACAACCCCACAAGCTAAAAATCAAAGAATCAACAAAAGCCAACAGCCCCAAAATCCAAAAATCCAAGAATCAGCAAAAACTGACAACCCCACAAGCTTAAAATCAAAGAATCAGCAAAAACCAACAGCCCCAAAATCCCAAAATCCAAGAATCAGTAAAAACTAACAACACCACAAGCTCAAGATCCAAGAATCAGCAAAAAAAACAACCTCACAATAAAAAATAATAGAAAAACACAAATAGAGCATGAACATACAGCCAAAAAACTCACCATGCGGCCATCAATTACATGAGTGTCCTTAAGAACTCTATCAAGAACATTAGGATCTTCAAATACAACAAAACCAAATCCTCTAGGCTTTCCATTAATCTTATCTCTCATTAATACAGTCTGTAAAACATCACCATACACTTGAAAATACTCCTTCATCTTCTTTCTATTTTTTCCCATGATATCCCACCAATAAAAAGCTTTTCTTTATCTAAATCCATGCTTTTTTCACTCTATTTCTCTCCACTTTTTCTCTATATATAAGGTGTATATATGTATAATAATATCCAAAAGTCACGTCATGATAATATTAGGCAAAAACACATGAAACACCCAAAAAACAATCATAAGTCAACCCATTTAACCAAAACTCCAAAAATACAAATCCTAAAATTCAAGAATCAGCAAAAACTAAGAACCCCATAAGCCCAAAATCCAAGAATCAGTAAAAACTAACAACACCACAAGCTCAAAATAAAAGAATCAGCAAAAATTAACAACCCACAGTTCCAAAATCTAAGAATCAGCAAAAACTAACAACCCCACAATCCCAAAATCTAAGAATCAGCAAAAACTAACAACCCCACAATCCCAAAATCCAAGAATCAGAACAAACTAACAACCCCACAAGCTCAAAATCCATGAATCAGCAAAAACTAACAAACCCACAAACCCAAAATCCAAGAATCAGCAAAAACTAACAACCCAACAAGCACAAATACAGAACTATTCAAAAATAATGAAACACCAAAAGCTAAAATAGAGTAATAAAAAACTCACCGTGCGTCCATCAATTATATGAGTATCTTGAAGAACTTTATCAAGAGCACTAGGATCTACAAATACAATAAAACCAAATCCTCTAGGCTTTCCAGTAATCTTATCTAACATTACAATAGTTTGTAAAACATCACATATACTTGAAAATACTCCTTCATCTTCTGTTCTGTTTTTTCCCATGATATTCCACCAATAAATAGCTTTCCTTGATCTGAATCCATATGTATTTTCCCTCACTCTCTTTGTATATGGTGTGTGTATATTATGTATACCAAAAAAAAGAAAGTGTAAATTTTGAGTGTGTATATCTCTCTTTGGGTGAAAACAAAGAGAAAGTGAGGGTTTATGAAGGAGAAAAGTGGGAAAGTTAGGTGAATGAAGATGAATTTGGGACAAGGAATGGACAGTTGTGATTTGATTAGATCAATGGTTGTGATGAGTTTTTTATTTTGTTTTGTAGTTTTCACCTGGTGTCTGATATCTGTCGTGAAGCTTTGTCTCTAATTTGAATCGCGCATTATTGACTAATCTAGATCGCACACTACGAGTTATGATTTGGTTAATGAGATTTTTGTTTTGTTTTGTAGTTTCTCACCTAGTGTCTAGTATCTGTTGTGATGCTCTGTCTAGTTTGGATAGCATATTATCGACTAGACTAGATCGCACACTACGAGTTGTGATTTGTTAGATTAGTGATGGTGATGATATTTTTGTTTTGTTTTTTGGATTACCATCTAATGTCTGGTATTTGTTATGGAGATCTGGCTAATTCGGATCGCGTATTGTTGATTAATCTAGATTGCACACTACAGATTGTGATTTGATTAAATCAATGGTGTTGATGAGATTTTTTGTTTTTTTTTTCAGTTTCTCATCCAGTGTTTGATATCTGTTGTGAATCTCTGTCTAATTCAGATCGTTCATTATCGACTAATGTGCATCACACACTATGGATTGTTATTTGATTAGATCAATGGTGGTGATGAGATTTTTTATTTTGTTTTGTAGTTTCTGACCTAGTGTCTGGTATTTGTCGTGAAGTTCTATCTAATTTGGATCACGCATTTATTTTGAATATCGCATTATCAACTAATCTAGATCGCACACTACGAGTTGTGATTTGATTAGATCAATAGTAGTGATGAGATTTTTTGTTTTTTTTTTTCAGTTTCTCATCCAGTGTTTGATATTTATTGTGAAGCTCTGTCTAATTCGGATTGCGCATTATCGGCTAATGTGGATCGCACACTACGGATTGTTATTTGATTAGATCAATGGTGGTGATGAGATTTTTTATTTTGTTTTGTAGTTTTCCACCTAGTTTCTGGTATCTGTCGTGAAGTTCTATCTAATTTAGATCACGCGTTTAATTCGAATAGCGCATTATCAACTAATTTGGATCGCATGCTACGAGTTGTGATTTGATTAGATCAATGGTGGAGATGAGACTTTTTGTTTTGTTTTGTTTTGTAGTTTCACACCTAGTGTTTAGTATCTATAGTGAAGCCCTGTCTAATTCAGATCGCGCATTATCGACTAATCTGGATCGTAAACTATAAGTTGTGATTTGATTAGATCAATAGTGGTGATGAGATTTTTTGTTTTGTTTTTCAGTTTCCCACTTAGTGTCTGGTAGCTGTTGTGAAGCTCTATCTAATTTGAATTATGCATTATCCACTAATTTGGATCGTACACTACGGATTGTTATTTGATTAGATCAATGGTGGTGATGAGATTTTTTGTTTTCTTGTAGTTTCTCACCTAGTATCTGGTATCTGTCATAAATCTCTGTCTAATTCGGATCGCGCATTATCGACTAATCTGGATCGCAAACTACAAGTTGTGATTTGATTAAATCAGTGATGGTGATGAGATTTTTTGTTTTGTAGTTTTCCACCTAGTGTATGGTATCTGTCATGAAGCTTTTTTTAGTTCCAATCGCCCATTATCGACTAATTTGAATCGCACGCTACAAGTTGTGATTTGATTAGATCAATGGTGGTGATGAGATTTTTTGTTTTGTTTGTAGTTTCCCACCTAGTGTTTGGTATCTATCATGAAGCTCTATCTAATTCGGATTGCATATTATTGACTAGTTTTGATCGCACACTACGAGTTGTGATTTGACTCGATCAATGGTAGTGGTGAGAATTTTTGCTTTGTTTTTCAGTTTACCACTTAGTGTCTGGTATCTGTCGTGAAGCTCTGTCTAATTTGGATTGCGCATTATTGATTAATCTGGATCGCACACTGGTGATTGTGATTTGATTAGATCAATGGTGGGGGTGGTTTTTAGTTTCCCACTTAGTGTATGGTATCTGTCGTGTAGCTCTCTCTAATTTGGATCATGCATTATTGACTAATCTGGATCGCACAATACAAGTAGTGATTTGATTAGATCAGTGATGGTGATGAAATTTTTGTTTTGTTTTGTAGTTTCTCACCTAGTGTTTGGTATCTGTCGTGTAGCTTTGTCTAATTGGAATAACGCATTATCGACTAATTTGTATCGCACACTACAAGTTGTGATTTGATTAGATCAATGGTAGTGATGAGGCTTTTTATTTTGTTTTTTAGTTTTCCATCGAATGTCTGGTATTTGTTATGGAGCTCTGTCTAATTTGGATTGCTCATTGCTGATTAATCTAGATCACACACTATAAGGCTCATTTTTGGGATGACATTCTTCACGGGATTTTCTCCATATTCAGTGTCAAAACTTGAGACTAGTTATTTTGTCCATTGAGACAAGGAATGGATAGTTATAATTTGATGAGATTAGTGGTGGTGATGAGATTTTTTTTTCAGTTTCCCACCTAATGTTTGATATCTGTTATGGAGCTCTTTCTCATTTGGATCACGTATTGTCGACTAATCTGCATCGCGCACTACAAGGTCCATTTTGAGGATGACGCTTTCAATGAAATTTTCTCCATATTCGGTGCCCAAACTTGAGACCGTTGATTTTCTCTATTGGGACAGGAAATGAACGGTTATGATTTGATAAGATCAGTGGTGGTGATTAGATTTGGAATGTTATACGTGATTGACGCAGAGGGATAAGTACTCGAGGCAGAGTCTTCGCATTGAAGTCTCTTTTATATAACTGTGGTATCTGAATTAATTTTCACGTATCACAACTAAATTCAATGGATAATATTATACCTCTCATCAACAACAAATATCAGATAATTAATTCAATTAAAACAACATTAAATATTAATTCTTACATTACTCACATAAATCACAAGAATCTATTATATTTCACATAATATTAGTTAAACTTCATTAATTAATATACATAAGAGGAAAAAATTATTATATTTTGAACATAAGAGGCAAATATACCCCCCGAAATATTCAAATTCAAATATTGGAATTTAATAAGACTGTTACAATAAATGTACTTTGGTCAAACTTATATAGTTAATTTTCCACCTCTCTCTTACCTAGGGATTATTTACTTCACCGTATGAGTTGTTTTTTTGTTTTTATTATAGTACAATATTTTGTTCTCATTCTCAAATAATAATATTTTTTCATCAAATGTTAATATTCTTAGTAACTAAGTTGTTTGAACTTTTTAAAAATATTATATATTTTTTTGTTATAGTTAATTTTTTTAGACTTTTTAAAAATATTATTACACTTATATTAGATTTTTTAAAGATATACTATTTTAGAAATTGAATTTGCCCACAAGGCCATTTTACATATTCTCATTTTTAAAAATTATATTTATTATTTTTTTCAAAAAAAAAGGGACTATTTTTTGAAATATTCTATTTCCTTCCTTTCATTTTATGTGGTTAATTTGACTCGACTTGAAATTTGACGAAAAAGAAGGAATTTTTAAGCTTGTATTCTAAAACAATTTAGTTTTTCCTTGGGATTATATAAAATTGAAAGCGTGACGCGTAAAATGAGAAAGATCAAATAGTACTAATATCAAACATCATATTTTCAGATCGAAAAATAACAATAACAACAACGTATTTGGTGTATTCTCATAAAGTGAAATTTTGAGAGGTAAAGTGTACACAATTTATATTAGCGACTCAAGCTGAAGTAGAAAGATTGTTTCTGATAGACCCGACTTAGGACATTTTAAGACCAAACAATAATAACGTACCTACTGTATTCACATAAAGTGGGATTTGGAGTAATAAAATATACACAATCTATGTTCCTAACTCGGAATGAAGCAGAGAGACTGGTTTTAATAGACTCTGACACATTTTCGGACAAATCCAACATATTTTAGTATCAAACGTTATATTTTTAGATCGAAAAATAATAACAACAACAATAACATATTCAGTGTAATCTCATAAAGTGGAATTTGAGGAGATAAAGTGTACACAATTTATATTGCCGAATCAAGTTGAAGTAGAGAGACTCTTTACCAAGAAATCATATTTTTTCATATCTTGTCTACAGCGTACGAAGGGAAGCCTTGGAGTAACTAGTAAAATTACTGAATGCAATTTAAGGCAACGTACAATTCACCTTTATAATGAGCTCTTTTTCGATAGCCCGAACTGAATTTTCTCTTTTTGTCTACAGTGTACTAGTAGTAGTAAAGATAACCACTATCTTTCACAATAAAAGAGAGTTGTATTTACACATTCCTTCAACATTTTCTTGATTTCACTTTCCAAAAAAGTAACCAAAAAAAGCTTCAAAAAAGACCCAAACAATAATGGAATAATCAATCAAGAATCAAAAAAAAATGGACTTGCCCACAAAGCCATTTTGCATATTCTCACTTTTTTTTGGTTACATTTACCATTCTTATGCTAACCCCACTAGCTAAATCTGATTCAGATTACACTAAGTTAGTGTACAAAGGTTGTGCTAAACAAGATTTGTCAGATCCATCTGGTGTTTACTCACAAGCACTTGATTGGGATTGAGGTGTTGTTGTGGTTGTACAGAGCACTTTAGACATAAGTTGAACCTAAACAGAGAAAAATGGTCAGTGATGATTCATATGGCACACTTCACTTGTTTGCGATTGAGGTTTTATGGTTGTAGTATTGAGCACGTTTAAGAAAATGCTCTAGTTTCCCTATAAAACATATTAAATTATCTATGGAAGAAAAAGAGAGAAGTATTGCCTGTTTTATCAAATTATGGTTATCCAAAATTAGCACATTTAGACATTAGTTGAGCTTAAATGCGCAAACCTAGTCTGCGACTATATCACATTCAACTTGTTTGGGATTTAGGTGTTGTAGTTGTAGTAGTAATATTGAGCACGTTTAAGAAAATTCTCTTGTTTAATCACACAAAATTATCTATAAATATCCCATTTTCTCACATTATATTTATCCAAAATTGAGCAGGTTTAGACATTAGTTGTGCTTAAATGGGGAAACATGGTTAGTCAGGATTCATTTGGCTGAAACCCAACTCCTTTGGATCAAGGCACTGATATTGTTCTTATTGTATTGAACGCATTTAAGAAAATGCTCTAGTTTCTCTCAATTGATGAGGACTACTTGGTAATTTATCCATGTTGTGCATGTTTAGACATGACCTGAGCTTAAACGGGGAAACGTGGTCAGTGTATATCTTATATATCTCCTCAGATAAATTGACTTTTGCATTTTGACCTTACATTTCTATACTCGACTTTCAATCTATGGTGTTAACATTAAGTACTGAATTCTAATGATTTATAGTACTTCACTTAATAGTTGAACTGACAATGATTTATAGTACTTTTCCTAATTCCTTGGTACATATTTTCGCCATAGCGCCATTGATCTTTCCATTATTGATATATATGCCTAACATAGCTACACAAGCCAGAATATAAGGATATGCTAAAGTTAGACAGACGAAAGCTAGCATGACTTGTACTACTTTGTATTTCTCTGTATAATGTTTGCCATGTGTTTTTACTTTTGCAGGTGAGACTTGAAGTTATCGATAAAAAGGCAAAGAATGCAACTTTTATTTCTGGTACTGAGGCTACAAAGATATCAAAGGAGATTCAGAAAGTGGAGAAAAGAAGAATAGTAAAAAGAACTTTGTGCAATGAGCGGAGATCTCGGAGCCACTGCATGGTATCAATCCTGAATATATGTTTAACGATGTCTTCCAGCAAGGATATGTCTTCATCTTTTACGAAAGAAGCTAAATGTTGTTGCAGATGATTATTGATGTTCCAAAAGCAGTAGGGCGACTAATGCTTGTCGATATGGCTAGTTTCGAGAATATAGAACAATCTGGTCAAACTGGCATGGAAGCAAAAATGCAAGTAAAGTTCCACGTTCTTTACTTACCTCGCTTCTTTAAAGTTTTTTTCCAGATTTCCTATGAACATTAATTTGAAATGTATGATTTTAGCACTTGATGCATTTGATACTAATCCGACAATCAAATTGCGCAGACTACAAAGATCAATCAGGGAAACAGTGCACTTAAAAGGGTGGTTGAGTCCATTGTTAGCGGTGATTCCCACGTGCCATTCCGAGACAGCAAGTTAACTATGCTCTTACAGGTACTACATCTTGTGTATATAACATATCTATGTTGCTTGGATCCTCCAAAAATGTTGCTACCTCCGTATTGAATCATCCAAAAATTAGTAATTTTTGGAGGATCTTATGCGCACCAGCATCATTTCGTAAGGCACCAAGCGACATAGCCACCAATAGTTTGGGAGTTGTACTAGTTGTTGTAAGAAGTTGATTCAACTATTTCGTGTAGGATTCTTTTAAGGATGACAAGTCCAAAATTATCATGATACTGTGTGCCAGTCCAGATCCTAAAGAGCTTCACAAAACTATCTCTACTCTAGAGTACGGTGGAAAAGCAAAATGCATTGTCCGTGGCCGTCATATGCCGTTGAAGGAGAAAGGTGCAGAAGATTCTTCCTCAGTGGTTATTTTGGGGGCAAGGATTGCGGCAATGGATCAGTTTATCCATAAGCTTCAGATGGAGAATAAGCTCAAAGAGAAAGAGTGTAACGAAGCTAAGAGAAAGCTTATGAAGAAAGAAGAAGAAATTGTTATGTTAAGGTCTAAACTTGAATTAGCAGTACAAGGAGGAGTGGAGACAACGGAGGAGGATATCATTGTTAAAGTAAACGAGCGTACTCTGATGTTGAAACATGAATTTGAAAAGAAGATACAGCGGTGTTAGAAAATGGCAAATGAATACGTAGAGATGGAAAGGAGGAAGATGGAAGATAGAACCTTCCAGCAGCAACAAGAGTTTGAAATGCTTAAAAGGCGCTTGGAGGAGATCGAGGCCGAGCTTTTGTGTTCAAGGGTTGTCAATATATCAACAGAAATGGAGGAGAACAGCTTTGATAAAAGCCTACTGGAGATTTACTCTTAAGATGCAGGAATGGTGAAATCTATGGATTTGGATAGATCTATTGATATGAACTGTGGAAAGTAGGATGCGGCCGTCAATAAAGAAGAAAGTAACACAGTTCAGGCATTTTTGGGCTATCCTAGCATAAGCGATACAAGAGAAGTTGAAGATCCTTCTATTGATTTGTTGCAACATTTCACCAACAAATCGTTCTTGAGCTCCGTGTTCGAGGAGAAAGAAGAAGGTAACGATAGTTAAGGGGATAAAGAGAACCCCCCTATCAAGTAGGTGCAAAAAGAGGTTATTGAGGAAAATACAATACATTTCGCCATGCTCCATCATGATTTATTGCATGCAACTATAGTAGAAGATCGTTTCGATGATCTTTCTAGTGATATTGTCCCTTCAAGAAAAGAACTAATTCAAAATATATTCAAACTTTGTGGAAATTCTAGAGAACTCTCTCATCAGTGTATAACAACTGAATCGAAATCACCTCCAGTTAAAGAAATCGGAGAGGATTCACCTATAAGAAAATTACATAATCTCTCTAGAGAGAAAGTTAACGATTCAAAGGAGAACGTCAACCCGACATTTGAAAGCATAGGCGTTGATCTGGACGTGCACGTAAAATGGAAAGATTTATCAAAGAAAAATCCTGGGATTATTATCACTACACTGAAGGTTGTTAAAGGTTCAACGTTAGCTGATTTACACAAGCTGATCGAGATATATCTTGGCGCTGACAATCAAGAACTCAATTTCCTGGTAAGTAGAATATTTTATACTTGAGAAGCTTCAAAATGTCTGTGTTTACATATTCATGATAACAGTTCTTCGATATCAGTCATGATAACAGTTATTCGATATCATCCATGATGGCAATTCTCCTATATCATCTACATGTCTCTATTTATACTTAAATATCTTCAAAATGTCTCTGTTATATTTATGATGACAATACTTCGATATCATCTACATGTCTGTGTTTTATACTCTAGTAGCTTCAAAATGTCTGCACGTTTACATATTCATGATAATAATTCTCTGATATCATCTACATGTCTGTGTAATGTGTTTATACTTAAGTAGCTTCAAAATGTCTCTGTTTACATATCCATATGATAACAATTCTCTGATATCATCTACATGTCCGCGTTTACGCTTTTAAGTAGGATATTTTATACTTAAGTAGCTTCGAAATGTCTGTGTTTATACTTAAGTAGCTTCAAAATGTCTGCGTGTTTATACTTAAGTAGGATGTTTTATACTTAAGTAGCTTCAGAATGGCTGTGTTTACATGTCCAAGTGATAACAATTCTCCGATATCATCGACATGCCTGTGTTTATACTTAAGTAGCTTCAAAATGTCTGTCTTTACACATTTGCGATCACAGTTCTTTGATATCATCTTACATGTATGAGGAACGTCTTCCTAATCCAGATTTCTTCTACCGAAATAAATAGGACATATCTGGCGCACCAGTGTCTGAAGAAAAGGAGTCCATCACACCAGTGAGTAGTAAGCTGCCATTGTTCAACTTCAACAACCAGATGCATGGCTACCTAGCTTGCTTGTGTCCGATGAAGGAAACCAAACAACCTATTTATGAACCATTTTCATCGTTGGAAAATAAGCTCCCGTTAACTCTAAAGTCACATGGCATAGAGGGACACTGAGAACAAGATGATCCGTAGGTGAAATGGTTGTTTGTATATGCTTGTGAACACACGGTCTTATGCTCAAATATGTGACTTTTTTTTCTCTACTGGAGTATAAACAATGAAGGTTGAACATGTATATTTTGTAATCATATGCTAAAATATGTGACTTGTTTTGCTCTACTGGAGTATAAACGTAAAGGCTGAACAGATATATTTTTTAATCATATGCTAAAATATATGACTTGTTTTGCTCCACTGGAGTATAAACATGAAGGTTCAACACGTATATTTTGGGATCATATGCTAAAATATGTCACTTGTTTTGCTCTACTGGAGTATAAACATGAAGGTTCAACATGTATATTTTGTAATCATATGTTAAAATATGTGATTTGTTTTGCTCTACTAGAGTATAAACGTGAAGGTTGAACATGTATATTTTGTAATCATATGTAAAGATATATGACTTGTAATCATATGCAAAAATATATGACTTGTTTTGCTCTATTGGAGTATAAACATGAAGGTTGAACATACATATTTTGTAATCATATTCTAAAATATATGACTTGTTTTGCTCTATTGGAGTATGAGCATGAAGGTTGAACATGTATATTTTGTAATCATATGATAAAATATGTGACTTGTTTTTCTCCACTAGAGTATAAACAAGAAGATTGAACATGTATATTTTGTAATCATATTCTAAAATATGTGACTTGTTTTGTTCCACTGGAGTATAAATATGAAGGTTGAACATGTATAATTTGTAATCATATGCTAAAATATGTGACTTGTATTGCTCTACTGGAGTATAAACATGAAGGTTGAACATGTATATTTTATAATTATATACTAAAATATGTGACTTGTTTTGCTCTACTGTAGTATAAACATGAAGGTTGAACATGTATTTTTTTGTAATCATATGCCTAAATATGTGACTTGTTTTGCTCTACTGGAGTCTCTTCCTTTTTTGTGTGTATTTTGTGTTAGGTATTTATATTGAGGTACGACTAAATCAAAATTCACATACTGAATGACCTATTTTAGGAGTGATGCATCTAACACAGTTTTATTTCCAATTGCAAAAACTCAAATATATCATTTTATATGTGAGTTCGTGACAACTAACATTCAAGATTCAAGTTCATGATAATACATAGTTAGTGGCTGAGGCAGGATTTTTATTAAGGGGGGTAAAAAACAAAAAGCAAAAAAAATAATTTGAAAACCTATCGTGAATGGGTCTCAAACCCAAGCCCTGCAGGCCCTTTGCGTGAAAGTTTGCACCCCCTTTGCCACTGAATCAAGTTTTTTGCTTGTGTCAGGGAGGTCAAATTAATATATATGCACATAGAAAAAAAAGTCATACATATATAAAATATAATTTATTGATGAAAGGGGTTTGGATCTTAAGTCCACGTAGCTCCGCCCCTGCATATGGATCTTAGTTCTTGCGGTTTAATTAATTATTTGATTCTTAGTTATGTTTAAATGAAGATTATTAAATAAGCAACTTCACCAAATCTAGTTATGAAAATTTACAACATGATTAATGAGGCAAGATACTGTTTTACAACAAAGTGGAAGTGTATATTAATTAAATAATGGGGATTGTCAAATCATGTTTAGTTAGATTGCTTCATAAAAAAAATTATTTGATTACACTCTTTAATAACACGTGACACTGTTTGCAAATTACACTCTTTAGGATGGTCATTTGTTATCTCCCTTTGTGAACTAATATAAATAGACAGTGTTAGGGTTATTTTTGAGTCATTTGTTATCTCCCTTTATCGCCAATGAAGAAATTTTTCATCAATTTTTGAGGCCTGTACAAATAAAAAGACGTATATTATATATATAAATACGTAATAAAATAAATAAATTTGGGCAATGACGAAATTTTTATAACATAAAAGTTTTATAATTCGTATCTTGGCAACACGAGTTAGGACGACTAATAAATCAGCAACCACTTCGTATGTCATATTTAAAATCTAATCTGAGCCCACCTTTTAAAAAATTATATATTTTTATACATATAAGCACACAAATATTTTCAATTTATTTTGATAATTATTTATTTGTTACAAATATTTTTTTTTACAAGTGTTTATCCAGGTTGGAAATACTTGACGGGAGTGACATTTGACAAAGAGTTTAAATTTTGTGTTTCCATTTTTTATATTTTTACACTTGTACAAAATATAAATTATAGTGTAAAATTTATTTTTGGGGCATTGTACGGAAATGCTTTTTACAAATGTTCATCACGTGTTTAGGCAAATATAGGTTGTTAATATTTACATTAAAAAATTAAATTAATTTAGATACTTACTCAATTAATTCATACTTATACATTGAAAGATATTGCATAGATATTTCTGATATTTTTTATTTTTCACGCGATTCTCATCACACTTTAGGTAAATTTAGGTCATTACTAGTTATATTAAAATTGATTTAGATACTTAATCAAATAATTCACTTTTTTACATTAATGGATATTATGTAGATTTTTTTTCTTAAAATAATTTTTCTTTATTCAATTTTGTCTTTACGTACATATTTGTATATTTTGCTTATATATATATATATTTTATGATAGCATACGCGTTATATTATTTTAATATATATTTTATATTTATATTTTCATGCATTGATTTTTTTTCTTTTTTCTTTTTTCTTTTTATAATAAACATAAGTTTGGCCGGGAACTATATTTGTAGATTCTGAAGGGTGTCTAACCCTTTCCCTTCGCAATAATTTAAATCCTTAGCTAGAATCAAAATTGGTTTCGTCATACTCCCTCCGTTTCGAAAAGAATTACCTACTTTGATTTGGCACAAATTTTAAGAAAATAAAGAAAATTTTTGAATCTTGTAGCCTTAAATTATAGTGTCAAATGTATCAAAATACCCTTTAATCTTGTGGTCATAAACATGTCATTTGGAAAGTTTAAATTAAAGTATTGCCAAAAAATGAAAGAGGTCATTCTTTTTTAAACGAACTAAAAAGGAAAGTAAGTAATTTTTTTTTTTAAATGGAGGGAGTACTGTTTAATAAATAAATAGGTTTCCTATTTTTCCTTGAAAATTAGGTGGCGACTCTATTGACACCCAATTTTGACCTCCCGATATCACTTTTAGGCTGTTATTATATCAAAATTATTTAATTTTAATTATCAATATTTTTAAATATTATTCTTACATTGAGTACATACTAACGTGTCGCATTTATAATTAAAGGAAATGCATAAATTATTTCTTAGCTTTTACTATCATTGTCATAATTTTTAAACTCAAATTCAGCATTTTATGTAATTTTTATTAAATTATTTTCCACGTAGTTATGCATATCCACATTTTTGCAAACACAATATCTAGTTTTCCATTATTTGGCATTATTTATTTTATTAAATTATTTATTATTAATTATTATTATTTATTATTTAATTATTATTATTATTTATTACTTATTATTTAATATTGTTATGTATTATTTAATTATTATTATTATATACTATTATCGCTATTTTCATTTAAATAACAACCTAATTTAGTTAATTTTGCCTAAATTTATTCACATTTTAACTTAATTTTGTCCAATTTCTTACAATTCTAGCCATTTTCGAAACTCAATTCCAAATTTTCAATTTTTATATCACAGTCGTTGATCCTAAACGGATCCAACGACTGATATCTGATGCACCTTTCTTTCCTTTTTAATCCAAAAACCTAATCCTAATTCCAAAACCAAACAACAGCCGCTCTTCTCTCTCTATCTAACCTCTCTCCTTCTCTCTCTATCTAACCTCTCTTTCCTATTGCTGCCGTCGCTGATCGATGGAGCAGCGCCACTGAGACCCCCTTCTCCAATGGATTTTCCACCGCGCTCTATATGCACCGCCAACGCCTACTCCGGCGATACCAGATCTACCACTGCCTCCTGCCGTTCGTCCTCGCCGCTGCCAGCGCCGCGCTGCCAGCCTCTCAGCCTCTATCACTATCTCTCCCTCTATTTTCCCCTTTTCGGCGATGAACCAGCACGCCAACGCTGCTCTAACATTGCCACGAGACCCCCCTGCTCTCCAACCTCCTTCGTGAACCAACCGTCGCCGCCCCAGGTCATCTCCGTCGTTCACCCGCCACTAACCTTCTCCGTGCCGTTGATCCATTTGTCCAAAAAGAGATGAAAAACCCATCCACAGGTTTGCCTAAATATTTCAATGTTTGTGTTTACTTTTAATCTCTTTTCCCCTTCTTTAATAGATTTTGGAATCTGAATTAACAATGCATGAATGATTTATTTCATCCGATTCTTTTCCATTTTGTGTGCTTATGTTTTAAGACTACCAGATGTGAAAAATTTAAATTTTAATAATGATCAATTTTGTCATAGTTTGCTAATTCCGAATTTTGAAATTATCCATCTTCTTTGAATTAGTTGACAAATTTCTCGGCTCGTGATTATAATGGAGAACATTTGACTACGTATTATATTTTTATGGTTGGATTGATCTTGTGATAATTTGAATAAGATTTTGGTTCAGAACATCTGATTGTGTATCACGTTTCTTGAATTACATCGTGGACTGATTTTTGTATAATTGATGATTTGAATTAGGTACAAAATAATTAGGGATTATTTTACAAAATTAATTGCTCATAATTTATTTATGGTAAATTGAACAAATTTTCTCATCCCTAATTGACCCTAATTGATTATCGATCTCTCAATTGATTAGTGATTGATGCTAACATGTTACTATTAATTTAGCCTCCTTCTACGGAATTTGCGACAACATCGCACTCACCTATATATAAGGTAACTTTCAATATTATGGGAATCTAGTTTTTAATCATGACAGTCTAGATATTTTTTATTTATTGGATTTGGCCTAAGGAAAACAATATTGTGAATGACTTTTACAAATATTGACTTTCCTTTTTAATTGGTATATGATTGATTCAGTAAGAGAAATTCTCTTACTGAGATATTTTTTTACCATTTTTATGTTGGTTTAGTTTTATAATACTCAGCCTATATAAACAATAGTTCACAAGCTCTTAAGTCACAAGTTCTTAAGTTTTACAATTACCAGTACTACTCTCTTAAACAAAGCATTAGTTACTTTCAATACAAAAAGTTATGGAAAACATGTTGCATATTTTGCTGTGTTGGGCTTTCTTTCTATTTCCATTTTACTACTGCACTGAAGGAGTACATGCGGCAGATATATTTCAGGGTAAACAGGAAAGCAAGAAACCTAAATATGTGCAAATTTTCGTTGAATCTTATTCACATTTGACTGGACTAGAGGATCAAGTTAAGTCTCTTAAGTTGGCTGCTGCACAGTCAGAAATGACTAATAAGGAAACCCTAGGATAACAATATGCTAAAGATATTCCTTATTGACTTGTGTTTTTCTTGCAACTTGTGTTTTGCAACTTAGTACTGAATTCTTTTATTTATATCTCTCTGTACAGGTTGGTAGAAGGCTAAGTCAGAAGCCGCGCCACTGAAAAATCACCTGGAATCTATTACACTTTTGAAGCTTACTGCTGACGACACGGCATCACATCTAGATGGTGCACTGAAGGAGTGCAGGATTTGAATGAAAAGTTGGCTGCTGCGTACTCAGAAATGACTAATAAGGAAAACCTGGGAAAACAATATGCTAAAGTTGCTGAAGAAGCTGTCTCAGATGATGTTCCTTATTGACTTGTGTTTATCTTGCAACAAGTGTTTTGCAACTTGGTACTGAATTCTTTTATTCACATCTCTCTGTACATGTTGGGAGAAGGCTGCCAAACAGTTTGACAAAATGAAGCATGAGTTTGAAGCAAAATTAGCTAACCTGGACCAACAATTACTCAGGTCTGCAACGGAAAATTCTGCACTCTCAAGGTCTTTGCAGGAGCGTTCTAGGATGGAGATACAGCTCAGTGAAGAAAAAGCCCAAGCTGAAGCAGAAATTGAGGTGTTGAAGAAAAATATGAGCGTACGGTCTACAGAAGTTGCAAACAAGCAACACCTGGAGGGCGTGAAGAAAATTGCAAAATTGGAAGCAGAGTGTCGGAGATTACGTGGTCTTGTGTGGAAGAAGTTGCTTGGGCCTACAGCCTTGGCCCAGATGAAGCTTGACCTGACCACCCAAACATATGACCTGGAGATTGCAAAATTGGACGCAGAGCGTCAGAGATTACGTTGTCTTGTGTGGAAGAAGTTGCTTGGGCCTACAGCCTTGGCCCAGATGAAGCTTGACCTGACCACCCAAACAACACATGTGGAGCTTCGATCCCAATTACAATGCCAAAGTTACAATATACTACCTATTTTTTTTGTTTGTTGTTGTTTTCATTCACTGTGTTCGATGTTGTAATAAATTTAAAGCATATAAGATAAATGCATGGAATAGTTGTCTTATTTTGTATCAATCATTTCAGGAGCACTTGTTATTTTTTTTACTGATCGACTGACTCTATCCATCTACTTTATGAAATATCAGAGAAAGGAATGAATTTAGCGGATAATAAAGATAAGTCGAAGCATGCCGAACCTTCTTCTTCAAAGGCCAAGTTAATAGACGAACCAAGCTAGATAGTCTTCTATCACTAGATTTATGATAGCAATTTTTTTTAAAACTACATATTATATCACATATCAAAACTACATATTATATCACACTACATATTATATCACACTATTTATGAACCATTTTCATCATTGGAAAATAAGCTCCCATTAACTCTAAAGTCACATGGCATAGATGGTCTCTGAGAACAAGATGATCCTTAGGTGAAATGGTTGTTTGTATACGCTTGTGAACACACGGTCTTATGCTCAAATATGTGACTTGTTTTGCTCTACTGGAGTTTAAACAATGAAGGTTGAACATGTATATATTTTGTAATCATATGCTAAAATATGTGACTTGTTTTGCTCTACCGGAGTGTATAAAAATGAAGGTTGAACATGTATATTTTGCGATCATATGCTAAAATATGTGACTTGATTTGCTCCACTAAAGTATAAACATGAAGGTTGAACATGTATATGTTGTAATCATATGCTAAAATATATGACTTGTTTTTCTCCATCGAAGTACAAACATGAAGGTTGAACATGTATATTTTGTAATAAAATTCTAAAACATGCTAAAACATGTATATTTCTCTACCCAGTATATTCCCACCAAGTCGGAACGATAGTCTCCATTATTCAGACGGTTTACGCCATCCTAGCATACCATATACCCCCTTCTAGTGAACAATTTGTCAATTGTACAATTCATTCTAGTGAAGAAACTGTCACTTCCACAATTCTTTAATATTTTAAATTAATAATTGTATAGAGATTTTACGTTTTCGGTGATCTATGCCTCATTTGTAATAGTGACCTTTTGAAAATCAATTTAGTTTAATTTTTATCATTTTGTAATATGTTAATCTATTAGTATTATTTTATCATTGAGTGACTCAAAGCTTTTAACTCTTCACTTTCTTCCCTACCTTAGTTCCTAAACAAAAACTGCCCCATCAATAACCTAAAATCGCGCTGAATGTTCACATCTCCACCTTTGGTTTCCATCTCTATACAACAATCACCTCTCTACTCAGGGGCGGAGCCAGCATGTGTAATGGATGGGGGTTCACCATATATTCCCACCAAGTGGGGTCTTTGGAGGGTAAGTGTAAGCAGTCCATACCACTACCTCAAATGTGAGATAGAGACATTGTTTCCGACAAACCCCCGGCTCAAAATCAAACAATCTAGATAAGGAATTGCAAAAGAACCGTTCACCGAACCCCCTTCGGCGGAAAATTATACTATTTATACATTACTAAAATCATATTATATGCATATATAATAGATGTCGAGCTCCTTTCGATAAGTTTTTCTTCAAATTTTGAACCCCCTCTCCAACATATTAATTGGCCCAATAGAGTTAGCTTGGTTCACAACAGTATTCACTTACTTTCCTTAGTTATCCAAACATAGAAACAATCAAATGACAAGAGTCATGCATTCCCAATAGAAACAAAGATTCTGCAGTTTAACAATTATAGAATCAGCAACTCAAAGTGTCTGTACCTTAGCTATATGATATCCTTGGTTGGCGAAAAGCGGTAGAACTTCACTAAGCATAGTATTTTACTTGGAAATTCTAGTAAAAGGTCATTCACTACTTGAGACTAAATAACATACATCAAAGCAAAAGAACCCAAAAATGTTTCAGCATTGTTAATGAAATCCAGGCGAAACGTGAATCTTTCGTCAAGTCTAAGGAAAAACACCCTACCCAAAGGGACAACAGGAGTTAGAGACACCCTAGAAAAAAGTAGAAAAGCAATAAGCTAAAGTATCACAGTCAGTGCACAGACAAATCCTAATTAGACAAAAGACAGTAAGTAAGTTGTAAGCTATTCTACTGTTAAATTGGTGTAAACAAGAAAAATAAAGTTTAATCATTCTAAACTAGTGAGGTAGCCTAAACCATGTTATTCTGTAATCTATCTCCAGAAAAGCATCCTTTTATAAGAGAAAACCCCCAAAAACTAAATAACTTGTTTGTAATTCAAATTGCCAAGTACCTCGAAAACATGGCCATATTCTAGTCTACCTTTCCATATACAAAATCACATATACAACTAAACACCAGTTGTTGGCAACACATACCATACGATGACTGTTGTTAGTCTTCACCCCGTTTCACCATGACCAGTTTCAGGAAATGCACCATGAGACAAATTCCACGTTAAGTACTTGTGCGCACTGAACACAATTCCCAGCACCAAGGTTTTATTTGAAAGAATGGGATGTCATCAGACGTTAGTACTCGGGCATCTCCTCCTGTGCAATACAAGGTAAAATACAGAGGAAAATGATTATGTCATTCTCAAAACTTAACTACCACTACTGTTATTGCTACCCATATCGGCTACAGCTCCACTACCAACAAGAAGCATCACAAAAACTTCTTTGTCTAACGCAAGTCAAATGGGAAACCAAAAGAATTCATTTTTTATAGTGAGGAGAAACTATATCAAGTATCCTGCTTGGGAAGGCACAAACGGGTTACGGAACTATATTCAAAACCGAACAACACAATCAAAAGATAACTCACATAAGCTTTGACATAACAGGCTACAACAGAAGATGCATTAGATAGCTAGTAAAAATAACCATACGCAAGCCAAATTAAAATGATAGTTAAACAGAAAATATTACGAAATAGGCAATACTACTGACATTACTTATTGTAAACTAGAATAAGAACTGCAAAAAACTAAAATTCAAGCAATCCAACCAATCCCATTGAGTGCGTAATGCTTGTAAGAGTAAACTGTATGCGGAATGAAACCAACAGCGTGAAAGTGAAGTTCCCCTCCAGCAATAGGTAAGTTCTCAGATGAAATCAAGCACTGTGATCAGTGTTGTTGAGCCTGCCGACTTGGAGCACCACCATAGCCACCACCATACCTAACTTGGCCATCATGAGGTCCATTTTATTGAGCACCATAATTACCCGAACCTTGTGAATTTCCACTAGCATCGGCATAGCCACTGCCCATGTAACCCCCACCACCTGATTGCATGTCTCCCGATTCACCACCTCCACCAACTGGATTTCCATAAGCACCATCACCTCCACCATATCCACCATAGCCATAACCTTAATTTCCATAACCCGTGGCTCCAGCTAGAGACTGACTAACAACAGATCCTCTTTTAACGAGTCCACCTCCACCACCAGCACTTGAAATACCCCATGATGCATTACCAAAGCCCATGTTCCCATATCTTGAAGGACCCTGAGAACCCCACGAGCTTCTCGATCCACCAGCTTGACCGCTACCATAACTAGCACCAAGCACATTTGGATTTCCGAAGGCTGCAGCAACTGCTGGACCACCATATCCAGGATTGACAGCCCCGTAGCTAGGATTGGCTCCACCGTAACTTCAATAAGCACCATAACCCATGCCATTTTTGGAAGATCTACAACCATAACCCGGTGTACCATATCCAGAAGAACCATAAGGTGGATATCCACCTACAGTGTCTTGTGACTGCATATATTTGTTGGTATCCATTCTGTCATAAGAACTAGGATTGTAACCAGATGCACCATACCCCTGGTAACTTCCACTACCCATACCACTACCACCGCTGCCCGTGGAACGACCACCAAAACCACCAGAACTACCATCTCTCTGAAGAGCACACTTTAATTCCACTTGCTTCCTACTGAGATCATGAAATGTCTTGTGTACTAAACTTTTGTTGAACCTGCAAGCGTCTTACTTAGGACATCCTGAAAGTATATATGGAACAACAGTTCTGGAAAACCAAACAGATGTACAAATAATTTAAAATTCTTAAACAGAAGCACCTTTACCCAAGTGATGGCACTATTACACAAGAACACTGAACTTAAAAGACACGTTTATTTAAGACATCACCACAGGAAGTTTCCATCAACTAGCAACGAAGGGATGATTCAAGTTTCAAATACTCTATTAAGTCATTAAAATATTTAGGGCAAACAATGCTCTAAATTAGAAGAAGGCGCACCATTAAACTAAAATAAACCACCATCATAGTGCTTTAATAAGTTACCAACTTACCTTCACCACTGCAGAACTCATTGTGAATAAACCATTACGTATTGTCGTTAACAATACAGAAGAGGACATTAGACTAAAATAAACCTGTCTACACACTATCAACAGAAAGAAGAAAAACATGACTCTATCACAAATAAGGTCTGAAGTATACGTGAATCTTACCACTACCTCAATATCTGTCTACATATATAAATGGTTTTGGTTTGGAATATCACCGGTAAATATGTGGTGGGTTCGATAATATTTTTTCATGATTAACTAACAGTTTTAAATTTGAACACTAACATTGATAAAATTGTTGTTGATAGGTATTTTTCGTGAAATAAGACTTGTTTGAAGGAATGTATATTGGTTGGATTACTAAATTTCGAATATTAAAAAGTTAAAGAAATTGACTTTTCTTTTTAAGAATCTTTTAAAATATTGAAATATCTACTTGTATAGGTTTCCAAGGTAGATTTTGATATATTTCATAATTCTACAAAATATAGTTGTTATTTTTACAGTTTAGAATGTTTCTAAAGGTTGTAAATATTACATAGCCCATCACTTCTTCCTTTAAAAAAAGTAAAATTATACGATAAATGTGTTTGTGAAAATATTAAAATTTTATAAATGTTTTATTGGAAGGAATGCTGATTAACCGATAGAATTGTAATTTTATAATATTGTGCGTTCTTCAAAAGTCAATAAAATATCGTGCATTTTTTTACACGACTCTAAAAAAATATTAAATGGAAAAAATATTTTCAAAATTTAACCATTATTTATATCCTAACATATTTGGTATTTTCTTGAAACAATAACTATTTCTAGTAATAATGATAGATAATTTGAGACAAACGAATGTAGTACTACCTCTATCCACCTTTATTTTTTTCTATAGTAAAAAAACTCACTTTTACCATATTATTAAGTCATCGATTCAAGTTGTGAGAACATTTTTTTACAGACATGCATAACAAGATTGTGTACACTAAATTCTTATTGATTTTTTCTTTCAATTTTGCACATAGCAGAAGTTTTAGTATACCCAATAACTCTCTTTTATTTTCAATACACCTAATAGGTAGTGAGATGAAATGACTTATAATAACGAAGGATGCTCTAGTAAAAATATCAAGTTTTCAAATATAAATAAATAAAAATAAACGGAGAAAACATAATATTTGTGGACCAAAATAAATGCTTAAAAAGAAGCACCACATGTAAATCCTCACTTTTTCGCATAGAAGGATCAAATTGCATTAATGTGTGAGTGACAATTACTAGTGTACTGTATCCATTGCACATGTCTAATACTACTTGTCGAAAATGACCATTTTAATTACTTGAAAACGACACATGTGTCCTCTTTATTACACCCTACATTTCCTCAAAATCTAATTTACACCCCCCAAAATAGAATTAATTTTCTGTTTTACACCCTTTTTTGTTTTAATTTTATGAAAACATTATAATATTTCTATTTAAGATTGAATGGTATTGATATGATTGAATATCAATTAAGCAACCAACATTTTAGAATTTATTTTTTAGTATGCATGATAAAGCTAAAATAAGGTATTTGTTGGTGCATTACATATTGGGTATTAATTCTTGTGGTTTAGTTTTGTCTCTTAGTTAATGTTTAAATGGGAATAACTAATTGAGCAACCAAAATTTTAGTACTGTATTAATTTGTGTTGACAATTACGAAGATAGGGCTAAATAAGGTATTGCAAACAAATTTAATTTGTTGGTGCATTGCATATAGGGTATTAGTTCTTGTGGTTTAATTAATTATTTGATTCTTAGTTATGGTTAAATGAAGATTATTAAATAAGCAACTTCACCAAATCTAGTTATGAAAATTTACAACATGATCAATGAGGCAAGATACTGTTTTACAACAAAGTGGAAGTGTAGATTAATTAAATAATGGGAATTGTCAAATCATGTTTAGTTAGATTGCTTCATAAAAAAAATTATTTGATTACACTCTTTACTTACGTGTAATACTGTTTGCAAATTACACTCTTTAGGATGGTCATTTGTTATCTCCCTTTGTGAACTAATATAAGTAGACAGTGTTAGGGTTATTTTTGAGTCATATGTTATCTCCCTTTATGGCCAATGATAAAATTTTTCATCAATTTTTGAGGCTTGTACAAATAAAAAGTCGTATATTATATATATAAATAAGTAATAAAATAAATAAATTTAGGCAATGATGAAATTTTTATAACATAAAAGTTTTATGATTCCTATCTTGGCAACACGAGTTAGGACGACTAATAAAACAGCAACCACTTCGTATGTCGTATTTAAAATCTAATCTGAGCCCACCTTTTAAAAAATTATAGATTTTTATACATATAATCACACAAATATTTTCAATTTATTTTGATAATTATTTATTTGTTATAAACATTTTTATTTACAAGTGTTTATCCAAGTTCGGAATACTTGACGGGAGTGACATTTAACGAAGAGTTTAAATTTTGTGTTTGCATTTTTTATATTTTTTCACTTGTACAAAATATAAATTATAGTGTAAAATTTATTTTTGGGGCATTGGACGAAAATGCTTTTTACAAATGTTCATCACGTGTATAGGCAAATATATGACATTAATATTTATATTGAAAAATTAAATTAATTTAGATACTTACTCAATTAATTCATACTTACACATTGAAAGATATTGCATAGTTTTTTCTTTAATATAATTTTTCTGATATTTTTTATTTTTCACGCGATTCTCATCACACTTTAGGCAAATTTAGGTCATTACTAGTTATACTAAAATTGATTTAGATACTTAATCAAATAATTCACTTTTTTACATTAATGGATATTATGTAGAATTTTTTCTTAAAATAATTTTTCTTTATTCAATTTTATCTTTACCTACATATTTATATATTTTTCTTATATATATATATTTTACTATAGCATACGTATTATATTATTTTAATATACATTTTATATTTGTATTTGCATGCATTGATTTTTTTTCTATTTTATTTTTCTTTTTTTAATAAATTTAAGTCTGGCCGGGAACCATATTTGTAGATTCTGAAGGGTGTCTAACCCCTTCCCTTTGCAATAATTTGAATCATTACCTAGAATCTAAATTGGTTTCGTCATATTCTCTCCGTTTCGAAAAGAATTACCTACTTTAATTTGGCACAAAGTTTAAGAAAATAAAGAAAATTTTTGAATCTTGTAGCCTTAAATTAAAGTAGTGTCAAATGTATCAAAATGCCCTTTAATCTTGTGGTCATAAACATGTTATTTGGAAAGTTTAAATTAAAGTATTGCCAAAAAATGAAAGGGGTCATTCCTTTTTAAACGAACTAAAAAGGAAAGTAAGTCATTTATTTTTAAATGGAGGGAGTACTTTTTAATAAATAAATAGGTTTTCTATTTTTTCTTGAAAATTAGGTGGCGACTCTGTTGACACCCAATTTTGACCTCCCGATATCACTGTTAGGCTGTTATTATATCAAAATTATTTAATTTTAATTATCAATATTTTTAAATATTATTCTTACATTGAGTACATACTAACGTGTCACATTTATAATTAAAGGAAATGCATAAATTATTTCTTAGCTTTTAGTATCATTGTCATAATTTTTAAACTCAAATTCAGCATTTTATGTAATTTTTATTAAATTATTTTCCATGTAGTTATGCACATCCACATTTTTGCAAACACAATATCTAGTTTTCCATTATTTAGCATTATTTATTGTATTAAATTATTTCTTATTAATTATTATTATTTATTATTTAATTATTATTATTTATTATTTAATATTGTTATGTATTATTTAATTATTATTATTATATACTATTATCCCTATTTTAATTTAAATAACAACCTAATTTAATTCATTTTACCTAAATTTATTCACCTTTTAACTTAATTTTGTCCAATTTTTACAATTCTAGCTATTTTTGAAACTCAATTCCAAATTTTCAATTTTTAGATCTCAGTTGTTGATCCTGAACGGATCCAACGACTGAGATCTGATACACCTTTCTTTCTTTTTTAATCCAAAAATCTAACTCTAATTCCTAAATCAAACAACAGTCGTTCCTTCTCTCTCTATCTAACATCTCTCCCTATATCTCTATCTAACCTCTCTTTCCTATGGCTGCCGCCGTTGATCGGCGGAGCAGTGCCACCGAGACCCCCTTCTCTAATAGCTTTCCCACTGCCCTCTATATGCGCCGCCAACGCCTACTCCGGCGATACCAGATCTACCACTGCCTCCTGCCGTTCATCCTCGCCGCTGCCAGCGCCACGCAGCCAACGCCTACTCCGGCGATACCAGATCTACCACTGCCTCCTACCGTTTATCCTCGCTGAACCGCCAACGCCTACTCTGGCGATACAAGATCTACCACTTCCTCTTGCCGTTCGTCCTCACCTTTGCCAGCGCCGCGCCGCCAGCCCCTCAGCGTCCATCATCATCTCTCCTTCCATTTTCCCTTTTTCGGCGATGAACCAGCACGCCAAAGCTGCTCCAACATTGCCACGAGACCCCCCTGCTCTCCAACCTCCTCCGTGAACCAACCGTCGCCGCCCTAGATCATCTCTGTCATCCACCCGCCACCAACTTTCTCCGTGCCGTTGATCCGTTTGTCAAAAAAGAGATGAAAAACCCATCCACAGGTTTGCCTAAATATTTAAATGTTTGTGTTTAATTTTAATCTCTTTTCCCCTTCTTTAACAGATTTCAGACTCTGAATTAACAATGCATGAATGATTTATTTCATCCGATTCTTTGCCATTTTGTGTGCTTATGTTTTAAGACTACCAGATGTGAAAAATCTAAATTTTAATAATGATCAATTTTGTCGTAGTTTGCTAAATCCCAATTTTGAAATTATCCATCTTCTTTGAATTAGTTGACAAATTTCTTGGCTATTTGACTGCGTATTATATTTTTATGGTTGGATTGATCTTGTGATAATTTGAATAAGATTTTGGTTAAGAACATCTGATTGTGTATCACGTTTCTTGAATTACATCGTGGACTGATTATTGTACAATTGATGATTTGAATTAGGTACAAAAATAATTAGGGATTATTTTACAAAATTAATTGCTCATAATTTATTTATGGTAAGTTGAACAAATTTGTCATCCCTAATTGACCCTAATTGATTATTGATATCTTAATTGATTAGTGATTGATGCTAACATGTTACTATTAATTTACCTTCCTTCTATGGAATATGAGAAAACATGGCACTCACCTATATATAAGGTAACTTTCAGTATTATGGGAATCTAGTTTTAAATCATGACAGTCTTGATATTTTTTATTTATTGGATTTGGCCTAAGGAAAAAAATATTGTGAATTACTTTTACAAATATTGACTTTCCTTTTTAATTGGTATATGATTGATTCAATAAGAGAAATTCTCTACTGAGATATTTTTTTACCATTTTTATGTTGGTTTAGTTTTACAATACTCAGCCTATATAAACAATTCTTCAAGCTCTTAAGTTCACAAGTTTTTCTTAAGTTTTACAATTACCACTACTACTCTCTTAAACAAAGCATTAGTTACTTTCGATACAAAAAGTTATGGAAAACATCTTGCATATTTTGCTGTGTTTTTCTTTCTTTCTATTTCTATTTTACTATTGCTTGCAGGTAAGTCCCTCAAGGTCTTTGCAGGAGTGTTCTAGCATGGTGATAAAACTCAGTGAAGAAAAAGCCCAAGCTGAAGCAGAAATTGAGATGTTGAAGAAAAATATGAGCGTACGGTCTGTAGAAGTTGCAAACAAGCAACACCTGGAGGGAATGAAGAACATTGCAAAATTAGACGCAGAGCGTCGGAGATTAAGTGGTCTTGTGTGGAAGAAGTTGCTTGGGCCTACAGCCTTGGCCTGAAGCTTGACCTGACCACCCAAACATACGACGACCTGGAGGGAGTGAAGAAAATTGCAAAATTGGACGCAGAGCGTCAGAGATTACGTGGTCTTGTGTGGATGAAGCTTGACCTGACCACCCAAACAACATATGTGGATCTTCGACCCCAATTACAATCCCAAAGTTACAATATACTACCTATTTTTTTTGTTTGTTGTTGTTTTCATTCACTGGGTTCGATGTTGTATTAATTGTAAAGTATATAAGATAAATGCATGGAATAGTTGTCTTATTTTCTATCAATCATTTCAGGAGCACTTGTTATTTTTTTTACTGATCGACTGACTCTATCCATCTACTTTATGAAATATCAGAGAAAGGAATGAATTTAGCGGATAATAAAGATAAGTCGAAGCATGCCAAACTTTCTTCTTCAAAGGCCAAGTTAATCAACGAACCAAGCTAGATAGTCTTCTATCACTAGATTTATGATAACAATTTTTTTTAAAACTACATATTATATCACACTATCAAAATAAAAATTTAGAAGGAAAATAATTTGGTTAAGTGAAAGGGTGTAATTGGTGGTCTCCACACGTCAATTCCGTGCAGTAATACTCAATAAGAATGGTGCACCCTAATATATCCAATACCCACTAGGCACTAGCCCAAACAGACAAAAAGATCATAATCCCTTTTCTTAAAAAAACAATAAAAAAAAATATTGTAAATATAAGCTTACAAATTTGATGTTGAAATCATTGAAGTTTCAATACAAATTACTTTCTTTCTTTAGTTTCAATTTATGTGTCGCTTAAATAGATCTAAAATAATTTAATTTTATAAGTTAATCAAATTGATTATTGAGGAGGAGTAAATTTAAATTAATAAGAAATATGGTAAGTAATACTAGTAAAAACAAGCAAGAGTTGTTTGGTTGTTGGTTATAATTATGACCCTTGCTTGTTGGTTATAATTATGTGCAGTTGTTTGGTTATTTCATTTTCTACAACGTATAAAATATTAGTACAAATTAACTCATGATTTATACATGTTCTATTTAACTGGGAATGTATATTAATAACTAAATATTTTACTTATATGATATGCAAAGTTTTGTACAATGTAACTAAAAAAATTATGAAATACAAATGTTGGGTATATGAATAAAAATCCTATTTTATTAATTGAAAAAATGAGAAATTATGAAATCAATTTAGTTTAATTTCTATCATTTTGTAATATGTTAATCTATTAGTATTATTTTATCATTGAGTGACTCAAAGCTTCTAACTCTTCACTTTCTTCCCTACCTTAGTTCCAAAACAAAAACTGCCCCATCGACAACCCAAAATCGCGCTAAATATTCACATCTCCACCTTTGGATGCTAGCTCTATACAATAATCACCTCTCTACTCGGGGGCGGAGCCAGAATGTGTAATGGATAGGGGTTCACCGTATATTCCCACCAAGTGGTGTCTTGGGAGGGTAAGTGTAAGCAGTCCATACCACTACCTCAAATGTGAGATAGAGACGTTGTTTCCGACAAACCCCCGGCTCAAAATCAAACAATATAGATAAGGAATTGCAAAAGAACCGTTCACCGAACCCCCTTCAGCGGAAAATTATACTATTTATACATTACTAAAATCATATTATATGTATATATAATAGATGTCGAGCTCCTTTCGGTAAGTTTTTCTTCAAATTTTGAACCCCCTCTCCAACATATTAATTGGCCCAATAGAGTTAGCTTGGTTCACAACAGTATTCACTTACTTTCCTTAGTTATCCAAACATAGAAACAATGAAATGACAAGAGTCATGCATTCCCAATAGAAACAAAGATTCTGCAGTTTAACAATTATAGAATCAGCAACTCAAACTGTCTGTGCCTTAGTTATATGATATCCTTGGTTGGCGAAATGCGGTAGAACTTCGCTAAGCATAGTCTTTTACTTGGAAAATCCAGTGAAAGGTCATTCACTACTTGAGACTAAAGAACATACATCAAAGAAAAAGAACCCAAAAATGTTTCAGCATTATTAATGAAAGCCAGGGGAAACGTGAATCTTTCGTCAAGTCTAAGGAAAAACACCCTACTCAAAAGGGACAACAGGAGTTAGAGACACCCCCGAAAAAAGTAGAAAAGCAATAATATCAACTACCACAGTCAGTGCACAGACAAATCCTAATTAGACAAAAGATAGTAAGTACGTTCTAAGCTATTCTACTGTTAAATTAGTGTAAACAAGAAAAATAAAGTTTAATCATTCTAAACTAGTGAGGTAGCCTAAACCATGTTATTCTGTAATCCATCTCCAGAAAAGTATCCTTTTATAAGTGAAAACCGCCAAAAACTAAAGAACTTGTTTGCGAGTTAAATTTCCAAGTACCTCGAAAACATGGCCATATTCTAGTCTACCTTTCCATATACAAAATCACTAGTACAACTAAACACCAGCTGTTGGCAACACATACCATACGATGACTGCTGTTATTCTTCACCCCGCTTCACCATAACCAGTTTCAGGAAATGCACCATGAGCCAAATTTGACGGGAAGTACTAGTGCGCACTGAACACAATCCCCAGCACTAAGGTCGGATTTAACAGAGTGGGATGTAATCAGACGTTAGTACTTGGGCATCTCCTCCTGTGCAACACAAGGTCAAATACAGAGGAAAATGATTATGTCATTCTTAAAACATAAATACCACTACTGTTATTGCTACCCATATCGGCTACAGCTGCACTACCAACAAGTAGCATCACGAAAACTTCTTTGTCCAACGCAAGTCAAATGAGAAACCAAAATAATTCATTTTTTTATAGTGAGGAGAAACTAGCATCAAGTATCCTGCTTGGGAAGGTAGAAATGGGTTACGGAACAATATTCAAAACCGAACAACACAATCAAAAGATAGCTCACATAAGCTTTGACATAACAGGCTACGAGAGCAGATGTATTAGATAGCTAGTAAAAATAACCATACGTAAGCCAAATTAAAACTACAGTTAAACACAAAATATTATGAAATAGGCAATACTACTGACAATTACTTATTGTAAACAAGAATAAGAACTGCAAAAGACTAAAATTCAAGCAATCCAACCAATCCCATTGAGCGCGTAATGCTTGGAAGAGTAAACTGTATGTGGAACAAAACCAGCAGCGTGAAAGTGAAGTTCTGCTCCAGCAATAGGTAAGTTCTCAGATAAAATCAAGCACTATGATCAGTGTTGTTAAGCTTGCCGACTTGGGTCACCACCATAGCTACCACCATATCCAACTTGGCCACCATGAGGTCCATTTTGCTGAGCACCATAATTACCCGAACCTTGTGAATTTCCACTAGCATCGCCATAGCCACTGCCCATGTAACCCCCACCCCCTTATTGCATGTCTCCCGATGCAACACTTTCACTAACTGGATTTCCATAAGCACCATTGCCTCCACCATATCAACCATAGCCATAACCTTGATTTCCATAACCCATGGCTCCAGCTGGAGACTGACCAACAGCAGATCCTCCATTAGCGGGTCCACCTCCACCACCATCACTTAAAGCACCCTATGATACATTACCATAGCCCATGTTCCCATATCCAGAAGGACCCTGAGAACCCCACGAGGTTTTCAATCTACCAGCTTGACCGCTACCATAACCAGCACCAGGCACATTTGGATTCCCAAAGGCTGCAGCAACTGTTGGACCACCATATCTAGGATTGACAGCCCCATAGCCAGGATTGGCTCCACCGTAACTTCCATAAGCACCATAACCCATGCCATTGTTGGACGATCCATAACCATAACCCGATGTACCATATCCGAAAGAACCATAAGGTGGATAGCCACCTACAATCTTTTGTGACTGCATGTATCTGTTGGTATCCATTCTGTCATAAGAACTGGGATTGTCACCAGATGCACCATACCCCTGGTAACTTCCACCACCCATACCACTACCACCGTTGCTCGTGGAGCGGCCACCAAAACCACCAGAACTACCATCTCTTGGAAGAGCATGCTTTACTTCCACTTGTTTCCCACTGAGATCATGAAATGTCTTATGTAAAACCATATCTACTGCATCTTTAGAATCAAATGAAATGAAGCCAAACCCACGAGGTCGGCTGGTCTATTGATCAAACATAATTGCTACATCAGTGACATTACCATAAGTTTCAAAGTAAGTTCTGAAGCTGTCCTCAGTCAGCGTGGGGCAATCTACCAACAAATATTTTCTTGGTCTTATTATTTCCACCGCCTCCAAAACTTCTAGCACTACCTATATTTCCAGATTTTGGACCCTGCTCCTCTCTGGACAAGGCCCTCTTAGCCTCAACCTATAAAGAACAAATACCATTGAGCTAAGTAAAAGAAGAAGAAATTCAGAAGCAAGCAAGATAAAGACTCAAAAGGACAGATTTTGTTATAAGATGCCCAAAATCTTAGCGGAAGTTTCCATCAACTAGGTTATTACTTTGGGGGAAAGCTCTACTAAAAGACATCAAATTTTCATCTAAAATGTACTAAACTTCTGTTGAACCGGCAAGTGTCTTACTTACGACATCCTGAAAGTATATATGGAACAACAGGTCTGGAAAACATAACAGATATACAAATGATTTAAAATTCTTAAACAGAAGCACCTTTACCCAAGCAATGGCACTATTAGACAAGAACATTGAACTTAAAAGACACATTTATTTAAGACATCACCATAGGAAGTTTCCATTTGCTATGTAACTATCAACGAAAGAATGATTCAAGTTTCAAATACTCTATTAAGTCATTAAAATGTTTAGGGTAAACAATGCTCTAAATTAGAAGAAGGCGCACCATTAAACTAAAATAAACCACCATCATAGTGCTTTAATCAGTTACCTACTTACCTTCACCACTACAGAACTCATTATGAATAAACCATTACCTATTGTCGTTAACGATACAAAAGAGGACATTAGACTAAAATAAACCTGTCTGCACACTATCAACAGAATGAAGAACAACATGAATCTATCAACGAGCCCACACACTGCATAACAATAATACTACGTTCCACATTTTATGATGTTCTTTTCAACAAGTCAGATATCATTTCCTCACTATCATACCAAGAAGTGTCAAAAACATCAAAGAGGAGGAAATAATCATCCCATTTTCCATCCATTGCATCAAGCACATGGCTTGATAATGGAACACATTTTGCAGCACAATTCCATCTTTGGAAGGCACAACAGAGACACTCCACCTAGCAAAATTAGTGCTTATGCAAAACTGACCACTATGCAGCAGAAGGAAGAAGTTGTACTACAACAAGAACTACTACTACTACAAATCGATCCCAAGAAAGGCCACTCATTGTATAACAAGTAATTTGATTTGAGAATAAAAGCGACACACATTATAGCAAAAATCACCAAACATATGCGAAAGACCAATACACAGCACATTATGAGGTTGGGAATCATTCAGCACCTATGGCATTCAAACGCATGACAAAACTACTGCGAGGAATTATGCAACCTCATCCACCATTTTCACATCAAAAGAACATATGCAACGCATTGTCTACTCACAAAATTGACTCGAGAAACCATTATTTACAAAAGTCCTCAATATAAAAGATGCTGACTTTACGTTAAATATAAGGAGAATCTGTCTACCCACAAAATTGACTCAAGAGAAACTATTTCTTATTAGAAACCGCAATATAAAAATGCAGATTTTACTTTAAATGTTAGGAGAGCTTGATTACATAAGATCAAGCAGAAGAAGATACCAGAACAAAAAAATTCATAAGCATAAATCAGCTTAAGAAATGAAGACCTTAGGCCAAAAAAAGATTTAAACTTTAGTACCCAGAGAACATATTAAAACTAAGAAATATCTGAATCAGAACTCAAGAAGGAAAAATAGCAAGAAAACAGCACAAATGTCAAGATAACAGTCACAAAAACACATCCTAAATTGGAACTGACACATCAGGACACAACCAGAAAACAATAAAAAAGTCAGCTCATTTAACCAAAGATCCACAAGCATAAAATCTAAAAAATAACAAAAATCAGAAATATAAACAACACCCAAAAGCCACAAACAACAAAGAAACATCATCTCATCATAATAGAAGCAAAAACACATCCTAAAATAGAAATGTCATATTAGTAAACACCTAGAAAACAATCACCAAAGTCAAGTTCATTTAACCAATAACTCCACAAGCACATAATCCCAAAATCCAAGAATCAGCTAAAACTAACAACTCCACAATCCCAAAATTAAAGAACTAGCAAAAACTAACAACCCCACGAGCTCAAAATCAAAGAATCAGCAATAACTAACTACCTCACAAGCTCAAAATCCAAGAATCAGCAAAAACTAACAACCCCACAAGCTCAAAATCAAAGAATCAGCAAAAACCAATAGCCCTAAAATCCCAAAACCCAAGAATCAGCAAAAACTAACAACCCCACAAGCTCAAAATCAAAGAATCAGCAAAAACCAACGACCCCAAAATCCCAAAATCCAAGAATCAGCAAAAACTAACAGCCCCAAAATCCCAAAATCCAAGAATCAGCAAAAACTAACAACACCACAAGCTCAAGATCCAAGAATCAATAAAAACAAACAACCTCACAATCCAAAATAATAGAAAAACACAAATAAAGCATGAACATACAGCCAAAAAACTCACCGTACGACCATCAATTACATGAGTGTCCTTAAGAACTCTACCAAGAACATTAGGATCTGCAAATAAAACAAAACCAAATCCTCTAGGCTTTCCAGTAATCTTATCTCTCATTAATACAGTCTATAAAACATCACCATACACTTGAAAATACTCCTTCATGTTTTTCTATTTTTTCCCATGATATCCCACCAATAAAAAGTTTTTCTCTATCTGAATCCATGTTTTTTTCCCTCTCTTCCTCTCCACTTTTTCTCTATATATAAGGTGTATATATGTATAACAATATCCAAAATTCACGTCATGATAATATTAGGCAAAAACACATGAAACACCCAGAAAACAATCACAATTCAGCTCATTTAACCAAAACTCCACAAATACAAATCCCAAAATTCAAGAATCAGCAAAAACTAAGAATCCCATAAGCCCAAAATCTAAGAATCAGTAAAAACTAACAACACCACAAGCTTAAAATCAAAGAATCAGCAAAAATTAACAACCCCACAGTCCCAAAATCCAAGAATCAGCAAAAAACTAACAACCCCACAAGCTCAAAATCCAAGAATCATCAAAAACTAACAAGCTCACAATCCCAAAATCCAAGAATTAGCAAAAACTAAAAACCCCACAATCCCAAAATCCAAGAATCAGCAAAAACTAACAACCCCACAAGCTCAAAATCCATGAATCATCAAAAACTAACAAACCCACAATCCCAAAATCCAAGAATCAGCAAAAACTAACAACCTAATAAGCAAAAATACAGAACTAATAAAAAATAATAAAACACCAGAAGCTAAAATAGAGTAAAAAAAACTCACTGTGCGGCCATCAATTATATGAGTATCTTGAAGAACACTATCAAGAACACTAGGATCTGCAAATACAACCAAACCAAATCCTCTAGGCTTTCCAGTAATCTTATCTATCATTACAACAGTTTGTAAAACATCACATACACTTGAAAATACTCCTTCATCTTCTCTTTTGTTGTTTCCCATGATATTCCACCAATAAATAGCTTTCCTTGATCTGAATCCATATGTATTTTCCCTCACTCTCTTTGTATATGGTGTGTGTATATTATGTATACCAAAAAAAAGAAAGTGTAAATTTTGAGTGTGTATATCTCTCTTTGGGTGAAGACAAAGAGAAAGTGAGGGTTTATAAAGGAGAAAAGTGGTAAAGTGAGGTGAATAAAGATGAATTTGGGACAAGGAATAGACAGTTGTGATTTGATTAGATTAATGGTTGTGATGAGTTTTTTGTTTTGTTTTGTAGTTTTCACCTGGTGTCTGATATTTGTCGTGAAGCTTTGTCTCTAATTTGAATCGCACATTATTGACTAATCTAGATTGCACACTACGAGTTATGATTTGATTAATGAGATTTTTTTTTATTTTGTAATTTCTTACCTAGTGTCTAATATCTGTTGTGACGCTCTGTCTAGTTTGGATAGCGCATTATCGACCTGTCTAGATCGTACACTACGAGTTGTGATTTGATTAGATCAGTGATGGTGATGATATTTTTGTTTTGTTTGCCGGTTTCCTATCTAATATCTGGTATTTTTTATGGAGCTCTGGCTAATTCGTATCGCATATTGTCGATTAATCTGGATCACACACTATAGATTGTGATTTGATTAAATCAATAGTGTTGATGAGATTTTTTGTGTTGTTTTTTTAGTTTCTCATCCAGTGTCTGATATCTGTTGTGAATCTCTGTCTAATTCGGATCGTGCATTATCGACTAATGTGGATCGCACACTATGGATTGTTAGTTGATTAGATCAATGGTGGTGATGAGATTTTTTATTTTTTTTTAGCTTCTCACCTAATGTCTGGTATCTGTCGTAAAGTTCTATGTAATTCGGATCACGCATTTATTTTGAATAGTGCATTATCAACTAATCTAGATCGCACACTACGAGTTGTGATTTGATTAGATCAATAGTGGTGATGAAGTTTTTTGTTTTGTTTTTTTCAGTTTCTCTTCAAGTGTCTGATATTTATTGTAAAACTCTGTCTAATTCGGATCGCGCATTATCGACTAATGTGGATCGCACACTATGGATTGTTAATTGATTAGATCAATGATGGTGATGAGATTTTTTATTTTGTTTTGTAGTTTCCCACCTAGTGTTTGGTATCTGTCGTGAAGTTCTATCTAATTCGGATCACGCGTTTAATTTGAATCACGCATTATCGACAAATTTCGATCGCACACTACGAGTTGTGATTTGATTAGATCAATGGTGGAGATTAGACTTTTTGTTTTGTTTTGTTTTGTAGTTTCGCACCTAGTGTCTAGTATCTATAGTGAAGCCCCGTCTAATTTAGATCGCGCATTATCAACTAATCTGGATCGCAAACTATAAGTTGTGATTTGATTAGATCAATAGTGGTGATGAGATTTTTTGTTTTGTTTTTCAGTTTCCCACTTAGTGTCTGATATCTGTTGTGAAGATCTATCTAATTCGAATTGTGCATTATCCACTAATCTGGATCGCACACTATGGATTGTTATTTGATTAGATCAATGGTGGTGATGACATTTTTTGTTTTGTTTTGTAGTTTCTCACCTAGTATTTGGTATCTGTCATAAAGCTCTATCTAATTCGGATCGCGCATTATCGACTAATCTAGATCGCAAACTACAAGTTGTGATTTGATTAAATTAGTGATGGTGATGAGATTTTTTGTTTTGTAGTTTTCCACCTAGTGTATGGTATCTGTCATGAAGCTCTGTTTAGTTCCAATCGCCCATTATCGACTAATTTGAATCACACGCTACAAGTTGTGATTTGATTAGATCAATGGTGGTGATGAGATTTTTTTGTTTTGTTTGCAGTTTCCCACCTAGTGTCTGGTATCTATCGGGAAGTTCTGTCTAATTCGGATCGCGTATTATCGACTAGTTTGGATCGCACACTACGAGTTGTGATTTGATTCGATCAATGGTGGTAGTGATAATTTTTGTTTTGTTTTTTAGTTTACCACTTAGTGTCTGGTATCTGTCGTGAAGCTCTATCTAATTCGGATCGCGCATTGTTGATTAATCTGGATCGCACACTGGCAATTGTGATTTGATTAGATCAATGGTGGGTGTGGTTTTTAGTTTCCCACTTAGTGTATGGTATCTGTTGTGTATCTCTCTCTAATTTGGATCATGTATTATTGACTAATCTGGATCGCACAATACAATTTGTGATTTGATTAGATCAGTGATGGTGATGAAATTTTTCTTTTGTTTTATAGTTTCCCACCTAGTGTTTGGTATCTGTCGTGTAGCTCTGTCTAATTCGAATAGCGCATTATCGACTAATTTTTATCGCACACTACAAGTTGTGATTTCATTAGATCAACGGTGGTGATGAGGCTTTTTATTTTGTTTTTTAGTTTTACATCGAATGTCTAGAATCTGTTATGGAGCTCTGTCTAATTTGGATCGCTCATTGCTGATTAATCTGGATGACACACTATAAGGCTCATTTTCGGGATGACATTCTTCACGGGATTTTCTCCATATTCAGTGTCAAAACTTGAGACTAGTGATTTTGTCCATTGAGACAAGGAATGAACAGTTATGATTTGATGAGATTAGTGGTGGTAATGAGATTTTTTTTTTAGTTTCCCACCTAATGTTCGATATCTGTTATGGAGCTCTTTCTCATTTGGATAACGTATTGTCGACTAATCTGGATCACGCACTAAAATATCCATTTTGAGGATGACGCTTTCAATGAAATTTTCTCCATATTCGGTGCCCGAACTTGAGACCATTCATTTTCTCTATTGGGACAGGAAATGAACGGTTATGATTTGATGAGATCAGTGGTGGTGATTAGATTTGGAATGTTATACGTGATTAACGCAGAGGGATAAGTACTCGAGCCAGAGTCTTCGCATTGAAGTCTCTTTTATATAACTGTGGTATCTGAATTAATTTTCACGTAACGCAACTAAATTCAATGGATAATATTATACCTCTCATCAACAACAAATATCAGATAATTAATTCAATTAAAACAACATTAAATATTAATTCTTACATTACTCACATAAATCACAAGAATATATTATACTTCACATAATATTAGTTAAACTTCATTAATTAATATACATAAGAGGAAAATATTATTATATTTTGAACATAAGAGGCAAATATACCCCCCAAAATATTCAAATTTCAAATATTGGAATTTAATAAGGTTGTTACAATAAATGTACTTTGGTCAAACTTATATAGTTAATTTTCCACCTTTCTCTTACCTAGGGAATATTTACTTCACCCTATGAGTTGTTTTTTTGTTTTTATTATAGTACAATATTTCATTCTCATTCTCAAATTATAATATTTTTTCATCAAATGTTAATATTCTTAGTAACTAAGTTGTTTGAACTTTTTAAAAATATTATATATTTTTTTGTTATAGTTAATTTGTTTAGACTTTTTAAAAATATTATTACACTTATATTATATTTTTGAAAGATATACTATTTTTGAAATTGAATTTGCCCACAAAGCCATTTTACAAATTCTCATTTTTAAAAATTATATTTATTATTTTTTTCAAAAAAAAAGGGACTATTTTTTGAAATGTTCTATTTCCTTCCTTTCATTTTATGTGGTTAATTTGACTCGACTCGAAATTTGATGGAAAAGAAGGAATTTTTAAACTTGTATTCTAAAACAATTTAGTTTTTCCTTGGGATAATCTAAAATTGAAAGCGTGACGCGTAAAATGAGAAAAAGAAAATAGTACTAATATCAAACGTCATATTTTCAGATCGAAAAATAACAACAACAACGTATTTGGTGTATTCTCATAAAGTGAAATTTTGAGAGGTAAAGTGTACACAATTTATATTAGCAACTCAAGCTGAAGTAGAAAGGCTGTTTCTGATAGACCTGACTTAGAACATTTTCAGACCAACCAACAATAACGTACCTACTGTATTCACATAAAGTGGGATTTGGAGTAATAAAATATACATAATCTCTGTTCCTAACTCAGAATGAAGCAGAGAGACTGTTTTTAGAAGACTCTGACACATTTTCGGACAAAACCAACATATTTTAGTATCAAACGTCATATTTTTAGATCGAAAAATAATAACAACAACAATAACATATTCAGTGTAATCTCATAAAGTGGAATTTGAGGAGATAAAGTGTATACAATTTATATTGCCGAATCAAGTTGAAGTTGAGAGACTCTTTACCAAGAAATCATTTTTTTCATCTCTTGTCTACAGCGTACAAAGGGGAGCCTTGGAGTAACTAGTAAAATTACTGAATGCAAGTTAAGGCAGCGTACAATACACCTTTATAATGAGCTCTTTTTCGATAGCCTGGACTGAATTTTCTCTTTTTGTCTAGAGTGTACTAGTAGTAGTAAAGATAACCACTATCTTGCACAATAAAAGAGAGTTGTATTTACACTTTCCTTTAACATTTTCTTGATTTCACTTTCCAAAAAGTAACCAAAAAAAGCTTCAAAAAATACCCAAACAGCAATGGAATAATCAATCAAGAATCCAAAAAAAATAGACTTGCCCGCAAAGCCATTTTGCATATTCTCCCTTTTTTTGGTTACATTTACCATTCTTAAGCTAACCCCACTAGCTAAATCTAATTTAGATTACACTAAGTTAGTGTACAAAGGTTGTGCTAAACAAGATTTGTCAGATCCATCTGGTGTTTACTCACAAGCACTTGATTGGGATTGAGGTGTTGTTGTGGTTGTACTGAGCACTTTAGACATGAGTTGAACCAAAACAGAGAAAAATGGTCAGTGATGATTTATATGGCACACTTCACTTGTTTGCGATTGAGGTTTTATGGTTGTCGTATTGAGCACGTTTAAGAAAATGCTCTAGTTTCTCTATAAAACACATTAAATTATCTATGGAAGAATAAGAGAGAAGTATTGCCTGTTTTATCAAATTATGGTTATACAAAATTAGCACGTTTAGACATTAGTTGAGCTTTAATGCACAAACCTAGTCTTCGACTATATCACATTCAACTTGTTTGGAATTTAGGTGTTGTGGTTGTAGTAGTAATATTGAGCACGTTTAAGAAAATTCTCTAGTTTAATCGCACAAAATTATCTATAAATTTCCCATTTTCTCACATTATATTTATCCAAAATTGAGCAGGTTTAGACATTAGTTGAGCTTAAACGGGGAAACATGGTTAGTCAGGATTCATTTGGCTGAAACCCAACTTGTTTGGATCGAGGCACTGATATTGTTCTTATTGTATTGAACGCATTTAAGAAAATACTCTAGTTTCTCTCAATTTATGAGGACTACTTGGTAATTTATCCATGTTGTGCATGTTTACATGACATGAGCTTAAACGGGGAAACGTGGTCAGTGTATATCTTATATATCTCCTCAGATAAATTGACTTTAGCATTTTGACCTTAGTTCTGAATTCTAATGATTTATAGTACTTCACTTAATAATTGAACTGCCAATGATTTATAGTACTTTGCCTAATTCCTTGGTACATATTTTCGCCATAGCGCCATTGATCTTGCCATTATTGATCTGTATGCCTTACATAGCTACACAAGCCAGAATATAAGGATATGCTAAATTTAGACAGACGAAAGCTAGTATGACTTGTACTACTTTGTATTTCTCTGTATAATGCTTGCCCTGTGTTTTTACTTTTGCAGGTGAGACTTTAAGTTATCGGTAAAAAGGCAAAGAATGTAACTTTTATTTCTGGTACTGAGGCTACAAAGATATCAAAGGAGATTCAGAAAGTGTAGAAGAGAAGAATAGTGAAAAGCACTTTGTGCAATGAGCGGAGCTCTCGGAGCCACTACATGTTATCAATCCTGAATATATGTTTAACGATGTCTAAATGGAATGAGTTTCATTTGTTTTCTGTTTCCATCAAGGATATGTCTTCATCTTTTACGAAGGAAGCTAAATGTTGTTGCAGATGATTATTGATGTTCCAATAGTAGGAGGGCGACTAATGCTAGTCGATATGGCTGGTTTCGAGAATATAGAACAAGCTGGTCAAACTGGCATGTAAGCAAAAATGCAGGTAAAGTTCCACGTTTTTTACTTACCTCGCTTCTTTAAAGTTTTTTTCCAGATTTCCTATGAACCGTAATTTGAAATGTATGATTTTAGATCTTGATGCATTTAATACTAATCCGACAATCAAATTACGCAAACTACAAAGATCAATCAGGGAAATAGTGCACTTAAAAGGGTGGTTGAGTCCATAGCTAACAGTGATTCCCATGTGCCATTCCAAGACAGCAAGTTAACTATGCTCTTACAGGTACTACATCTTGTGTATATAACATATCAATGTTGCTTGGATCCTCCAAAAATGTTGCTACCTCCGTATTGAATCGTCCAAAAATCAGTAATTTTTGGAGGATATTACGTGCACCAGCATCATTTTGTAAGGAACTAAGCGACACAGCCACAAACAGTTTGGGAGTTGAACTAGTCATTGTAAGAAGTTGATTCAACTATTTCGTGTAGGATTCTTTTGAGGATGACAAGTACAAAATTCTTATGATACTGTGTGCCAGTCCAGATCCTAAAGAGCTCCACAAAACCATCTCTACTCTAGAGTACGGTGGAAAAACAAAATGCATTCTCCGTGGCCCTCATACGCCGTTGAAAGAGAAAGGTGCAGAAGATTCTTCCTCAGCGGTTATTTTGGGGTCAAGGATTGTGGAAATGGATCAGTTTATCCACAAGCTTCAGATAGAGAACAAGCTCAAAGAGAAAGAGTGTAACGAAGCTAAGAGAAAACTTATGAAGAAAGAAGAAGAAATTGTTACGTTAAGGTATAAACTTTAATTAGCAGTACAAGGAGGAGTGGAGACAACGGAGGAGGATTTCATTATTAAAGTAAACGAGCGAACTCAGATGGTGAAACATGAGTTTGAAAAAAAGATACAGCGGTTTCAGAAAATGGCAAATGAATTCGTAAAGATGGAAAGGAGGAAGATGGAAGATAGAATCTTCTAGCAGCAAAAAGAGTTTGAAATGCTTAAAAGGTGCTTGGAGGAGATCGAGGCCGAGCTTTGGCATTCAAGGGTTGTCAATAGATCAACAGAAATAGAGGAGAACGGCTTTGCGAAAAGGCTACTGGAGATTTACTCTGAAGATGCAGGAATGATGAAATCTATGAATTTGGATAGATCTATTGATATAAACTATGGAAAGCAGGATGCGGCCGTTTATAAAGCATAAAGTAACACAGTTCAAGCATTTTTGGGCTATCCTAGCATAGGCGATACAAGAGAAGTTGAAGATCCTTCTATCGATTTGTTGGAATATTTCACCAACAAATCGTTCTTGAGCACCGTGTTTGAGGAGGAAGAAGAAGGTAACGACAGTGAAGGGGATAAAGAGAACCCCCCCTGTCGAGGAGGTGCAAAAAGAGGTTATTGAGGAAAAGACAATACATTCCGCCATGCTCCATCACGATTTATTGCATGCAACTATAGTAGAAGATCGTTCCGATGATCTTTCTAGTGATATTGTCCCTTCAAGAAAAGAACTAGTTCAAAATATATTCAAACTTTGTGGAAATTCTAGAGAACTCTCTCAGCAGTGTATAACAAATGAATCGAAATTACCTCCAGTTAAAGAAATCGGAGAGGATTCACCTATACAAAAATTACATAATCTCTCTAGCGAGAAAGTTAACGATTCAAAGGAGAACTTCAACCCTACATTTGAAAGCATAGACGTTGATCTGGACGTGCACGTGAAATAGGAAGATTTATCAAATGAAAATCCTAGGATTATTATCACTACACTGAAGGTTGTTAAAGGTTCAACGTTAGCTAATTTACACAAGCTGATCGAGATATATCTTGGCGCTGATAATCAAGAACTCAATTTCCTGGTAAGTAGGATATTTTATACTTGAGAAGCTTCAAAATGTCTGTGTTTACATATTCATGATAATAGTTCTTCGATATAATTCATGATAACAGTTCGTCGATATCATCCATGATGACAATTCTCCTATATCATCTACATGTCTCTGTTTATACTTAAATAGCTTCAAAATGTCTCTGTTATATTTATGATGACAATTCTTTGATATCATCTACATTTTTGTGTTTTATACTCTAGTAGCTTCAAAATGTCTGCATGTTTACACATTCATGATAACAATTCTCTGATATCATCTATATGTTTGTGTAATGTGTTTATACTTAAGTAGCTTCAAAATGTCTTTGTTTACATATCCATATGATAAGAATTCTTCGATATCATCTACATGTTTGCGTTTATGCTTTTAAGTAGGATGTTTTATACTTAAGTAGCTTCAAAATGTCTGTGTTTATACTTATGTAGCTTCAAAATATCTGCGTGTTTATACTTAAGTAGGATGTTTTATACTTAAGTAGCTTCAGAATGTCTGTGTTTACATGTCCATGTGATAACAATTCTCCGATATCGGCTACATGTCTGTGTTTATACTTAAGTAGCCTCAAAATGTCTGTCTTTATAGATTCGTGATCACAGTTCTTCGATATCATCTTACATGCATGAGGAACGGCTTCCTAATCCAGATTTCTTCTATCGAAATAAATAGGACATATCTGGCGTGCCAGTATCTAAAGAAGAGGAGTCCATCACACCAGTGAGTAGTAAGCTGCCATTGTTCAACTTCAACAACCTAATGCATGGCTACCTAGCTTGATTGCATCCGGTGAAGGGAACCAAACAACCTATTTATGAACCATTTTCATCGTTGGAAAATAAGCTCCCGTTAACTCTAAAGTCACATGGCATAGAGGGGCACTGAGAACAAGATGATCCTTAGGTGAAATGGTTGTTTGTATATGCTTGTGAACACACGGTCTTATGCTCAAATATGTGACTTGTTTTCTCTACTGGAGTATAAACAATAAAGGTTGAACATGTATATTTTGTAATCATATGCTAAAATATGTGACTTGTTTTTCTCTACTGGAGTATAAATGTAAAGGCTGAATATATATATTTTGTAATCATATGCTAAAATATATGACTTGTTTTGCTCCACTGGAGTATAAACATGAAGGTTTAACATGTATATTTTGGGATCATATGTTAAAATATGTCACTTGTTTTGCTCTACTGGAGTATAAACATGAAGGTTCAACATGTATATTTTGTAATCATATGTTAAAATATGTGACTTGTTTTGCTCTACTGGAGTATAAACGTGAAGGTTGAGCATGTATATTTTGTAATCATATGTAAGGATATATGACTTGTAATCATATGCAAAAATATATTTCTTGTTTTGCCCTACTGGAGTATAAACATGAAGGTTGAACATACATATTTTGTAATCATATGCTAAAATATATGACTTGTTTTGCTCTATTGGAGTATGAGCATGAAGGTTGACCATGTATATTTTGTAATCATATGCTAAAATATGTGACTTGTTTTGCTCCACTAGAGTATAAACAAGAAGGTTGAACATGTATATTTGGTAATCATATGCTAGAATATGTGACTTGTTTTGCTCCACTGGAGTATAAATATGAAGGTTGAACATGCATAATTTGTAATCATATGCTAAAATATGTGACTTTTTTTGCTCTACTAAAGTATAAACATGAAGGTTGAACATGTATATTTTGTAATTATATACTAAAATATGTGACTTGTTTTGATCTACTGTAGTATAAACATAAAGGTTGAACATGCATATTTAGTAATCATATTCTAAAATATGTGACTTGTTTTGCTCTACTGGAGTCTCTTCCTTTTTTGTGTGTATTTTGTGTTTGGTATTTATATTGAGGTACTACTAAATCACAATTCACATACTGAATGACCTATTTTAGGAGCGATGCATCCAACACAGTTTTATTTCCAACTGCAAAAACTCAAATATATCATTTTATATATGACTTCGTGACAACTAACGCTCAAGATTCAAGTTCATGATAACACATAGTCAGTGGCTGAGGCAGGATTTTTATTAAGGGGGGTCAAAAATAGAAAGCAAAAAAAATAAATTAAAAACCTATCGTGAATGGGTCTCAAACCCAAGACCAGCAGACCCTTTGCGTGAAAGTTTGCACCCCCTTTGCCACTGAATCAAGTTTTTTGCTTGTGTCAGGGAGGTAAAATTAATATATATACACATAGAAAAAAAAAGGCATACATATATACAATATAATTTTTCGATGAAAGGGGTTTGGATCTAAAGTCCACGTAGCTCCACCCCTGCATATGGTCCGTTCTAGGTCTAGACTACTCAGCGTGAATTTATTCTTTGGATTACATTACATCAAGCTTTCGTACATGTAAACATAAATTCTGTCTTTTAAATTAAAGCTCTTCACTTTACTTTCTTATTTTAAATGTCAGATTTACCTAAATCTCTTCACTATTCTATTTCTTTTTTGAAATTATTTTAGTATTGAAAATGTAACTATAAAAGGTGAATCACTGTACCTAGCGGGGAAATACACAGTAAATAGAAGGTTAAAGTAAGAAAAAGAATGATAGAGGGGAGCGTCATAAGGTAATATTTTTTTGTGTGTGAAAAGGAATGAATGAAGGTAAAAGTCAAATCAATTATTAACACTGTACAAATGAATAGAATGGACCCAAAAGAAAAAATAAGTACAAGTGAATAGAATGGTCATATTTGTAAATAGAATTTAATGGATCTTTGGCAGAATAGGACTCTGTACCTATGTGTCATGCCAAAGAGAATTATTCACAAGAATACAACAACATAACAGTAAAATTTCACAAATAAAGTCTGAAGTATAGGTGAATCTTACCACTACCTCAATATCTGTCTACATATATAAATGTTTATTTGGTTTGGAATATCACCGGTAAATATGTGGTGGGTTCGATAATATGTTTTCATCATTAACTAAAAGTTTCAAATTTGAACACTAACATTGAGAAAATTGTTGTTGATAGGTATTTTTCTTGAAATAAGACTTGTTTGAAGGAATGTATATTGGTTGGATTACTAAATTTCGAATATTAGAAAGTTAAAGAAATTGACATATCTTTTTAAGAATCTTTTAAAATATTGAAATATCTACTTGTATAGGTTTCTAAGGTAGATTTTGATATATTTCATAATTCAACTAAATAAAGTTGTTATTTTTACAGTTTAGAATGTTTCTAAAGGCTATAAATATTACATAGCCCATCACTTCTTCCTTTAAAAAAATAAAATTATACGATAAATGTGTTTGTGAAAATATTAAAATTTTATAAATGTTTTATTGGAAGGAATGCTGATTAACCAATAGAATTGTAATTTTATAATATTGTGCGTTCTGCAAAAGTCAATAAAATATCATGCATTTTCTTACACGACTCTACAAAAATATTAATTGGAAAAAATATTATCAAAATTTAAACTTTATTTATATCCTAACATATTTGGTATTTTCTTGAAACAATAACTATTTTTAGTAATAATGATAGATAATTTGAGACAAAAGAATATAGTACTACCTCTATCCACCTTTATTTTTTACTATAGTAAAAAAATATCACTTTTACCATATTATTAAGTCATCGATTCAAGTTGTGAGAACAGTTCTTTATAGACATGCATAACAAGATTGCGTACATTAAATTCTTATTGATTTTTTCTTTCAATTTTGCACATAACAGAAGTTTTAGTATACCCAATAACTCTCTTTTATTTTCAATTCACCTAATAGTTAGTGAGATGAAATGACTTATAATAACGAAGGATGCTCTAGTAAAAATATCAAGTTTTCAAATATAAATAAATAAAAATAAATGGAGAAAACATAATATTTGTGGACCAAAATAAATGCTTAAAAAGAAGCACCACAGTTAAATACTCACTTTTTCCCATAGAAGGATCAAATTGCATTCATGTGTGAGTGACAATTACTAGTGTACTGTATCTATTGCACATGTTTAATACTACTTGTCGAAAATGACCCTTTTAATTATTGAAAACGACACATGTGTCCTCTTTATTACACCCTACATTTCCTCAGAATCTAATTTACACCCCCCAAAATAGAATTAATTTTTTGTTTTACACCCTTTTTTATTTAATTTTATGAAAACATTATCATATTTCTATTTAAGATTGAACGGTATTTATATGATTGAATATCAATTAAGCAACCAACATTTTAGAATTTATTTTTTAGTATACATGATAAGGCTAAAATAAGGTATTTGTTGGTGCATTACATATTGGGTATTAATTCTTGTGGTTTAGTTTTGTGTCTTAGTTAATGTTTAAATGGGAATAACTAATTAAGCAACCAAAATTTTAGTACTGTATTAATTTGTGTTGACAATTACGAAGATAGGGCTAAATAAGGTATTGCAAACAAATTTAATTAGTTGGTGCATTGCATAGAGGGTATTAGTTCTTCTGGTTTAATTAATTATTTGATTCTTAGTTATGTTTAAATGAAGATTATTAAATAAGCAACTTCACCAAATCTAGTTGTGAAAATTTACAACATGATTAATGAGGCAAGATACTGTTTTACAATAAAGTGGAAGTGTAGATTAATTAAATAATGGGGATTGTCAAATCATGTTTAGTTAGATTGCTTCATAAAAAAATTATTTGATTACACTCTTTAATTACACGTGATACTGTCCGCAAATTACACTCTTTAGGATGGTCATTTCTTATCTCCCTTTGTGAACTAATATAAATAGACAGTGTTAGGGTTATTTTTGAGTCATTTGTTATCTCCCTTCGTGGTCAATGAAGAAATTTTTCATCAATTTTTATGGCCTACACAAATAAAAAGACGTATATTATATATATAAGTACGTAATAAAATAAACTAATTTGGGCAATGACGAAATTTTTATAACGTAAAAGTTTTATGATTTGTATCTTGGCAACATGAATTAGGACGACTAATAAATCAGCAACCACTTCGTATGTCGTATTTAAAATCTAATCTGAGCCCACCTTTTAAAAAATTATATATTTTTATACATATAAGCACAGAAATATTTTTAATTTATTTTGATAATTATTTATTTGTTACAAACATTTTTATTTACAAGTGTTTATCCAGGTTGGGAATACTTGACGGGAGTGACATTTAACGAATAGTTTAAATTTTGTGTTTGCATTTTTTATATTTTTACACTTGTACAAAATATAAATTATAGTGTAAAATTTATTTTGGGGGCATTGGACGGAAATGCTTTTTACAAATGTTCATCACGTGTTTAGGCAAATATAGGTCGTTAATATTTATATTATAAAATTAAATTAATTTAGATACTTACTCAATTAATTCATACTTATACATTGAAAGATATTGCATAGATCTTTCTTTAATATAATTTCTTTGATATTTTTTATGTTTTACACGATTCACATCACACTTTAGGCAAATTTTGGTCATTACTAGTTATATTAAAATTGATTTAGATACTTAATCAAATAATTCACTTTTTTACATTAATGGATATTATGTAGATTTTCATCTTAAAATAATTTTTCTTTATTCAATTTTGTCTTCACGTACATATTTATATATTTTGCTTATATATATACTTTACGATAGCATACGCATTACATTATTTTAATATATATTTTATATTTTATATTTGTATTTGCATGCATTGATTTTTTTTTCTTTTTTCTTTTTTCTTTTTATAATAAACTTAAGTCTAGACGGGAACTATATTTGTAGATTATGAAGGGTGTCTAACCCCTTCCCTTCGCAATAATTTGAATCCTTACCTAGAATCTAAATTGGTTTCGTCATACTCCCTCCGTTTCGAAAAGAATTACCTACTTTGATTTGGCACAAAGTTTAAGAAAATAAAGAAAAATTTTGAATCTTGTAGCCTTAAATTAAAGTAGTGTCAAATGTATCAAAATGCCCTTTAATCATGTGGTCATAAACATGCTATTTGGAAAGTTTGAATTAAAGTATTGCCAAATAATAAAAGGGGTCATTCTTTTTTAAACGAACTAAAAAGGAAAGTAAGTCATTTCTTTTTAAACGGAGGGAGTACTTGTTAATAAATAAATAGGTTTCCTATTTTTTCTTGAAAATTAGGTGGTGACTCTGTTGACACCCAATTTTGACCTCTCAATATCACTTTTAGGCTGTTATTATATCAAAATTATTTAATTTTAATTATCAATATTTTTAAATATTATTCTTACATTGAGTACATACTAACGTGTCACATTTATAATTAAAGAAAATGCATAAATTATTTCTTAGCTTTAGTATCATTGTCATAATTTTTAAACTCAAATTCAACATTTTATGTAATTTTTATTAATATTTATTAAATTATTTTCCACGTAGTTATGCACATCCACATTTTTGCAAACACAATATCTAGTTTTCCATTATTTAGCATTATTTATTTTATTAAATTATTTATTATTAATTATTATTATTTATTATTTAATTATTATTATTATTATTTATTATTATTTATTACTTATTATTTAATATTGTTATGTATTATTTAATTATTATTATTATATACTATTATCGCTATTTTAATTTAAATAACAGCCTAATTTAATTCATTTTGCCTAAATTTATTCACCTTTTAACTTTATTTTATCCAATTTCTTACAATTCTAGCCATTTTTGAAACTAATTCCAAAACCAAACAACAGCCGCTCTTCTCTCTCTATCTAACCTCTCTCTTTCTCTCTCTATCTAACCTCTCTTTCCCATGGCTACCGCCGCTGATCGGTGAATCAGCGCCACCGAGACCCCCTTCTCCAATAGCTTTCCCACTGTGCTCTATATGCGCCGCCAATGCCTACTCCGGCGATACCAGATCCACTGCCTCCTGTTGTTCGTCCTCGCCGCTGCCAGCGCTGCGCCGCCAGCCCCTCAGCCTCCATCACCATCTCTCCCTCCATTTTCCCCTTTCCGGCGATGAACCAGCATGCCAGCGTTGCTCCAACATTGCCACGAGACCCCCCTGCTCTCCAACCTCCTCGGTGAACCAACCGTCGCCGCCTCAGGTCATCTCTATCGTCCACCCACCACCAACCTTCTCCATGCCGTTGATCCGTTTGTCAAAAAAATGATGAGAAACCCATCCATATGTTTGCCTAAATATTTAAATATTTGTGTTTACTTTTAATCTCTTTTCCCCTTCTTTAACAGATTTCGGAATCTGAATTAACAATGCATGAATGATTTATTTCATCCGAGTCTTTGCCATTTTGTGTGCTTATGTTTTAAGACTACCAGATGTGAAAAATCTAAATTTTAATAATGATCAATTTGGCATAGTTTGCTAATTTCAAATTTTGAAATTATCCATCTTGTTTGAATTAGTTGACAAATTTCTCGGCTCGTGATTATAACAAAGAACATTTGACTGCGTATTATATATTTATGGTTGGATTGATCTTGTGATAATTTGAATAAGATTTTGGTTAAGAACATCTGATTGTGTATCACGTTTCTTGAATTACAACGTGGACTGATTGTTGTATAATTGATGATTTGAATTAGGTACAAAAATAATTAGGGATTATTTTACAAAATTAATTGCTCATAATTTATTTATGGTAAATTGAACAATTTTCTCATCCCTAATTGACCCTAATTGATTATCGATCTCTTAATTGATTAGTGATTGATGCCAACATGTTACTATTAATTTACCTTCCTTCTACGGAATATGAGACAACATAGCACTCACCTATATATAAGGTAACTTTCAGTATTATGGGAATCTAGTTTTTAATCATGACAGTCTTGATATTTTTTATTTATTGGATTTGGCCTAAGGAAAACAATATTGTGAATGACTTTTACAAATATTGACTTTCCTGTTTAATTGGTATATGATTGATTCAGTAAGAGAAATTCTCTTACTGAGATATTTTTTTACCATTTTTATGTTGGTTTAGTTTTACAATACTCAGCCTACATAAACAATAGTTCACAAGCTCTTAAGTTCACAAGTTCTTATGTTTTACAATTACCAGTACTACTCTCTTAAACAAAGCATTAGTTACTTTCAATACAAAAAGTTATGGAAAACATGCTACATATTTTGTTGTGTTGGGCTTTCTTTCTATTTCTATTTTACTACTGCACTAAAGGAGTGCATGCGACAGATATATTTCAGGGTAAACAGGAAATCAAGAAACCTAAATATGTGAAAATTTCCATTGAATCTTACTCACATTTGACTGGACTGGAGGATCAAGTTAAGTCTCTTAAGTTGGCTGCTGCACATTCAGAAATGACTAATAAAGAAAACCTGGGAAAACAATATGCTAAAGTAGCTGAAGAAGCTGTCTCAGGTGATGTTCCTTATTGACTTGTGTTTTTCTTGCAACAAGTGTTTTACAACTTGGTACTGAATTAGTTTATTCATATCTCTCTGTACAGGTTGGGAGAAGGCTGAGTCAGAAGCCGCGATACTGAAAAATCACCTGGAATCCGTTACTCTTTTGAAGCTTATTGCTGAAGACAGGGCATCATATCTGGATGGTGCACTGAAGGAGTGAATGCGGCAGATAGATCAAGTTAAGTCTCTTGAAGAACAAGTGAGTGGCCTAGAGGATGAAGTCAAGGATTTGAATGAAAAGTTGGCTGCTGCACAGTCAGAAATGACTAATAAGGAAAACCTGGGAAAAGAATATGCTAAAGTTGCTGAAGAAGTTGTCTCAGGTGATGTTCCTTATTGACTTGTGTTTTTCTTGCAACAAGTGTTTTGCAACTTGGTACTGAATTCTTTTATTAACATCTCTCTGTATAGGTTGGGAGAAGGCTGCCAAATATTTTGACAAAATGAAGCATGAGTTTGAAGCAAAATTAGCTAACCTGGACCAACAGTTACTCAGGTCTGCAGCAGAAAATTCTGCACTCTCAAGGTCTTTGCAGGAGCGTTCTAGCATGGTGATACAACTTAGTGAAGAAAAAGCCCAAGCTGAAGCAGAAATTGAGATGTTGAAGAAAAATATAAGCGTACGGTCAGCAGAAGTTGTAAACTAGAAACACCTAGAGGGAGTGAAGAAAATTGCAAAATTGGAAGCAGAGCGTTGATGTTAGGCGTATTTACACGCCTAAAGCACCTTAATTTACCCATATTTTAGCTAAGTTTTAAGGACAAAATATATAATTCCTGCACTTTTAGTTCTCTTTCCTATAAGTAAGCTAACCAACGTGATTAGCAATTTTTCAGGTATAAATGATGAAGATTTCAGCATTTTATGGGAATTGGACGCCAAAGGAAACTTCACGTAAGAAGGAAGGCAACTTCTGGAAGCTGTGGACTGAAAGTGACGCATAGAAAACCTGTCTCGGCAAAAATAGTATTTCCAAAGACTAGGGAGATCAGCAGTAACTTAGTAGGATTAGGACAAGGATGCAGTAACCCTGTAGGACTAGGACAAGGATAAAACCCCTATTTCAATAGGACTAGGATATGTATGCTATATAAACCCTATTTTGCTGAACTTTTCAGCATTCTCTTCTTATTCCTCTTTCTATTCCTTCCCATTCTAATTAATTCTTATTCACTCATTCATTAATTCAAGTCTTTTTCATTCAACTTCCGCTCCTAATTCACGTTACAATTTTTAACAGAGAAAGATGCTAACTCATGGGAAACACCAAGAGGAAAAATGTCAACCTTGTTGTGATGCCACACTTCTCTCCAACGTGAGATCATTCTAGTTTTGCTATGATGATGATGCTTATTGTGATCTCCGTTGCACTCATGAGTAGCTAAACTTCTCTGTTAGGGTTATGGAAGCATTATGGTATACTATCTATTGCTATGAGTTTGTGAATTGTTGATACGTATGCTGCTTATATCATTACTCTCTTCATCTTAATTGAATTCTTGTGGTTGCAAATTTATAGAATACTCCAGTATATCATTAACTTGTTCGAAAGAAAAGTTACATGTCTGGAAAAGAGAGAGTGACAAGGAAATAGGGCTACCAACCCCTGTTTAAAAGTTAGTGTCGTAACTGGATTAACCTCTTGGAGAATTCGTACCATTAGTTATATGCTTTAAGCTCGAAAGAGTTAGAGTGAGATAATCCTTGATGGTCGAAAGATGCCTGGATTTAACATAGAATACGAATCTCTATAAGCGCATGCATGTCTAAATTCCGCATAACTCATAGCCAATAGATACGTAGAACTCATAAGGTAGACATAACCCTAACTTACAATTCTCATTGATTAAAACCTACCAAGTATTCCATTTTTACTTTGCTATTTTATTTTTTATTTCTTAACGTCACGCTCTTATCCCCCATTTTCACAGAACTTTCACCAAAAGTCTACTAATCTTTGCATACTTAGTGACCGAGTATTCCCTATGGGATTCGACACCCAAGCCAGTCGGGTTCTATATTTGACAACGACCTCTTACACTCTTACGAGAGCTGTAGTTTGAGCGTTATCAAATTTTGGCGCCGTTTTCGGGGAATACGGTTGTCAACTAAGTTTGTGATAGTTACTAGACCCTTTGGTCAAAGATTCTCAGATTTTACTTTTAGTTGTTGTTTTTGTTTTATTCAGGTTTTGTTCAGTGCATGCCCCATACTCGAAGTTCGGGACAACCGTTATTACCAATCAATCCTGAACCACATCGTATTGGCAGAATGGAGGCGCAACGTTACATTGAAAGAAGGGCTGCTCAACAGGAGCAGGCTAGACTAGCTGTGTTGGCTGCTACCCAAGTACATCAACAGAATATTGATAACCCAGGTCGTGCAACAAATCCTGATGATGAGGACCTGGGCGATGAGGAGCTACTAAACCCACGACATACTGCTGAGGTGTCGGTATCCATATAGAGAAGAGATCGTCAAGCGCGATTGAGGCCTGATCGCGGAGCTATGAAGATTCCTTTTGATGACGATGATGACGATTTAGATGGAGATGGTTCCACAGGGGCTATTATTTCTCCGCCCTTGGCACCCGAAGCAATGTTCAATATCACTAGCACCATGATTCAGCTATTGCAACTCAAGGGATTATTTGGTGGACTTGCAGGTGATGATCCGAATATGCATCTGATCAATTTTATCTCTACATGCAAGTCATTCGACAATCCAAGCGTTGGACAGAATGCAATTCGGCTACGCTTATTTCGATTGTCTCTATCTGGGGAGCCAACTCTATGGTTCAATGGGCTAACTCCTGATTCTATTACTAATTGGAGGCAATTGAAAGATGCTTTCCTAGAAAGATTCTATCCTCCATCCAATAGAGCACAATTAAGAGATGAGATCATCAATTTCGGCCGCGTCCAACTAAAGCGCTCCACGAAACATGGGAGAGGTTCAAGAAGAAGCTTATGAGGTTCCCAAATCATCATATGACCAATGTCCACTTGATGGAGATATTATACAGATCTTTGAATTCGGTGACTAAGCCAGTGGTTGATAATGCAGCAGGTGGGTCATTCATGGACCTCACTTTTATTCAGGCAAGTGATATGTTAGATTGTATGACAAAGCAAAGTAGAGCTTGGCATACCAGGGATTCTGAGGTAGCAAGCTCTACTATATCGATTGGCATGACTGCAGAGCAAAGGCGAAGACAAGAGGAACGTGACCAAGATATGGCTCACATGAAAATGCAGATGGATCTTCATACAAAGCATTTATTATCCGGGAAAACCAAAAAAGTCAAAGAGGTTGCGTCAAAAGGAAGAGATGAATCCAATTCTGAGGAAGAAGCCAACTACTTGAATAATCAGGGGGGTTTCTGAGGCAATGCCCAAGGAAACCAAGGTCGGAACTATTATGATAAATCTAGAAACAAGGACCGTGATCAAGGAGGTTGGAAGAATAAGACTGACAGAAGTGGTTTGTACATTCCTCCTGGAAGTTGTGAGGCTGCGGCATCTAGTTCGGGGAAGATGTCAATGGAAGATATGATGGCTAAACTATTGAAAAGAGTGGAGGTAACCAGCACGGGAGTAACTGAGGTAATAAATGATTTGTCCTCAATGAAGCAATTGGTTGACTCGCATTCCACTTTAATAAAACAGCTGGAGCAACAATTGAGTCAATTATCTTTGGCATTCAACCAAACAAAGGCTGGAATACTACCCAACAACACTGTGCAAAATCTAAGGAATAATGGATCATGCATGGCTATTACTACCAGGAGCTGTAAGGTGTTAGACAATCCGTATAAAGGCAAGCAGGTGGTTGATGATATAGAGGAGAATGTTATTGATGCAGATTATGATAATTCTATAGAAGCTGAAAATCAGAATGAGAGCCTTCATGAGAAAAATATTCCTCTTCCACCCCCACCTTTTCCTCAGAGATTGAAGAAAAGGGCAGATGACACTCTTGAAAAGGTGGATAATCAGAAGCAAGATAAAAAGGAAGTGGTGGAGAAAACGATTCCCCTTCCACACCACCTTTTCTGCAGAGACTGATGAAGAAAGTGGATGATACAAGGTTCAGTAAATTTATGACGATGTTGAAGCAACTGACTATTAATGTTCCTTTGGTGGAGGCGCTGGAACAAATGCCTGGGTACGTTAAATTCATGAAGGACCTTTTAACAAAGAAGCGGGCAGTAAGATATGAGCCGACAGATAATATTCATCATTGCAGTGCAATTGCCACGAGGTCCTTAGCACAGAAAAAGGCAGATCCTGGTGCTTTCACTATTCCTTGCACGATTGGATCGTTGGATTTTGCTAAGGCATTGTGCGATTTGGGTGCTAGCATCAATTTGATGCCACTATCCATCTATAAAAAGTTGGGGTTGGGCGATCCAACACCTACCAATATGCGGCTCGTGATGACAGATAGGTCGGTAAAATGATCTGTTGGTATCTTAAATGATGTGTTGGTGAAGGTTTCCACCTTCATCTTTTCTGCAGACTTTGTTATTTTGGATTACGAGTGGATACTGAAGTTTCCATAATCTTGGGATGACCTTTTCTCGCCACTGGAAGCGTGCTCATTGATTTGAGAGCTAATGAGCTTTTATTTCGGTTGAATGACGAAGTGGTTCATTTTGATGTGTGCAAATCAATGAAGCAACCCAAAGATCTGAACGTGTTCTCTGTAGCTGATGTTTATGATGAGGATGACAAAGAATTATATGTAGAGAAGCATATCACTGTCGAGCCATTGTCTGCTGTGCTGTTGAAAGTTGAGCATGAAGATTATGAAGATTATGAAGAAACCATTTGTGCTCTAACAGGATTAGGGTCCTATTCTTATGCTCTTAAGCAGCTGGACCTTGATCTTAGGAATCGACCTTCACCAACAGCGAAGACTTCCATTGCAGAGCCACTAGTGCTACAATCGAAAGAGCTCCCCAGTCACCTAAGGTATGCATTCTTGGGAACTGGAAATATACTTCAGGTGACTATTGCGGCTCATTTAGGTGAATAGCGCGTAGAGACTCTCATCTCTGCTCTGAAGAGGTACAAGAGAGCTATGGGTTGGAGTATTGATGATATAATTGGTATCCCTCCTGGGATATGTAGGCACAAGAGTCATCTCGAAGAAGATTCCATGCCTACAAGTAAGTATCATTGTCATTTGAATCCATTCAGAAAATGATCCACCATCTATCTCGATGAAGTCTAAGTAATTGAGATAGCTATGTCATGCTGCGACAATATATCAAGCGCTTGGTGGGAGGCAACCCATCATTTTTTTTTGTTTTGTTTTCCTAGGATTTTGTCGAGCCACAACCAAAACTAAGGTGCTTGATGGGAGGCAACCAATCGTTCTAATCGTTTTTGTTGTTTTTGAGTAAGTGTAGGTGCAAGATGTATAAGGAAGGAGGTTGGTCTTGAATTTTGATTTGGAAGCGGTTCATGTTGAAGGTGGTAAGTTAGGAATGAAGAAGAAAAGGCTATAGGTTAGGCATTGCCTATAAAAATCTAGGCAACGAACAAGGCAAGGCCTATGTAAATCTAGGCAACGAACAAGGCATGTCCTATGCTATGGCCTAAGCTCTCAGAATCTAGAATGCCATAGCATAGGCGCCGCCTATGCTCAACAATGACATAGCATAGGCACCGCCTATGCCAAAGCATTTTGTCTCTAAATCTAGAATCCTATAGCATAGGCGCCTCCTATGCCCAACAATGCCATAGCATAGGCGCCGCCTATGCTCAACCAGGCAAAGCATTAGGTGCCGCCTATGCCAATGCCTTTGCTCTCTGAATCGACAATGCCATAGCATAGGCGCCGCCTATGCCAAAGCCTTTTGTCTCTGAATCTAGAATCCTATAGCATAGGTGCCGCCTATGCCGAACAATTCCATAGCAGAGGTGCCGCCTATGCTCAACCAGGCAAAGCATTAGGCGCCGCCTATGCCAATGCCTTTGCTCTCTGAATCGACAATGCAATAGCATAGGCACCACCTATGCTCAACTAGGGAATGCATTAGGCGCCGTATTTGCCTCCCAAATCTCTCAAAACTTTTATTTTTTGCTCATCTAACCTTGCAAGATCATCTTCCGAGTTCAACACCAAGTAAGTTCTTCGTTTATATTCCGAAGTTGTTACAATCTTACGCTTATAATGGTATTTTAGATCTTAAAGTTGTGTTGGTGATTAGAATGTGTTGATTTGTATGATACATCTAGTTGAGTGAAAGATTACGTGTGGGTGTTCTTGACTTATTTCCAACTTGTATTTGATTTTGATACACTGTCATACTTTTGCAGAATCGACATGGTTAAGATATTGGCATAATCTTGTAACTCAAAAGCTTGCATGTTTGAATGACTTGTTCATCGAGATGAAAATCATGGTTGACTACAAACATAAGATGTTGTGATTATTTCTAGTCCATAAACTTGATTCAATCTCTACGTAGTCAGCCTATTCCAAAAGTGCATTAATCCAAACCATAAAGTTTTCCAAGATTACATGCCCGGTGTGTGTGTAAAGCGAAATAAAGAGTGTGAGTTTAGGAGATGATTTAGGCATTTCTTTGGCAACCTGTGATTGTTTACCTTCGTTTTACCTACCCGTAGACATTATCCTAGTCAACCCCTTTGAGCCTTTAGCCATTTTCTTTGACAGCCTCATATGTAGCCTAATCCATTTTTGCAAGACCATAATTTGATCCAAATTTCTAAGCGCTTTAAATTGTAAAGTCATATGACAAAATAAGAGGAAATTGGGTGAGAGTGATGCCTTAGAATGTATTGGTGCTTGAATTTGTTATAAAAAAGAGTGGCTATCATAGAGGTGTGTTATAAAAAAGAGAGAGAGAAAAAAAGAAAAAGAAATAGAAAAACAAAACTGTAAAGTGTGTTTAAATAAAATGATAGTTATGTTTGAATGGCAAAATAGGTGAAAAGGGGTGATAGATGAAATAAAGGTAGTAGGGTTGATTAAAAGAGAGTGTTAATGGCATAATGTGATGTATTAAAATGCTTAGGAACATAGTCACTATTTTTGGCCAAAATAGTCCTACCCGTCCCTTAGCCTACATTACAACCTATAAAAGACCTATTTTATTCTAAGCTTAGCATTTTGATATTAGTGGAGCATGACACTAAGGGTAAGCCTATGGTCATCAGTTGCAACATGTGAATTCTTTGTGAGCGTGAGAGCAAGGAGATACCCATGTTCCAAAAAATTCAATACTTGTGAGTGATTATGGGTAATATCTTATGTGAGACACACATGGTTAATGATTATTGGGTAGTTTTGTATGATTCTTTGTGACTTAACTTGTGGATACGAATTAACCATCATTACGAGTCTATGTTGGAGGTTGAATTGTTTCTAGTAGTGATCATGAAAACTACACTTTGTTAATGATTGCCGTGCAGGTCTTGATGAATATTTTGTGTTGTTACTGTGAAACCCTAAGTAGATGTTTACATGGACATAATATTTTTTTCGAGGACGAACAAAGCTTTAAGTGTGGGGTGTTGATGTTAGGCATATTTACACGCCTAAAGCACCGTAATTTACCCATATTTTAGCTAAGTTTTGAGGACAAAATATATAATTCCTACACTTTTAGTCCTTTTTCCTGTAAGTAAGCTAACCAACGTGATTAGCAAGTTTTCAGTTATAAATGATGAAGATTTCAGCATTTTATGGGAATTGGATGCCAAAGGAAACTTCACGTAAGAAGGAAGGCAACTTCTGGAAGCTGTGGACTGAAAGTGACGCATGGAAAACCTGTCCCGGGCAAAAATAGTATTTCCAAAGACTTGGGGGATCAGCCATAACTTAGTAGGATTAGGACAAGTATGCAGTAACCCCGTAGGACTAGGACAAGGATAAAAACTCTATTTCAATAGGACTAGGCTATGGAGGTTATATAAACCCTATTTTGCTGAACTTTTCAGCATTCTCTTCTTATTCCCCTTTCTATTCCTTCCCATTCTAATTAATTCTTATTCACTCATTGATTAATTCAAGTCTTTTTCATTCAACTTCTGCTCCTAATTCACGTTACAATTTTTAACAGAGAAAGACGCAAACTCGTAGGAAACACCAAGAGGAAAAATGTCAACCTTGTTGTGACGCCACACTCCTCTCCAACGTGAGATCATTCTAGTTTTGCTATGATGATGATGCTTATTATGATCTCCGTTGCACTCATGAGTAGCTAAACTTCTCTGTTAGGGTTATGGAAGCCTTATGATATACTATCTATTGCTATGAGTTTGTGAATTCTCGATACGTATGTGCTTATATCATTACTCTCTTCATCTTAATTGAATTCTTGTGGTTGCAAACATATAGAATACTCCAGTATAGCATTAACTTGTTCGAAAGAAAAGTTACATGTCTGGAAAAGAGAGAGTGACAAGGAAATAGGGCTACCAACCCCTGTTTAAATGTTAGTGCCGTAACTGGATTAACCTCTTGGAGAATTCGTACCATTAGTTATACGCTTTAAGCTCGAAAGAGTTAAATTGAGATAATCCTTGATGGTCGAAAGACGCCTGGATTTACCATAGAATACATATCTCTATAAGCGCATGCATGTATGAATTCTACATAACTCATAGCCAATAGATACATAGAACTCATAGAGTGGACATAACCCTAACTTACAATTCTCATTGATTAAAACCTACCAAGCATTCCGTTTTTACTTTGCTATTTTATTTTTTATTACTTAACGTCATGCTCCAATCCCCCCTTTTCACAAAACTTTCACCAAAAGTCTACTAATCGTTGCATACTTAGTGACCGAGTATTCCCTGTGAGATTCGACACCTAACCCAATTGGGTTCTATATTTGAAAACGACCGCTTACAAACTTACGAGAGCTATAGTTTGAGCGTTATCAAGCGTCGGAGATTACGTGGTCTTGTGTGGAAGAAGTTTCTTGGGCCTACAGTCTTGGCCCAGATGAATCTTGACCTGACCACCCAAACATATGACCTAGAGATTGCAAAATTGGACGCAGAGCGTCAGAGATTACGTGGTCTTGTGTGGAAGAAGTTGCTTGGGCATACAACCTTGGCCCAGATGAAGCTTGACCTGACCACCCAAACAACACATGTGGAGCTTCGACCCCAATTACAATCCTAAAGTTACAATATACTACCTATGTTTTTTTTTTTTTGTTGTTTTCATTCACTGTGTTCGATGTTGTATTAAATTTAAAGTATATAAGATAAATGCATAGAATAGTTGTCTTATTTTCTATCAATCATTTCAGGAGCACTTGTTATTTTTTTTTACTGATCGACTGACTCTATCCATCTACTTTATGAAATATCAGAGAAAGGAATGAATTTAGAGGATAATAAAGATAAGTCAAAGCATGTCGAACCTTCTTCTTCAAAGGCCAAGTTAATAGACGAACCAAGCTAGATAGTCTTCTATCACTAGATTTATGATAACAATTTTTTTTAAAACTAAATATTATATCACACTATCAAAACTACATATTATATCACACTATTTATGAACCATTTTCATCGTTGGAAAATAAGCTCCCGTTAACTCTAAAGTCAGATGACATAGAGGGTCACTGAGAACAAGATGATCCTTAGGTGAAATGGTTGTTTGTATATGCTTGTGAACACACGGTCTTATGCTCGAATATGTGACATGTTTTGCTCTACTGGAGTATAAACAATGAAGGTTGAACATGTATATATTTTGTAATCATATGCTAAAATGTGTGACTTGTTTTGCTCTACCGGAGTGTATAAACATGAAGGTTGAACATGTATATTTTGCGATCATATGCTAAAATATGTGACTTGTTTTGCTCCACTAAAGTATAAACATGAAGGTTGAACATGTATATTTTGTAATCATATGCTAAAATATATGACTTGTTTTGCTCCATCGGAGTACAAACATGAAGGTTGAACATGTATATTTAGTAATCAAATTCTAAAACATGCTAAAACATGTATATTTCTCTACCCAGTATATTCCCACCAAGTCGGAATGATTGTCTCTATTATTCAGACGGTTTACACCATCCTAGCATAACATAAACCCCCTTCTAGTGAACAATTTATCAATCGTACAATTCATTCTAGTGAACAATCTGTCACTTGCATAATTCTTTAATATTATGAATTAATAATTGTATAGAGATTTTACATTTTCGGTGATCGATGCCTTATTTGTAATGGTGACCTTTTGAAAATCAATTTAGTTTAATTTTTATCATTTTGTAATATGTTAATCTATTAGTATTATTTTATCATTGACTGACTCCAAGCTTCTAACTCTTCACTTTCTTCCCTACCTTAGTTCCCAAACAAAAACTTCCCCATCGACAACCCAAAATCGCGTTGAATGTTCACATCTCCACCTTTGGTTGCCATCTCTATACAACAATCACCTCTTTACTCGGGGGCAGAGCCAGCATGTGTAATGGATGGGGGTTCACCGTATATTCCCACCAAGTGGGGTCTTGGGAGGATAAGTGTAAGCAGTCCATACCACTACCTCAAATGTGAGATAGAGACGTTGTTTCCGACAAACCCCTGGCTCAAAATCAAACAATCTAGATAAGGAATTGCAAAAGAACCATTCACCGAACCCCCTTCGGTGGAAAATTATACTATTTATACATTACTAAAATAATATTATATGTATATATAATAGATGTCGAGCTTCTTTCGATAAGTTTTTCTTCAAATTTTGAACCCCCTCTCCAACATATTAATTGGCCCAATAGAGTTAGCTTGGTTCACAAGAGTATTCACTTACTTTCCTTAGTTATCCAAACATAGAAACAATGAGATGACAAGAGTCATGCATTCCCAATAGAAACAAAGATTTTGCAGTTTAACAATTATAGAATCAGCAACTCAAAGTATCTCTGCCTTAGCTATATGATATCCTTGGTTGACGAAACGCGGTAGAACATCACTAAGCATAGTCTTTTACTTGGAAAATCCAGTGAAAGGTCATTCACTACTTGAGACTAAAGAATATACATCAAAGCAAAAGAACCCAAAAATGTTTCAGCATTGTTAATGAAAGCCAGGCGAAACGTGAATCTTTCGTCAAGTCTAAGGAAAAACACCCTACTCAAAGGGACAACAGGAGTTAGAGACACCCCAGAAAAAAGTAGAAAAGCAATAAGCTCAACTACCACAGTCAGTGCATAGACAAATCCTAATTAGACGAAAGATAGTAAGTAAGTTCTAAGCTATTCTACTGTTAAATTGGTGTTAACAAGAAAAATAAAGTTTAATCATTCTAAACTAGTGAGGTATACTAAACCATGTTATTCTATAATCCCTCTCCAGAAAAGCATCCTTTTTTAAGCGAAAACCGCCAAAAACTAAAGAACTTGTTTGAGAGTTAAATTGCCAAGTACCTCAAAAACATGGCCATATTCTAGTCTACCTTTCCATATACAAAATCACTAGTACAACTAAACACCAGCTGTTGGCAACACATACCATACAATGACTGTTGTTAGTCTTCACCCCGCTTCACCAAGACCAGTTTCAGGAAATGCACCATGAGCCAAATTCCACGGTAAGTACTTGTGCGCACTGAACACAATCCCCAGCACCAAGGTCGGATTTGACAGAGTGGGATGTCATCAGACGTTAGTACTCGGGCATCTCCTCCTGTGCAACACAAGGTCAAATACAGAGGAAAATGATTATGTCATTCTCAAAACTTTACTACCACTACTTCTATTGCTACCCATATCGGCTACAGATGCACTACCAACAAGAAGCATTTCGAAAACTTCTTTGTCCAATGCAAGTCAAATGGGAAACCAAAAGAATCCATTTTTTTATAGTGAGGAGAAACTAGCATCAAGTATCTTGCTTGGGAAGGCACAAACGGGTTATGGAACTATATTCAAAACTGAACAACACAATCAAAAGCTAACTCACATAAGCTTTGACATAACAGGATACGAGAGGAGATGCATTAGATAGCTAGTAAAAATAACCATACACAAGCCAAATTAAAACTACAGCTAAATAGAAAATATTACGAAATAGGCAATACTGCTGACAATTACTTATTGTAAACTAGAATAAGAACTGCAAAAGACTAAAATTCAAGCAATCCAACCAATCCCATTGAGCGCGTAATACTTGGAAGAGTAAAATATATGTGGAACAAAACTAGCAGCGTGAAAGTGAAGTTCCGCTCCAGCAATAGGTAAGTTCTCAGTTGAAATCAAGCACTGTGATCAGTGTTGTTGAGCCTGTTGACTTGGAGCACTACCATAGCCACCAGCATATCCAACTTGGCCACCATGAGGTCCATTTTGCTGAGCACCATAATTACCCGAACCTTGTGAATTTCCACTAGCATCGCCATAGCCACTGCCTATGTAACCCCCACCACCTAATTGCATGTCTCCCGATGCACCACTTCCACCAACTAGATTTCCATAAGCACCATCACCTCCACCATATCCACCATAGCCATAACCTTGATTTCCATAACCCGTGGCTCCAGCTGGAGACTGACCAACATCAGATCCTCCATTAGCGGGTCCACCTCCACCACCAGCACTTGAAGCACCCCATGATGCATTACCATAGCCCATGTTCCCATATCCAGAAGGACCCTGAGAACCCCACGAGCTTCTCAATCCACCAGCTTGACCGCTACCATAACCAGCACCAGGCACATTTGGATTCCCGAAGGCTGCAACAACTGCTGGACCACCATATCCAGGATTGACAGCCCCATAGCCAGGATTGGCTCCACCGTAACTTCCATAAGCACCATAACCCATGCCATTCTTGGACAATCCATAACCATAACCCGGTGTACCATATCCAGAGGTACCATAAGGTGGATAGCCACCTACAGTGTTTTGTGATTGCATGTATCTGTTGGTATCCATTCTTTCATAAGAACTGGGATTGTCACCAGATGCACTAACACTAACACCGTTGCCCGTGGAGCGACACCAGAACTACTATCTCTTGGAAAAGCACGCTTTACTTCCACTTATTTCCCACTGAGATCATGAAATATCTTGTGTAAAACCCTATCTACTGCATCTTCAGAATCAAATAAAATGAAGCCAAACCCACGAGGTAGGCCGGTCTGTTCATCAAACATAATTGCTACATAAGTGACATTATCATAAGTTTCAAAGTAAGTTCTGAAGCCATCCTCATTCAGCGTGGGAGGCAATCCACCAACAAATATTTTCTTGGTCCTGTTATTTCCACTGCCTCCAAAACTTCTAGCACTACCTACATTTCCAGATTTTGGACCCTGCTCCTCTCTGGACAAGGCTATCTTAGCCTCAACGTATAAAGAAATACCATTGAGCTAAGTAAAAGAAGAACAAATTCAGAATCAAGCAAGATAAAGACTCAAAAGGACAGATTTTATTATAAGATGCCCAAAATCTTAGCGGAAGTTTCCATCAACCAGGTTATTACTTTGGGGGAAAGCTCTACTAAAAGACATCAAATTTTCATCTGAAATGTACTAAACTTCTCTTGAACCTGCAAGCGTCTTACTTACGACATCCTGAAAGTATATATGGAACAACAGGTCTGGAAAACCCAACAGATGTACAAATGATTTAAAATTCTTAAACAGAAGCAACTTTCCCAAGCGATGGCACTATTACAGAAGATCACTGAACTTAAAAGAAACATTTATTTAAGACATCACCACAGGAAGTTTCCATTTGGTGTGCAACTAGAAACGAAGGGATGATTCAAGTTTCACATACTCTATTAAGTCAATAAAATGTTTAGGGCAAATAATGCTCTAAATTAGAAGAAGGCGCACCATTAAACTAAAATAAACCACCATCATAGTGCTTTAATCAGTTACCTACTTATCTTCACCGCTGCAGAACTCATTGTGAATAAACCATTACCTATTGTCGTTAACAATACAAAAGAGGACATTAGACTAAAATAAACCTGTCTGCACACTATCAACAGAAAGAAGAAGAACATGACTCTATCAATGAACCCACACACTGCATAACAATAATACTATGTTCCACATTTTAGGATGTTCTTTTCAACAAGTCAGATATCATTTCATCACTATCACACCAAGAAGTGTCAAAAATATCAAAGAGGAGGAAATAATCATCCCATTTTTGATCCATTGCATCAAACACATGGCTTGATAATGAAACACATTTTGCTGCACAATTCTAGCTTTGGAAGGCACAATAGAGACATTCCACCTAGCAAAATTAGTGCTTATGCAAAACTGACCACTATGTAGTAGAAGGAAGAAGTTGTACTACAACAAGAACTACTAATACTACAAATCGATCCCAAGCAAGGCCACCCATTGTATAACAAGTAATTTGATTCAAGAATAAAAGCGACACACATTATAGCAAAAATCACCACACATATGCGAAAGACCAGTACACAGCATATTATGAGGTTGGGAATCATTCAGCACATATGGCATTCAAACGCATAACAGAACTACTGCAACAAATTATGCAACCTCATCCACCATTTTCACATCAAAAAAACATATGCAACGCATTATCTACTCACAAAATTGACTCGAGAAACCATTATTTACAAAAGTCCTAAATATAAAAGATGCTGACTTTACGTTAAATATAAGGAGAATCTGTCTACCCACAAAATTGACTCAAGAGAAACTATTTCTTATTAGAAACCGCAATATAAAAATGCAGATTTTACTTTAAATATCAGGAGAGCTTGATTACATAAGCTCAACCAGAAGAAGATACTAGAATAAAAAAATTCATAAGCATAAATCAGCTCAAGAAATGAAGACCTTAGGCCAAAAAAAGATTTAAACTTTAGTACCCAGAGAACATATTCAAACTAAGAAATATTTGAATCAGAACTCAAAAAGGAAAAATAGCGAGAAAACAGCACAAATGTCAAGATAACAGTCACAAAACACATCCTAAATTGGAACTGACACATCAGGACACAACCAAAAAATAATAAAAAAGTCAGCTCATTTAACCAAAAATCATCTCATCACAATAGAAGCAAAAACACATCCTAAAATAGAAATGCCACATTAGTAAACACCCACAAAATAATCACCAAAGTCAAGCTCATTTAACCAATAACTCCACAAGCACATAATCCCAAAATCCAAGAATCAGCTAAAACTAACAACTCCACAATCCCAAAATTAAAGAACTAGCAAAACCTAACAACCCCACAAGCTCAAAATCAAAGAATCAGCAATAACTAACTACCCCACAAGCGCAAAATCCAAGAATCAACAAAAACTAACAACCCCACAAGCTCAAAATCAAAGAATCAGCAAAAACCAATAGCCCCAAAATCCCAAAATCCAAGAATCAACAAAAACTAACAACCCCACAAGCTCAAAATCAAAGAATTAGCAAAAACCAACAGCCCCAAAATTCCAAAATCCAAGAATCAGCAAAAACTAACAACCCCACAAGCTCAAAATCAGAGAATCAGCAAAAACCAACAACCCTAAAATCCCAAAATCCAAGAATCAGCAAAAACTAAGAACACCACAAGCTCAAGATCCAAGAATCAACAAAAATAAACAACCTCACAATCTAAAATAATAGAAAAACACAAATAAAGCATGAACATACAGCCAAAAAACTCACCGTATGGCCATCAATTACGTGAGTGTCCTTAAGAACTCTATCAAGAACATTAGAATCTGCAAATACAACAAAACCAAATCCTCTAGGATTTCCAGTAATCTTATATCTCACTAATACAGTCTGTAAAACATCACCATACACTTGAAAATACTCCTTCATCTTCTTTCTGTTTTTTCCCATGATATCCCACCAATAAAAAGCTTTCCTTTATCTGAATCCATGCTTTTTTCCCTATCTTCCTCTCCACGTTTTCTCTATATATGAGGTGTATATATGTATAACAATATCCAAAAGTCACGTCATGATAATATTAGGCAAAAACACATGAAACACCCAGAAAACAATCACAAGTCAGCTCATTTAACCAAAACTCCACAAATACAAATCCCCAAATTTAAGAATCAGTACAAACTAAGAACCCCATAAGCCCAAAATCCAAGAATCAATAAAAACTAACAACACCACAAGCTCAAAATCAAAGAATCAGCAAAAATTAACAACCCCATAGTCCCAAAATCCATGAATCAGCAAAAACTAACAACCCCACAAGCTCAAAATCCAAGAATCATCAAAAACTAACAAGCTCACAATCCCTAAATCCAAGAATCAGCAAAAACTAACAACCCGACAATCCCAAAATCTAAGAACCAGCAAAAACTAACAACCCCACAAGCTCAAAATCCATGAATCAGCAAAAACTAACAAATCCACAATCCCAAAATCCATGAATCAGCAAAAACTAACAACACAACAAGCACAAATACAGAACTAATCAAAAATAATGAAACACCAAAAGCTAAAATAGAGTAAAAAAAAACTCACCGTGCGGCCATCAATTACATGAGTATCTCTATCAAGAACACTAGGATCTGCAAATACAACAAAACCAAATCCTCTAGGCTTTCCAGTAATCTTCTCTATCATTACAACAGTTTGTAAAATATCACATACACTTGAAAATACTCCTCCATCTTCTCTTTTGTTGTTTCCCATGATATTCCACTAATAAATAGCTTTCCTTGATCTGAATCCATATGTATTTTCCCTCACTCTCTTTGTATATGGTGTGTGTATATTATGTACACCAAAAAAAAGAAAGTGCAAATTTTGAGTGTGTATATCTCTCTTTGGGTGAAGACAAAGAGAAAGTGAGGGTTTATAAAGGAGAAAAGTGGGAAAGTGAGGTGAATGAAGATGAATTTGGGACAAGGAATGGATGGTTGTGATTTAATTAGATCAATGGTTGTAATGAGTTTTTTGTTTTGTTTTGTAGTTTTCACCTGGTGTCTGATATCTGTCGTGAAGCTTTGTCTCTAATTTGAATCGTGCATTATTGACTAATCTAGATCGCACACTACGAGTTATGATTTGATTAGATCAATGGTGATGATAAGTTTTTTGTTTTGTTTTGTAGTTTCTCACCTAGTGCCTAGTATCTGTTGTGACACTCTGTCTAGTTTGGATAGCGCATTATCGACTAGTCTAGATCGCACACTACGAGTTGTGATTTGATTAGATCAGTGATGGTGATAATATTTTTGTTTTGTTTTTCGATTTCCCATCTAATGTCTGGTATTTGTTATGGAGCTCTGGCTAATTCAGATCGCGTATTATCGATTAATCTGGATCGCACACTACAGATTATGATTTGATTAAATCAATGGTGTTGATGAGATTTTTTGTTTTGTTTTTTCAGTTTCTCATCCAGTGTCTAATATATGTTGTGAATCTCTGTCTAATTCGGATCGTGCATTATCGACTAATGTGGATCGCACACTACGGATTGTTATTTGATCAGATCAATGGTGGTTATGAGATTTTTTATTTTTTTTGTAGTTTCTCACGTAGTGTCTGGTATCTGTCGTGAAGTTCTATCTAATTCGGATCACGCATTTATTTTGAATAGCGCATTATCGACTAATTTGGATGGCACACTACGAGTTGTGATTTGATTAGATCAATAGTGGTGATGAGATTTTTTGTTTTGTTTTTTCAGTTTCTTATCCAGTGTCTGATATTTATTGTGAAGCTCTGTCTAATTGGGATTGCGCATTATCGACTAATCTGGATCGCACACTTCGGATTTTTATTTGATTAGATCAATGGTGGTGATGAGATTTTTTATTTTGGTTTGTAGTTTTCCACCTAGTGTTCGGTATCTGTCGTGAAGTTCTATCTAATTTGGATCACACATTTAATTTGAATCGCGCATTATCGACTAATTTATATCGCATGCTACGAGTTATGATTTGATTAGATCAATGGTGGAGATGAGACTTTTTGTTTTTTTTTTGTTTTGTAGTTTCGCACGTAGTGTCAAGTATCTATAGTGAAGCCCTGTGTAATTCAGATCGCGCATTATCGACTAATCTGGATCGCAAACTATAAGTTGTGATTTGATTAGATCAATAGTGGTGATGAGATTTTTTGTTTTGTTTTTCAGTTTCCCACTTAGTGTCTGGTATCTTTTGTGAAGCTCTATCTAATTCGAACTGTGCATTATCCACTATTTTGGATTACACACTACGGATTGTTATTTGATTAGATCAATGGTGGTGATGAGATTTTTTGTTTTATTTTGTAGTTTCTCACCTAGTATCTAGTATCTGTCATAAAGCTCTATCTAATTTGGATCGCGCATTACGACTAATCTAGATCGCAAACTACAAGTTATGATTTGATTAAATCAGTGATGGTGATGAGATTTTTTGTTTTGTAGTTTTCCACCTAGTGTATGGTATCTGTCGTGAAGCTCTGTTTAGATCCAATCGCCCATTATCGACTAATTTGAATCGCACACTGCAAGTTGTGATTTGATTAGATCAATGGTGGTGATGAGATTTTTTTTTGTTTGCAGTTTCCCACCTAGTGTCTGGTATCTATCATGAAGCTCTGTCTAATTCGGATCGCGTATTATCGACTAGTTTGGATTGCACACTACGAGTTGTGATTTGATTTGATCAATGGTGGTGGTGAGAAATTTTGTTTTGTTTTACAGTTTACCACTTACTGTCTGGTATCTGTCGTGAAGCTCTGTCTAATTCGGATCATGCATTGTTGATTAATCTGGATCGCACACTGGCGATTATGATTTTATTAGATCAATGGTGGGGGTGGTTTTTAGTTTCGCACTTAGTGTATGGTATCTGTCGTGTAGCTCTCTCTAATTTGGATCGTGCATTATTGACTAATCTGGATCGCACAATACAAGTTGTGATTTGATTAGATCAGTAATGGTGATGAAATTTTTGTTTTGTTTTCTAGTTTCCCACCTAGTGTTTGGTATCTATCATGTAGCTCTGTCTAATTCGAATAGCACATTATCGACTAATTTGTATCGCACACTACAAGTTGTGATTTGATTAGATCAACGGTGGTGATGAGGCTTTTTATTTTGTTTTTTAGTTTTCCATCGAATGTCTGGTATCTGTTATGGAGCTCTGTCTAATTTGGATCTCTCATTGCTGGTTAATCTGGATCACAAACTATAAGGATCATTTTTGGGATGACATTCTTCACGGGATTTTCTCCATATTCAGTGTCAAAACTTGAGACTATTGATTTTATCCATTGAGACAAGGAATGAACAGTTATGATTTGATGAGATTAGTGGTGGTGATGAGATTTTTTTTTTCATTTTCCCACCTAATGTTCGATATCTGTTATGGAGCTCTTTCTCATTTGGATCACGTATTATCGACTAATCTAGATTGCACACTACAAGGTCCATTCTGAGGATGACGCTTTCAATGAAAGTTTCTCCATATTCGGTGCCCGAACTTAAGACTGTTGAATTTCTCTATTGGTACAAGAAATGAATGGTTATGATTTGATGAGATCAGTGGTGGTGATTAGATTTGGAATGTTATACGTGATTGACGCAGAGGGATAAGTACTCGAGCCAGAGTCTTCACATTGAAGTCTCTTTTATATAACTGTTGTATCTGAATTAATTTTCACGTATCGCAACGAAATTCAATGGATAATATTATACCTCTGATGATAGGCGAATTTACATGCCTATAGTGCTATATTTTACCCATATTTTAGCCTAGTTTTGAGAACAAATTATATATTTCATGCACTTTTAATCCTTTTTCCTGTAAGTGAGCTAACAAACATGATTAGCAAAGTTTCAGGTATAAATGATGCAGAATTCAGCATTTTATGGATTACTTGACGCCAAAGAAATCTTCACGAAAGGAGAAAAGGAAACTTGGACGCCTAAGGACAAAAAATGGTGCATGGAAAATCTGTCCCGGGCTAAAACAACAATTCTGAGGACTTTGGGGACTAGCAGTAATTTAGTAGGATTAGGATAATGATACATTAACCTAGTACAATTGGGTTAAGCATTTCATTAGCTTAGTAGGTTTAGGATAATGATACATTAACCTAGTACAATTGGGTTAAGTATTTCATTAGCTTAGTAGGAATAGGATATGGGTATTATAAATACCCTATTTTGCTAGAGATTTTTATTCATACTACTTCTAATTCATTCTTCTACTATTCCTTAACAATTCTCATTCTAGTTTTAATTCATCTTTCTACTTCTTCTTCTATTCATCTATTCTTAATTTCCGCAACAAGAGAAACGTTACTTGCAAGAAATCACGCCTAACTCCTACCACACTTGTGCTACATGAAATTCTTATTGTGGTATAATAACAATGTCAAATGTCATTTCCTTCGCACTCATGGGTAACTAAACTTCTCTGTTGGGGTTATGGAAGCCGAATGAGATACTATCTATTGCTATGAGTTTGTGAGTTCGTGACACGTATGCTGCTTATATCATTATTCTCTTCATCTTAATACAAATTCTTGTGGCTGTAGATGCATAGAATAATGCCAGTATAACATTTAACTTGTTCGAAAGAAAGTTTATCTGTCTGGAAAAGAGATAATGTCAAGGTAGTAGGGTCCCATCCCCTATTAAAAAGTTAGTGCCGTAACTGGATTAACCTCTTGGAGAATTCATACCGTTAGACACGCTTTAAGCTCGAAAGAGTTAAAGTGAAATAATCCTCGAATAGGTCGAAAGACGCCTGGATTTACCATCGAATACAATTCTCTATAAGCACATGCATGTCAGAATTCAACACACTCATAGACAATAGAGACGTATAACTTAGAAGGTGGACATAACCCCAACTCTTCAATTCTCATTATTTTACAACCTACTAAACATTTTTTTTTTTACGTTGCTATTTTCAGTTTTACTTTAATATTGTGGTTACACATTACAATCCCCCCTATTACGAGACTTGCACTAAAAGTCTAGTAATCGTTGCTTACTTGTTGACCAAGCTATTCCCTGTGGGATCGATACCCAACCCAGTTGGGTTCTATATTTGCTAACGACCTCTTTGCACTCCTAGGAGAGTTGTAGATTGAGCGTTATCAAAAATTGGCGCCGTTGCCGGGGAATACGAGTGTCAATTAAGTTTTTGATAATTACTAGACACTTTGGTCAAAGATTCTTGTACTTTTACTTTCAGTTTTTGTTTTTGTTCTCTGCAGGTTTTTATTCAGTGCATGCCCCATACTAGAAGTTCTGGTCAACCGTTATTACCTATCAATCCTGAACCACAACGTATTGACAGAATGAAAGCACAAGCAGAAATCGAAAGGATGGCTGCTCAACAGGAACAGGCAAGATTAACTGCTCTTGCCGCCGCTCAAGTTCAACAACAAAATATTGATAACCCTGGGCGAGTAACGATTCCCGACAATGAGGATTTAGGTGATGAAGAGTTACTAAACCCAAGGCATGATGCTGAAATTGCAACACTTGCCAACAGAAGAGGTCGTCAAGCTCAGTTTAGGTATGATCGCCAACCCATGCAACCAGCTTTTGAAGATGATGATTATGATCTTGATGGAGCCGGAGCCACAGGAGCCATTATTCCTCCACCATTAGCGCCCGGAACCAAGTTCAACATCACAAGCACCATGATTCAGTTATTGCAACTCAAGGGATTATTTGGTGGACTAGCAGGCGATGATCCGAATATGCATCTCATCAACTTTATTTCTACATGCAAGTCATTTGACAATCCTGGTGTTGGTCAGAATGCAATTCGATAACATCTATTTCCATTGTCTCTGTCTGGGGAGGCAACTCTATGGTTGAATGAGCTGACTCCTGATTCTATTACAAATTGGAGGCAATTGAGAGACGCTTTCCTAGAAAGATTCTTTCCACCATCCAAAAGAGCACAATTGAGAGATGAAATCAGCAACTTCCGTCAGCTTCCCACTGAAGCTCTTCATGAAACATGGGAGAGGTTCAAGACAAAGCTAGCGAGATGACCAAACCATCACATGACTAATGTTCACCTAATGGAGATATTATACAGATCCTTGAATTCAATAACTAAACCAGTGGTGGATAATGCAGCGGGAGGATCTTTTATGGACCTCACCTTTGGTCAAGCAAGCAATATGCTAGACTGTATGACCAAGCAAAGTAGAGCTTGGCATACCAGGGATTCTGAGGTAGCAAGCCCCACTTCATCTATTGGCACGACTGCAGACCAAAGAAGAAGAGAAGAAGAACGTGATCAAGATATGACGCACATGAAAACACAAATGGATCTTCTTACAAAGCATTTATTATCAGGGAAGACCGAAAAAGTGAAAGCTATTGCGTCAAAAGGAAGAGACGAATCTGATTCGGAAGAAGAGGCCAACTACTTGAACAATCAGAGGGGGTTTCTGAGGTAATACCCTAGGAAACCAAGGTCGGAACTATTATGATAAATCTGGAAACAAAGACCAAGGTAGTTGGAAGAAAAAGAATGAAAAGAGTGGTTTGTACGTTCCCCCTGGAAGACGTGACGCCACCACATCTAGTTCTGGAAGTATGGAAGACATGATGGCTAAAATCTTGAAAGGAGTGGAAGCAGTGAGTGCGGGAATAACGGAGGTAGTTAATGATGTGTCCTCTATGAAACAAATAGTTGATTCTCATTCCTCTTCAATCAAGCAAATAGAGGAACAATTGAGCCAACTTTCAGCAGCACTCAATCAAAGAAAGGCTGGCACTTTACCTAGCGATACTGTGCAAAACCCAAGGAATGATGGGTCATGCATGGCCATCACTACCCGAAGTGGTAAGGTGCTGGAAACTTCATCAAAAAGAAAGAAAGTGGTTGATGAAGTAGTGGACATTGATGATAAGGAGAAAGGAGAAGATGCCGCTACAACTAATCCTATCGTCAACAACGTCAACCCCAACAATTTGCAACCTGAAAAAGCTGAAAAACGGAAGTAAGAGGAGAAGAAATCCGTGGAGAGAACAGTTCCATACCCACCACCACCTTTCCCTCAAAGATTGAAGAAGGTGGCAGATGATACAAAGTTCAGCAAATTCATGACTATGTTAAAGCAACTGTCCATTAATGTTCCATTGGTGGAAGCACTTGAACAAATGCCTAGGTATGCAAAATTTATGAAGGATCCTTTGACGAAAAAGTGGGCAGCAAGCTATGAGTTGAAAGATGATGTTCATCACTGCAGCGCAATCGCTACCCGATCAATAGTTCAGAAGAAGGCTGACCCCGGCGCTTTCACTATTCCTTGCACCGTTGGATCTTTGAATTTCTCCAAAGCATTATGCGACATTGGAGCCAACATCAATTTGATGCAATTATCTATCTATAAGAAGTTGGGTTTGGGTGATCCTACTCCAACCAACATGAGAGTCGTAATGGCGGATAGATCGGTAAAACGACCTGTTGGTATTCTATGTGATGTCTTGGTAAAGGTTTCTTCATTTATCTTTCCGACAGACTTCATTATTTTGGATTGTGAGGCAGACTCAGAAGTTCCCATAATCTTGGGGCATCCTTTCCTTGGTACAGGAAGCGTGCTTATTGATTTAAGAGCTATTGAGCTTTCGTTCTGAATAAATAACGAAGTAGTTCGCTTTGATGTTTGCAAATAAATGAAGCAACCAAAAGATCTGAGTGTGTTTACGGTGGTTGATGTTTTCTTTGATGATGAGAAAGAATTACTTGAAGAAGAGCAATATATTGATGACCCTTTGGCGGTTGTGCTCATGAATGGAGAGAATGAGGATGCTTAAAATTATGAAGAAGTTATTGGTGCTCTATCAGTATTAGGGACATATCGTTATGCTCCCAAGAAGCTGGACCTTGATCTCAAGAATCGACCCGCACCCCCAGCTAAGTCATCTATTGAAGAGCCACCCACATTAGAATTGAAGGAGCTGACAAGACATTTAAAGTATGCATTCCTAGGAAGCGGAAACACACTTCCAGTCATTGTTGCAGCAGATTTGGGTGAGCAATAAGTTGCAGCTCTCATTGCTATTCTACCGAAGTATATTAGAGCCATTGGATGGACCATTGCGGATATTATTGGTATTCCACCTAGGATTTGTACACATAAAATTCAGCTTGAAGAGAATTGCACACCCACCATTGAGCATCAAAGACGTCTAAACCCACCTATGCAAGAAGTGGTGAAGAAAGAAATTATCAAGTGGTTAGACGCGAGGGTTGTGTATCCAATCTCTGATAGTACATGGGTAAGCCCGGTACAATGTGTTCCCAAGAAAGGAGGCATGACGGTGGTCATGAATGCGAAGAATGAGCTTATTCCACTCAGACCCGTCACTGGATGGAGAGTATGCATGGACTACCGAAAGTTGAATTCTTGGACACTCAAAGATCACTTTCCAATGCCATTTATGGACCAAATGCTAGATCGATTAGCGGGGAAAGGATGGTTTTGCTTCTTAGACGGTTATTCAGGCTATAATCAGATTTGTATTGCTCCCGAAGACCAAGAGAAGACAACATTTACATGCCCATATGGTACGTTTGCCTTCAAACGTATGCCATTCGGGCTATGTAACGCACCAGCCACCTTTCAACGTTGTATGATGTCAATTTTTTTTGATATGGTTGAAGACACTTTAGAGGTATTTATGGACGATTTTTCAGTGGTTGGTGATACTTTTGAAGCGTTCTTGGCAAACCTAAGTATGGCATTGCAAAGATGTGTAGAATTCAACGTAGTGTTGAATTGGGAGAAGTTCCACTTCATGGTAAAAGAAGGAATCGTTCTTGGGCACAAAATCTGTAAAAGAGGAATTGAGGTTGATCGAGTGAAAATTGAAGTCATTGAGAAGCTACCGCCTCCAATTTCGGTGAAGGGAGTTCGTAGTTTTCTCGGCCATGCAGGTTTCTATTGTCGGTTCATCAAAGACTTCTCCAAAATTGCTAGTCCATTGTGCAATCTCTTGGAGAAAGATGCAAAGTTTGACTTCAATGAAGATTGCTTAAAGGCATTCGAATGCCTCAAAGGAAAACTCATTGAAGCCCCTATCATGGTAGCACCAGATTGGTCTCTCCCGTTTGAAGTCATGTGTGATGCTAGTGGTGTAGCCGTTGGAGTTGTGCTTGGTCAGAGAAAGGAGAAATTATTTCATCCTATCTACTATGCGAGTAAGGTCCTAAATGAAGCCCAAAGGAACTACACTGTGACAGAACAAGAGCTCCTAGCAGTTGTGTATGCGTTTGAGAAGTTTCGTCCCTATCTATTGGGTACTAAGGTGATCGTTCATTCAGACCATTCTGCTCTTAGGTATCTAATGACAAAGAAGGATGCAAAACCAAGATTAATTCAATGGGTATTGCTGCTGCAACAGTTTGATTTCAAAGTTAAAGATAGAAGAGGTTGCGAGAACTAAGTGGTCGACCATCTATCTAGACTCGAGAACGAGCATGTGGTGCAGCCTGATATCAAGATTGATGATGCATTCTCTGACGAGGAGATCCTAGCGACGATAACAGAAAAGTTACCATGGTATGCCGACTTTGCAAATTTTGTGGTGAGTAATGTGATACCTGGCAATTTATCATACCATCAAAAGAGAAAGTTTATGCATGATGTGCAATACTACTATTGGGATGAGCCATATTTGTTTCGACGATGTGCGGATGGTATCATTCGGCGATGTATATCCCATGTAGAGGTGCCTACTATATTGGAAGCATGCCATACTTCCCAAGTTGGAGGACATCACGCAGGCAATCGGACGGCAAGAAAAGTATTGCAAAGTGGATATTATTGGCCCTCGATATTTAGAGATGCCTACGACTTTGTTAGAAGATGCGACCAATGCCAAAGACAAGGTGCTATTTTGAAACACCATGAGATGCCCATGGCGAAAATTCTTGAGGTAGAACTCTTTGATTGTGGGGCATTGATTTCATGGGTCCATTCGTGAATTCGTTTGGAATGAAGTACATCTTAGTAGCTGTAGATTATGTCTCGAAATGGGTTGAAGCTGTAGCATTGGCCGACAACGAGGGAAAGCGTGTTGTAGCATTTTTGAAGAGGAATATCTTCTCTCGCTTTGGAGTACCACGTAATATCATAAGTGATGGAGGATCTCACTTTTGCAACAAGCTATTCAAATTCGTGTTGGCCAAGTATGGTGTCAAGCAACATAAGGTAGCCACGCCTTATCACCCACAAATAAGTGGACAAGTAGAGGTTTCCAATCGGGAGATCAAGCAGATCCTTGCGAAGATGGTAAATGCTAATAGGAAGGATTGGCCTCGAAAGCTAGATGATGCACTATGGGCGTATAGGACTGCATTCAAAACACCCATCGGCATGTCCCTGATGATAGGCAAATTTACACGCCTATATCAATATATTTTGCCCATATTTTTGCCATGTTTTGAGAACAAATTACATATTTCATGCACTTTTGGTCCTTTTTCCTGTAAGTGAGCTAAAGAACATGATTAGCAAAGTTTCAGGTATAAATGATGCAGAATTCAGCATTTCATGGCTTACTTGACACCAAAGAACGCTCACGAAGGAAGGAAAGGGAGCTTGGACGCCTAAAGGACCAAAAGTGATACATGGAAAATCTATCCCGGGCTAAAACAACATTTCTGAAGACTTTGGGGAGTTGCAGTAACTTATTTTGATTAGGAAAATAATACATTAACCTAGTATGATTGGGTTAATTATTTCATTAGTTTATTTGGATTTGGATAATGTTACATTAACCTAGTACAATTGGGTTAAGTATTTCATTAGCTTAGTAGGATTTGGTTAAAAATTTCATTAGCTTAGTAGGAATAGGATATGGGTATAATAAATACCCTATCATGCTAGAGATTTTTAGACATTCCTCCCTTAGTGGAGAGAGACATTCCTCCCTTAGTGGAGAGAGACATTCCTCCCTTAGTGGAGAGATTCATTCACTTACTATTCCAACAATTCTAATTCTTCCATTAATTCTATTTTTATTCTTCTTCTATTCTTCTATTAAATTCCACAACAAGAGAGGCGTTACTTTGCAAAGGACTTCACGCCATCCTCACCCTTACACCTAACGTGTAAATCTTTATTGTGGTATAATAATAATGTCTATTGTGATTTCCTTCGCAGTCATGGGTAACTAAACCTCTCTGTTGGGGTTATGGAAGCCGAATGAGATACCATCTATTGCTATGAGTTTGTGAGTTCATGACACGTATGCTGCTTATATCATTATTCTCTTCATCTTAATACAAATTCTTGTGGCTGCAGACGCATAGAATAACGCCAGTATAACATTTAACTTGTTCGAAAGAAAAGTTATATGTCTGGAAAAGAGATGATGTCAAGATAATAGGGTCCCATCCCCTATTAAAAAGTTAGTGCCTTAACTAGATTAACCTCTTGGAGAATTCATACCGTTAGACACGCTTTAAGCTCGAAAGAGTTAAAGTTAAATAATCCTCGAATAGGTCGAAAGACGCCTGGATTTACCATCGAATACAATTCTATATAAGCACATGCATGTCTGGATTCAACACACTCATAGCCAATAGAGACGTATAACTCAGAAGGTGGACATAACCCCAACGCCTCAATTCTCATTGTTTACAACTTACGTAACATTCTTCCTCTTTTTACTTTTCTATTTTCAGCTTTTACTTTATTGTTTTGGTTACACATTACAATCCCCCCTTCTTGCGAGACTTGCACTAAAAGTCTAGTAATTTTGCTTACTTGTTGGCCAAGCTATTCTATGTGGGATCGACACCAGCCCAGGTTGGGTTCTATATTTGCTAACGACTGTTTTAAACTCCTACGAGAGCTGTAGATTGAGCGTTATCAAAAATTGGCGCCGTTGCCGGGGAATACGAGTGTCAACTAAGTTTGTGATAATTACTAGACCCTTTGGTCAAAGATTCTCGTACTTTTACTTTTAGTTGTTATTTTTGTTTTATTTTGGTTTGTTTAGTGCATCAATGGATGCACAACGTGAAATTGAAAGGATAACTGCTCAAGTGCATCAACAGAATATTGATAACCCAGGTCATGCAACAAATCCTGATGATGAGGACCTGGGCGATGTGGAGCTACTAAACCCACGGCGTACTGCTGAGATGGCAGCACCCATGCAGAGGAGAGATCGTCAAGCGAGATTGAGGCCTGATCGCCGAGCTATGCAAATTCCTTTTGATGACGATGAGGACGATCTGGACGGACCTGGTGCCACCGGAGCTATTATTCTTCCGCCATTGGCACCCGAAGCAAAGTTTAACATCACTAGCACCATGATTCAGCTTTTGCAACTCAAGGGATTATTTGGTGTACTAGCAGGCGATGATCCGAATATGCATCTGATCAACTTTATTTCTGCATGCAAGTCATTCGACAATCCTGGCGTTGGACAGAATACAATTCGACTACGCTTATTTCCATTGTCTTTGTCTGAGGAGGCAACTCTATGGTTGAATGGGCTAACTCCTTATTCTATTACTAATTGGAGGCAAGTGAAAGATGCTTTCCTAGAAAGATTCTTTCCGCCATCCAAAAGAGCACAGTTGAGATATGAGATCACTAATTTTTGACAGCTTCTAACTGAAGCTCTCCACGAAACATGGGAGAGGTTCAAGATGAAGCTTATGCGGTGCCCAAACCATCATATGACCAATGTCCACTTGATGGAGATATTTTACAGAGCTTTGAATTCGGTGACTAAGCCAATGGTTGATAATGCGGCTGGAGAATCACTCATGGACCTCACATTTGGTCAGGCAAGCAATATGCTAGATCGGATGACGAAGCAAAGTAGATCTTGGTATACCATGGATTCTGAGGTAGCAAGCCCCACTTTATCTATTGGCATGACTGTATACCAAAGGAGAAGAGAATAAGAACGTGATCAAGACATGGCTCACATGAAAACACAAATGGATCTTCTTACAAAGCATTTATTATCAGGAAAGACCAAAAAAGTTAAGGCCGTGGTATCACATGGAGGAGACGAATCTGACTCTGAGGAAGAAGGTAACTAGTTGAATAATCAAGGGGGTTTCCGAGGCAATGCCCAAGGAAACCAAGGTCGAAACTATTATGATAATTCAGGATATAAGGACCATGATCAAGGTAGTTGGAAGGATAAGACTGACAGGAGTGGTTTGTATGTTCCTCCTGAAAGACGTGACGCCGCTGCATCTGGTTCTGGAAATATGTCAATGGAAGATATGATGGATAAACTATTGAAAGGAGTAGAGGCAACTAATACGGGAGTGAATGAGGTGAAGAACGACTTGTCCTCAATGAAGCAATTGGTTGACTCGCATTCCACTTCAATAAAACAGCTGGAGCAACAATTGAGTCAATTATCTGCGACATTCAATCAAAGAAAGGCTAGTAGTTTACCTAGCAACACTATGCAAAATCCAAGGAACGATGGATCATGCATGGCCATTACTACCCGAAGTGGTAAGGTGCTGGAAACTTCAGCAAAAGGCAAGCAAGTGGTTGACGAAGTAGTGGATATTGATGATAAGGCGACAGAAGAAGCATCCACAGAAATAGGCCACAACGGCCATGACATCGACTCCAACAGATTGCAACCTGAAAAAGCTGAAAAACGGAAGCAAGAGGAGAAGAAAGCCATGGAGAGAGAAATTCCATACCCACCACCACCTTTTCCTCAAAGATTGAAGAAGGTGGCGGATGACACGAAGTTCAGCAAATTCATGACTATGTTGAAACAGCTTACCATTAATGTTCCATTGGTGGAGGCACTTGAACAAATGCCTGGGTATGAGAAATTTATGAAGGATCTTTTGACAAAGAAGCAGGCAGCAAGTTATGAGTTGAAAGATGATGTTCATCACTGCAGCGCAATTTCTACAAGATTGCTAGTTCAGAAAAAGGCCGACCCCGGTGCTTTCACTATTCCTTGCACTGTTGGATCTATGAATTTTTCCAAGGCATTGTGCGATCTGGGTCCTAGCATCAATTTGATGCCACTATCCGTCTATAGGAATTTGGGGTTAGGCGATCCGACACCAACCAATATGACGCTCGTGATGGCTGATAGGTCGGTAAAACGACCTGTGGGTATCTTGAATGATGTGTTGGTGAAGGTTTCTTCATTCATCTTTCCTTTAGACTTCGTTATTCTGGATTGTGAGGCGGACTCTGAAGTCCCCATAATCTTGGGACGTACTTTCCTTACAACTGGAAGTGTGCTTATTGACATGAGGGATAATGAGCTTTTGTTTCGGTTGAATGACGAAGTGGTCCGCTTTGATATATGCAAAGCAATGAGGCAACCCAGCGATATGGATGTGTTCTCCGTAGCTTATGAGAATAAGAAAGTATTATCTGTAAAGAAACATCTTACTGTTGAGTCACTATCTGATGTGCTGTTGAATTTTGAGCGTGAGGAGGCTGAAGAACATGAAGAAACTCTGTGTGCTCTAAAAGAAATAAGGTCATATTCTCATGCTCCTACGAAAGTGGACCATGATCTTACGAATCAACCTTCACCAACAGCGAAGACTTTCATTGAAAAGCCACCAGAGCTAGAATCAAAAAAGCTCCCCGATTATCTAAGGTATGTATTCTTGGAAAGTGGAAGTATACTTCCGGTAAATGTGGCGGATGATTTAAGTGAATAGCATGTAGAGGCTCTCATCTCTGCTCTGATGAGGTATAAGAGAGCTATGGGTAGGAAGATTGATGATATAATTGGTATCCTTCCTGGGATATGTACGCACAAGAGTCGTATCGGAGAAAATTGCATGCCTACAAGTAAGTATCAGCGTCGTCTGAATCCATTCAAAAATGATGCCCCATCTATCTCGACGAAGTCTAAGTACTCGAGGTAACCATGTCGTGCCACGACAATAAATAAGGCGCTAGATGGGAGGCAACCCATCATTTATCGTTTATTGTTTATCGTTTATCGTTTTGTCTTTCTTTCATTCTAGTACTTGTTTTGCTTTTGATAAATGAAAATCCAAAAATACGAGTCGTGCCACAACCAAAACTAAGGAGCTTTGTGGGACGCAACCCATCGTACTAATCGTTTTCATTGGTTTTGAGAAATATAGGTGCAAGAGGTATTCAACGAGGAGATTGGTTTCAAATGACAATTTGGATGTATTGGAAAAGGTGGTAAGTTAGGTATAAGGATGCATAAGGCTATGGATTAAGCATTTCTCATGCCAAAATAGGAATCGATGAAGACTAGGCCTAGGTAAAACTAGGCCACGAATATTGCACAACCTATCCTATAGCCCAAGGTCTCGGAATCTAGTGTGCTATACACTATGCGCCGCCCATTCTTAAATGTGCTATACACTATGCGCCGCCTATGCTATATCATTAGGTCTCAGTATCTCAAATTATGTCCCTAAATGCCATGACCTATGCGCCGCATATGTCCCTAAATGCCATGACCTATGCGCCGCATATGTCCCTAAATGCAGTACACTATGCGCCGCATATACCATGCTGATGCAAAGCACTATGCGCCGTATATGGACCCTTTTTGCCTCCAAAACCATTTTTAAATGGGTCAAAACCCGACCCATTCTCTTCCTATATAAAGGGGACTTAGTCTTGAAACATAACCATATTAGAAATTGACCTAAGGGCGCCGCATACTCTCTCTAAATCATCTCAAACTTTTTTTTTTTGCTCTTCCAATTCACAAGAATATCTCCAAAGGCTTCAATCACGTAAGTACTCTTTTATTCTTCATCTATTTTATGTAAGTACTATGTTGCTATGACTATTATGAATTGCTAAATCTTGAAAGATTATTGGTGATGTTAAAGTGTTTGGATTGTTGACACAAAACCATGTGCGTGAACATACACATTAGGATAATCTTGACCTGTTTCTGACTTGGATTTGGTTTTAATTGCATTGTCATACTCTTTGAGGAATTGCTATGGTGATGAACATTGCATAGTCTTGTCACTTGTATACCTACATGTTTGGCTATCCCGTTCATCGGGATACGACTTATAGTTGCCTACCGACATAGGAGGTTTTAATTGTTGATAGATGCTATACCAATGTAGTAGTCTTGTTATACCTAACATGAAATTATTGCAAGGGTTCCAAGAAGTGATACATCTCTGATTTTCTTGTCGGACTTTAGCACCTAAAACGTATGTCGATGAATTCTGAGTAATCGACCACTTTCACTTCACTAGTTTGTGCCAACAACCTAGGTGTGGGGTGGTACCTCTACTGCTTGTTTATAGATTGTATCCATTGAGATGATTCTAACATGACTCTATTGAGATCTCAGGTACAATGGCACCAAAAGACAAGGCAAAGATAAGGCTACCATTTCACAAAAAGGCAAGAAAAGAGGCAAAAAAAGAGCAAGGAGAACCCTCCTCGATGCAAACACCTCGACTCACTCTTGGAATTAAGTGGGATACTTATGAGGAACTCCTAAGGATAACGACTCTGATGATGATTCTGATGCAAAGGGGTATGACCCCAGACATAGAGAATGAGTCCGACTAACCAGGTTCTTCTTATTTATTTTCCACTGAGGACAGTGTGTCCCGTCTAAGTGTGGGGTGATGGTATTTGCATGCTATACTTCTCTATCCTTTGTATTTATTCATGTTTGTATGCTTAGTTTTCTCGTTTTGTTTTTTTTAGTAGTAAATGTTTTTAACGTTGCTTCGCATGAAATTATTCCAATAGGAAACATGAGATTATAACAAGAGTATTTGCTACAATTATGACTTTTGAGACATTTATGATCTAGTTGTGACTCATTATGTGATATTTTGTGGTTCAATTCCTTTACTTGTTGGGTCGAGAGTCTATATTACTTCCAATCAAGTCGACCATGTGCCTTGTGTGTGTGAGATTAATAGTATATTCTATGTTTGTGGCTGATGCTAGAACTTGCCTGGTATGTATGCAAAGTGAAAATAAGGAGTGTAAGTGTAGGAGATGATTTAGGCATTTCTTTGGCAACCTATATATGTTTACCATCGTTTTACCTACCCATAGACATCATCCTAGTTAAACCCTTTTGAGCTTTTAGCCTATTTTCTTTGACAAACCTCATATGTAAGCCTAATACAATTTTTTTCAAGACCGTAATTTGATCCAAATTCCTAAGTGCTTTAAAGTGAAAAAGTCATGTGACAAAATAAGAGGAAATTGGGTGAGTATGATGCTCTAAATTGTAGTGGTTCTTGAATGATTTATGAAAAAGAAAGTGCTATCATAAGAGGTATGTTATGAAAAGAAAAAGGAAAAAGAAAGCTGAAAAGTGAGTTATGCTTAAAATTGAAAAACAAAAGAGGAGAACAAGGGTGGTAGAATAAAAGAAAGAAGAAAGGCTGAAAGAAAAAAAATGTCAATGATACAATGTGATGTATTAAAGTGCTTAGGAACTTAGTCACTATTTCAGGCCAAAATAGTCCTACCCGTCCCTTAGCCTACATTACAACCTGTAGAAGACCTATTTGATCCTAATCTTAGCATTCTGACATTTAGTGGAGTATTACACTAAGGGAAAGACTGTGGTCATCAGTTGCTGCATACGAATTCTTTGTAAGAGCGAGAGCAAGGATATTTTGATACCCATGTTTGAAAAATATGCTATACTTGTGAGTGACTATGGGTAATATATTGTGAGACACACATGGTTGATGAGTTTTGGATAGTTGTACATGATTCTTTGTGCATTAACTTTTGAATATGAGTTGACCACCATCACGAGTCTATGCTAGAGGTTAAATGGTTTCTACTAATGATCGGAAAAATATTCTTTGTTGATAATTGTTGTGCTTGTCTTGACGATGGTTTGTGTTGTTGCTGTGAAATCCTAAGTTGATGTTTAGAGGGACATGATATTTTGTTCGAGGACGAACAAAGCTTCAAGTGTGGGGTGTTGATGATAGGCGAATTTACACACCTATATCAATATATTTTGCCAATATTTGTGCCATATTTTGAGAACAAATTACATATCTCATGCACTTTTAGTCCTTTTTCCTTTAAGTGAGCTAAAGAACATCATTAGCAAAGTTTCAGGTATAAATGAAGCAGAATTCAGCATTTTATGGCTTACTTGACACCAAAGAATGCTCACGAAGGAAGGAAAGGGAGCTTGGACGCTTAAAGGACCAAAAGTAATACATGGAAAATCTGTCCCGGGCTAAAACAACATTTTTGAAGACTTTGGGGACTTGCAGTAACTTATTTGGAATAGGAAAATAATACATTAACCTAGTACGATTGGGTTAAGTATTTCATTAGTTTATTTGGATTTGTGTAATGTTACATTAACCTAGTACAATTGGGTTAAGTATTTCATTAGCTTAGTAGGATTTGGTTAAGAATTTCATTAGCTTTGTAGGAATAGGATATGGGTATTATAAATACCCTATCATGCTAGAGATTTTTAGACATTCCTCCCTTAATGGAGAGAGACATTCCTCCCTCAGTGGAGAGATTCATTCACTTACTATTCCAACAATTCTAATTCTTCCATTAATTCTATTTTTATTCTTCTTCTATTCTTCTATTAAATTCCACAATAAGAGAGGCGTTACTTTGCAAAGGACTTCACGCCATCCTCACCCTTACACCTAACGTGCAAATCTTTATTGTGGTATAATAATAATGTCTATTATGATTTCCTTCGCACTCATGGGTAACTAAACCTCTCTGTTGGGGTTATGGAAGCCGAATGAGATACCATCTATTGCTATGAGTTTGTGAGTTCGTGACACGTATGCTGCTTATATCATTATTCTCTTCATCTTAATACAAATTCTTGTGGCTGCAGACGCATAGAATAACGCCAGTATAACATTTAACTTGTTCGAAAGAAAAGTTATATGTCTGGAAAACAGATGATGTCAAGGTAATAGGGTCCCATCCCCTATTAAAAAGTTAGTGCCGTAACTGGATTAACCTCTTGTAGAATTCGTACCGTTAGACACGCTTTAAGCTCAAAAGAGTTAAAGTGAAATAATCCTCGAATAGGTCGAAAGACGCCTAGATTTACCATCGAATACAATTCTCTATAAGCACATGCATGTCTGGATTCAACACACTCATAGCCAATAGAGACATATAACTCAGAAGGTGGACATAACCCCAACGCCTCAATTCTCATTGTTTACAACTTACGTAACATTCTTCCTCTTTTTACTTTGCTATTTTCAGCTTTTACTTTATTGTTTTGGTTACACATTACAATCCCCCCTTCTTATAAGACTTGCACTAAAAGTCTAGTAATTTTGCTTACTTGTTGGCCAAGCTATTCCCTGTGGGATCGACACCCAACCCAGGTTGGGTTCTATATTTGCTAACGACCGCTTTACACTCCTACGAGAGCTGTAGATTGAGCATTATCAGACCCCTTATCAACTAGTTTATGGGAAGGCTTGTCATTTACCCATTGAGCTCGAACATAAGGCATTGTGGGCGTTGAAGCAATTGAATTTGAATCAGGATGAGGCGATGAATCTGAGGTTGGAGCAGCTGAACGAATTAGATGAGTTCCGTCTCCATGCATATGAAAGGTCAGACCTATACAAGGAGCGGATAAAAAAGTATAATGATCAGCGGATTGTTAGATGAAACTTCCAAAAGGATGATATGGTACTTCTCTTCAACTCTAGATTGAAGTTGTTCCCAGGTAAGTTAAAGTCTAAGTGGTTTGGTCCATACAAAGTTATCCAAGTCTACTCGTCTGGAGTAGTTGAATTGGAAGACAATAATGGTGTTGTCTTCAAGGTGAATGGTCAACGTGTTAAACCTTATATCAGTCCTCTTGACTCGATGAATTATATGGCCATCACTTATCTTGACGAAGTATAAGTACTCGAGGTAACTATGTCGAGCCATGACAATAAATAAGGCGCTAGATGGGAGGCAACCCATCGTTTATCGTTTATTGTTTATCGTTTATAATTTATCATTTATAGTTTTGTCTTTCTTTCGTTCTAGTACTTGTTTTGCTTTTGATAAATGAAAATCCAAAAATAAGAGTCGTCCCACGACCAAAACTAAGGCGCTAGATGGGAGGAAACCCATCGTACTAATCATTTTCATTGGTTTTGAGCAAATGTAGGTGCAAGAGGTATTCAACGAGGAGATTGGTTTCAAATGACGATTTGGACGTATTGCATGGTAAAGGTGGTAAGTTAGGAATTAAGATGCATAAGGCTATCATGAAAAAATAGGCATCGAGCAAGTCTAGGCCTAGGTAAAACTAGGCCACGAACAAGGCAACCCCTATACTATAGCCTAAGGTCTCGGAATCTAGTGTGCAAAGGCATAGGCGCCGCCCTTTCTCAAGTATGCTATAGCATAGGAGCCACCTATGCTAAAGCATTTGGTCTCAGAATCTCATATGCCATGCTAAAGGCGCCGCCTATGGTCACTAAAGGCATTGCACTAGGCACCGCCTATGCTAGAAAATTCTTTGCATTAGGTGCCGCCTATACCATGCATAGGCAAAGCTAAAGGCGCCGCCTATAGTAACTTTTTTTCTCCAAAACCGATTTTAAATGGGTCAAACCCGACCCATTATTTTCCTATATAAAGGGGACTTAGTCTTGAAACATAAACACATTGGAAACTTGACCTAGGCGCCGCACACACTCTCCAAAACATCTCAAAAATTTTCTTTTTGCTCTCCCACTTCACAGGAACATCTCCAAAGGCTTCAATCACCTAAGTACTCTTTTATTCTTCATCTATTTTTCGTAAGTACTACGTTGCTATGTCTATTATTAATTGCTACATCTTGAAGAAATATTGGTGATGTTAATGTGTTTGAATTGTTGATACAAAACCATGTGAGTGAACATATACGTTAGGATAATCTTAAACTATTTCCGACTTGAATTTGATTTTGATGCATTGTTATACTAATTGCGGAATCGCTATAGTCATGAACATTGCATAACCTTGTCACTTGAATACCTATATATTAGAAGATCCCGTTCATCGGGATAAGACTTATAGTTGCCTACCGACATAGAAGGTTATGATTATTGATAGAAACTATACCAGGATGTAATCCCTATGTAGTAGTCTTGTTATACCTAACATGAAAGTATTGCTAAGGTTTCAAGAAGTGATACATCTCTGATTTTCTTGTCGGAATATAGCACCTAAAATGCATGTCGATGAAGTCTAAGTAATCGACTAATTTCACTTCACTAATTTGTATCAACAACCTAAGTGTGGGGTGGTACCCCTACTGCTTGTGAATAGATTGTATATATCGAGCTGATGCTAATAGGAACATTGTTTAAATCTCAGGTACAATGGCACCCAAAGCAAGACAAGATAAGGTTACCACTTCCCAAAAGGGCAAGAAAAGAGGTCCCAAGGACTAAGGAGAATCATCCTCAATGCAATTACCACGCCGCATGTTTGGAATAAAATGGGTTCTTGAGGAGGAAGCCAAGGAATGGTATAGGAACAACAAGGAAGGAAAATACGTTCATGTCGACTTGATCAACAAGGACAGCCTAGCGAAGAAGGAGCCGCGCATGTTGGCAAAAATCATGGCACTAAATCTAGATTTCATCTTCCGCGACATGGGAGAATGCAATCTTGATTTGACACGAGAATTTTATACCAACTGGTTGCCGAAAATCACAGGCAGTGAAGTCAAGATTCGGGGCCAGGTTCTACAACTCAATGCGGATTTGATCAACTCCTTTCTTGGCTTGCCTTCAGTCGATCCAGCACCATTCAAAGAGCTATACAGTAGACCTCCTTATAGAGAAATTCGACACACACTTTGTGGAAGTAGATCCATGGCAAGGTGGAGCAGACATAAAGACACCGGACGACACAACACCTTCCCCTATGCTCCTTTGAATAGGGAATCAAGAATATGGTTGCGTATTGTCAACTCTTGCCTTATTCCTGGGACCCAGTACACCAAAATAACAAGAGATAGAGTGTGTTTGGTCTATGCATTGATGACGAATGTCCCTATCAACATTGGGGAAATCATTCATTCTACAATGCAGAAGGCCAGACTACACAAGCGGTCCCACTTCACCTTTGGCAACCTGTTGATAGCAATCTTGCGGAAGAAGGACATCAAAGAGGAACCAGCTGATCACAAACTCCCACATAACCCGAAGAAGGTTGACCTCACAAAGGTCAAAGATGCTGAAACAACACATGGCGTCAACCTTACTACTGCGGAGAGACATGCTCAAGATGAGAGTTTCTTCCATCATCTTTATGGCATGACACGGTTCACCATGATGAGCAGAGGTCGTGTTCCAACTGTTGCAGAGCTCCAATAGGTGGACCATGACTATCAATGAATATGCATGTGAGGGAGATGTGTGGTGTAGGTACATACTTTAAGGAACCTCTTGATGATGATGTGCCGACCGATTATGATCGACGCATGCCAGACTCCGACGTGGAGGAGAATTCTGATGACGACGACCCCTATGATGATTTCGACGAAGGGGGTATGACCCCTGACATAGAGGATAAGTCCGACTGGCCAGGTTCTTCGTATTTATTTTCCACTGAGGGCAGTGTACCATTTAAGTGTGGGGTGGTTGTATTCACCATGCTTTACTTCTCTATCTGCATTTGCATTTATTTATGTTTGTTTGCTTAGTTTGTTGTTTTTCGAAATTGTTTTTTATTGTTTTTTTTTTCAATTTTTTTAGTAGAAAAATTTTTCTTACTTAGCTTCACATAAAATCATTCTAATAGGCAGCATGAGATTATAACAAGAGTTTGTGCTAACATCATGACTATTGAGACGTTTAGGCTCTAATTGTGACTCACCATGTGATATTGTGTGGTTCAATTCCTTCATATTTTGGGGAAAGAGTCTATACTACTTCTAATAAAGTCGACCATGTGCCTTGTGTGTGTGAGATAATAGTATATTCTATGCTTGTGGTTGATGCTAGAACTTGCCTGGTATGTGTGCAAAGCGAAAATAAAGAATGCAAATTTAGGAGATGATTTAGGCATTTCTTTGGCAACCTATGATTATTTACCTTCATTTTTACCTACCCATGGACATCATCCTAGTTACACCCTTTTGAGCCTTTAGCCTATTTTCTTTGACAACCTCATATGTAAGCCTAATCCATTTTTCAAGACCATAATTTGATCCAAATTCCTAAGTTCTTGAAAGTATAAAGACATGTGAACAAAATAAGAGGAAATTTGGGTGAGTATGATGCTTTAGAATGTGTTGGTGCTTGAATTTGTTATGAAAAAGAAAGTGCTATCATAAGAGGTGTATTATGAAAAGAAAAAGGAAAGGAAAGCTGAAAAGTTGCTTAAAATTGAAAAACAAAAGAGGAGAAAAAGGGTGGTAGAATAAAAGAAAGTAGAAAGGTTGTTTGAAAGAAAAGTGTTAATAATACAATGTGATGTATTAAAGCGCTTAGGAACATAGTCACTATTTCTGGCCAAAATAGTCCTACCCGTCCCTTAGCCTACATCACAACCATCAAAAGACCTACTTGATCCTAAGCCTAGCATTCTGACATTTAGTGAAGCATTACACTAAGGGCAAGCCTATGGTCATCAGTTGCTACATATGAATTCTTTGTGAGAGCGAGAGCAAGGATACTTTTATACCCATGTTTGAAAAAGATGCTATACTTGTGAGTGATATGGGTAAGATATTGTGAGACACACATGGTTGATGAGTTTTGGGTAGTTGTGTATGATTCTTTGTACCTTAACTTTTGAATATGAGTTGACCACCATCACGAGTCTATGTTGGAGGTTGAATTGTTTCTACTAATGATTGGAAAACTACTCTTTGTGGGTAATTGTTATGCTTGTCTTGACGAATATTTTGTGTAGTTGCTATGAAACCTAAAGTAATTTTTAGAGGGACATGATATTTTGTTCGAGGACGAACAAAGCTTCAAGTGTGGGGTGTTGATGATAGGCGAATTTACACACCTATAGTGCTATATTTTACCCATATTTTAGCCTAGTTTTGAGAACAAATTATATATTTCATGCACTTTTAGTCCTTTTTCCTGTAAGTGAGCTAACGAACATGATTAGAAAAGTTTCAGGTATAAATGATGCAGAATTCAGCATTTTATGGATTACTTGACACCAAAGAAAGTTTCACGAAAGGAGAAAAGGAAGCTTGGACGCCTAAGGACCAAAAGTGGCGCATGGAAAATCTGTCCCGGGCTAAAACAGCAATTCTTAGGACTTTGGGGACTAACAGTAATTTAGTAGGATTAGGATAATGATACATTAACCTAGTACAATTGGTTTAAGTATTTCATTAGCTTAGTAGGATTAGGATAATGATACATTAACCTAGTACAATTGGGTTAAGTATTTCATTAGCTTAGTAGGAATAGGATATGGGTATTATAAATACCCTATTTTGCTAGAGATTTTTATTCATACTACTTCTAATTCATTCTTCTACTATTCCTCAACAATTCTCATTCTAGTTTTAATTCATCTTTCTACTTCTTCTTCTATTCATCTATTCTTAATTTCTGCAACAAGAGAAACGTTACTTGCAAGAAATCATGCCTAATGCCTACCACACTTGTGCTACACGAAATTCTTATTGTGGTATAATAACAATGTCAAATGTGATTTCCTTCACACTCATGGGTAACTAAACTTCTCTGTTGGGGTTATGGAAGCCGAATGAGATACTATCTATTGCTATGAGTTTGTGAGTTCGTGACACGTATGCTGCTTATATCATTATTCTCTTCGTCTTATCCTAAATTCTTTGTGGTTGCAAACGCAAGAATACGCCAGTATAACATTTAACTTGTTCGAAAGAAAGGTTATCTGTCTGGAAAAGAGATAATGTCAAGGTAGTAGGGTCCCATCCCCTATTAAAAAGTTAGTGCCATAACTAGATTAACTTCTTGGAGAATTCGTACCGTTAGACACGCTTTAAGCTCGAAAGAGTTAAAGTGAAATAATCTTCGAATAGGTCGAAAGACGCCAGGATTTACCATCGAATACAATTCTCTATAAGCACATGCATGTCGGAATTCAACACACTCATAGCCAATAGAGACGTAAAACTCAGAAGGTGGACATAACCCCAACTCTTCAATTCTCATTGTTTTACAACCTACTAAACATTCTTTCTTTTTACGTTGCTATTTTCAGTTTTACTTTAATATTGTGGTTACACATTACAATCCCCCCTATTACGAGACTTGCACAAAAAGTCTAGTAATCGTTGCTTACTTGTTGACCAAGCTATTCCCTGTGGGATCGATACCTAACCCAGTTGGGTTCTATATTTGCTAACGACCGCTTTACACTCCTACGAGAGCTGTAGATTGAGCGTTATCAACCTCTCATCAACAATAAATATCAGATAATTAATTCAATTAAAGCAAAATTAAATATTAATTCTTACATTACTCACATAAATCACAAGAATCTATTATACTTCACATAATATTAGTTAAACTTCATTAATTAATATACATAAGAGGAAAATATTATTATATTTTGGACATAAGAGGCAAATATACCCCCCAAAATATTCAAATTTCAAATATTGGAATTTAATAAGGTTGTTACAATAAATGTACTTTGGTCAAACTTATATAGTTAATTTTCCACCTCTCTCTTACCTAGGGAATATTTACTTCACCCTATGAGTTGTTTTTTTGTTTTTATTATAGTACAATATTTTGTTCTCATTCTCAAATAATAATATTTTTTCATCAAATGTTAATATTCTTAGTAACTAAGTTGTTTGAACTTTTTAAAAATATTATATATTTTTTTGTTATAGTTAATTTTTTTAGATTTTTTAAAAATATTATTACACTTATATTATATTTTTTAAATATATACTACTTTTGAAATTGAATTTGCCCAAAAAGTCATTTTACATATTCTCATTTTAAAAATTATATTTATTATTTTTTTTCAAAAAAAAAAGAGACTATTTTTTGAAATATTCTATTTCCTTCCTTTCATTTTATGTGGTTAATTTGACTCGACTCGAAATTTGACGAAAAAGAAGGAATTTTTAAACTTGTATTCTAAAACAATTTAGTTTTTCCTTGGGATAATCTAAAATTGAAAGCGTGACGCGTAAAATGAGAAAGAGAAAATAGTACTAATATCAAACGTCATATTTTCAGATCAAAAAATAACAACAACAACAACAACGTATTTGGTGTATTCTCATAAAGTGAAATTTTGAGAGGTGAAGTGTACACAATTTATATTAGCGACTCAAGCTGAAGTAGAAAGACTGTTTCTGATAGACCCGACTTAGGACATTTTCAGACCAAACAACAATAACGTACCTACTGTATTCACATAAAGTGGGATTTGGAGTAATAAAATCCAACATATTTTAGTATCAAACGCCATATTTTTAGATCAAAAAATAATAACAACAACAATAACATATTCAGTGTAATCTCATAAAGTGGAATTTGAGGAGATAAAGTGTACACAATTTATATTGCCGAATCAAGTTGAAGTAGAGAGACTCTTTACCAAGAAATCATATTTTTTCATCTCTTGTCTACAGCGTACGAAGGGGAGCCTTGGAGTAACTAGTAAAATTACTGAATTCAAGTTAAGGCAGCGTACAATACACCTTTATAATGAGCTCTTTTTCGATAACCCGGAATGAATTTTCTCTTTTTGTCTACAGTGTACTAGCAGTAGTAAAGATAACCACTATCTTGCACAATAAAAGAGAGTTGTATTTACACTTTCCTTCAACATTTTCTTGATTTCACTTTCCAAAAAATTAACCAAAAACTTCAAAAAAGACCCAAACAACAATGGAATAATCAATCAAGAATAAAAAAAAATGGACTTGCCCACAAAGCCATTTTGCATATTCTCACTTTTTTGGTTACATTTACCATTCTTAAGCTAACCCCACTAGCTAAATATGATTCAGATTACACGAAGTTAGTGTACAAAGGTTGTGCTAAAAAAGATTTGTCAGATCCATCTGGTGTTTACTCACAAGCACTTGATTGGGATTGAGGTGTTGTTGTGGTAGTACTGAGCACTTTAGACATGAGTTGAACCTAAACAGAGAAAAATGGTCAGTGATGATTCATATGGCACACTTCACTTGTTTGCGATTGAGGTTTTATGGTTGTAGTATTGAGCACGTTTAAGAAAATGCTCTAGTTTCCCTATAAAACACATTAAATTATCTATGGAAGAAAAAGAGAGAAGTATTGCCTGTTTTATCAAATTATGGTTATCCAAAATTAGAACGTTTAGACATTAGTTGAGCTTAAATGCGCAAACCTAGTCTGCGACTATATCACATTCAACTTGTTTGGGATTTAGGTGTTGTAGTTGTAGTAGTAATATTGAGCACATTTAAGAAAATTCTCTAGTTCAATCACACAAAATTATATATAGATTTCCCATTTTCTCACATTATATTTATCCAAAATTAAGCAGGTTTAGACATTAGTTGAGCTTAAACGGGGAAACATGGTTAGTCAAGATTCATTTGGCTGAAACCCAACTTGTTTGGATCGAGGCACTGATAATATTCTTATTGTATTGAACGCATTCAAGAAAATTCTCTAGTTTCTCCCAATTGATGAGGACTACATGGTAATTTATCCACGTTGTGCATGTTTAGACATGACCTGAGCTTAAACGGGGAAACGTGGTCTGTGTATATCTTATATATCTCCTCAGATAAATTGACTTTTGCATTTTGACCTTACATTTCTATACTCGACTTTCAATCGACGGTGTTATCATTAAGTACTAAATTCTAATGATTTATAGTACTTTACTTAATAATTGAACTGCCAATGATTTATAGTACTTTGCCTAATTCCTTGGTACATATTTTTGCCATAGCGCCATTGATCTTTCCATTATTGATCTGTATGCCTAACATAGCTACACAAGCCATAATATAAGGATATGCTAAAGTTAGACAGACCAAAGCTAGTATGGCTTGTACTACTTTGTATTTCTCTGTATAATGCTTGCCCCGTGTTTTTACTTTTGCAGGTGAGACTTGAAGTTATCGGTAAAAAGGCAAAGAATGCAACTTTTATTTCTGGTACTGAGGCTACAAAGATATCAAAGGAGATTCAGAAAATGGAGAAGAGAAGAATAGTGAAAAGCACTTTGTGCAATGAGCGGAGCTCTCGGAGCCACAGCATGGTATCAATCCTGAATATATGTTTAATGATGTCTAAATGGAAAGAGTTTCATTTGTTTTCTGTTTCCAACAAGGATATGTCTTCATCTTTTATGAAGGAAGCTAAATGTTGTTGCAGATGAATATTGAGGTTCCAACAGTAGGAGGGCGACTAATGCTTGTCGATATGGCTGGTTTCGAGAATATAGAACAAGCTGGTCAAACTGGAATGGAAGCAAAAATACAGGTAAAGTTCCACGTTTTTTACTTACATCGCTTCTTTAAAGTTTATTTCCAGATTTCCTATGAACAGTAATTTGAAATGTATGATTTTAGCTCTTGATGCATTTGATACTAATCCGACAATCAAATTACGCAGACTGCAAAGATCAATCACGGAAACAGTGCACTTGGAAGGGTGGTTGAGTACATTGCTAACGGTGATTCCCACGTGCCATTCTGAGACAGCAAGTTAACTATGCTCTTACAGGTACTACATCTTGTGTATATAACATATCTATGTTTCTTGGATCCTCCAAAAATGTTGCTACCTCCGTATTGAATTGTCCAAAAATCAGTAATTTTTGGAGGATCTTACGCGCACCAGCATCATTTTGTAAGGAACCAAGTGACATAGCCACAAACAGTTTGGGAGTTGTACTAGTCGTTGTAAGAAGTTGATTCAACTATTTTGTGTAGGATTATTTTGAGGATGACAAGTCCAAAATTTTCATGATACTGTGTGCCATTCCAGATCCTAATGAGCTCCACAAAACCATCTCTACTCTAGAGTACGGTGGAAAAGCAAAATGCATTGTCCGTGGCCCTCATACGCCGTTGAGGGAGAAAAGTGCAGAAGATTCTTCCTCAGCGGTTATTTTGGGCTCAAGGATTGCGGAAATGGATCAGTTTTATCCACAAGCTTCAGATGGAGAATAAGCTCAAAGAGAAAGAGTGTAACGAAGCTAAGAGAAAGCTTATGAAGAAAGAAGAAGAAATTTTCACATTAAGGTCTAAACTTGAATTAGCAGTACAAGGAGGAGTGGAGACAACGGAGGAGGATGACATTGTTAAAGTAAATGAGCGAACTCAGATGTTGAAACATGAATTTGAAAAGAAGATACAGCGGTGTCAGAAAATGGCAAATGAATTCGTAGAGATGGAAAGGAGGAAGATGGAAGATAGAATCTTCTAGCAGCAACAAGAGTTTGAAATACTTAAAAGGCACTCGGAGGAGATCGAGGTCGAGCTTTGGCGTTCAAGGGTTGTCAAAAGATCAATAGAAATGGAGGGGAACAACTTTGGGAAAAGGCTACTGGAGATTTACTCTGAAGATGTAGGAATGGTGAAATCTATGGATTTGGATAGATCTATTGATATGAACTGTGGAAAGCGGGATGTGGCCGTTGATAAAGTAGAAAGTAACACAGTTCAGGCATTTTTGGGCTATCCTAGCATAAGTGATACAAGAGAAGTTGAAAATCCTCCTATCGATTTGTTGCAACATTTCACCAACAAATCATTCTTGAGCACCATGTTCGAGGAGGAAGAAGAAGGTAACGACAGTGAAGGGGATAAAGAGAACCCCCCTGTCGAGGAGGTGCAAAAAGAGGTTATTGAGGAAAAGACAATACATTCCGCCATACTCCATCACAATTTATTGCATGCAACTATAGTAGAAGATCGTTCCGATGATCTTTCTAGTGATATTGTCCCTTCAAGAAAAGAACTAATTCAAAATATATTCAAACTTTGTGGAAATTCTAGAGAAGTCTCTCAGCAGTGTATAACAACTGAATCAAAATCACCTCCAGTTAAAGAAATCGGAGAGGATTCACCTATAAGAAAATTACATAATCTCTCTAGCGAGGAAGTTAATGATTCAAAGGAGAACTTCAACCCTACATTTGAAAGCATAGGCGGTGATCTGGACGTGCACGTGAAATGGGAAGATTTATCAAAGGAAAATCCTAGGATTATTATCACTACACTGAAGGTTGTTAAAGGTTCAACGTCAGCTGATTTACACAAGCTAATCGAGATATATCTTGGCGCTGACAATCAATAACTTAATTTCCTGGTAAGTATGATATTTTATACTCGAGAAGCTTTAAAATGTCTTGTGTTTACAGATTCATGATAACAGTTCTTCAATATCATCCATGATGACTATTATCATATATCATCTACATGTTTCTGTTTATTCTTAAATAGCTTCAAAATGTCTCTGTTATATTTATGAAGACAATTCTTTGATATCATCTACATGTCTGTGTTTTATACTCTAATAGCTTCAAAATGTCTGCATGTTTACATATTCGTGATAACAATTCTCTGATATCATCTACATGTCTGTGTAATGTGTTTATACTTAAGTAGCTTCAAAATGTCTCTGTTTACATATCCATATGATAACAATTCTTCGATATCATCTATATGTCCGCGTTTACGCTTTTAAGTAGGATATTTTATACTTAAGTAGCTTCGAAATGTCTGTGTTTATACTTAAGTAGCTTCAAAATGTCTACGTTTTTATACTTAAGTAGGATGTTTTACACTTAAGTAGCTTCAGAATGTCTGTGTTTACATGTCCATGTGATAACAATTCTCCGATATCATCTACATGTCTGTGTTTATACTTAAGTAGCTTCAAAATGTTTGTCTTTACACATTTGCGATCACAGTTCTTCTATATCATCTTACATGTATGAGGAACGGCTTCCTAATCCAGATTTCTTCTACAAAAATAAATAGGACATATTTGGCGCGCCAGTGTCTAAAGAAGAGGAGTCCATCACACCAGTGAGTAGTAAGCTTCCATTGTTCAACTTCAACAACCAGATGCATGGCTACCTAGCTTGCTTGCGTCCGGTGAAGGGAACCAAACAACCTATTTATGAACCATTTTCATCATTGGAAAATAAGCTCCCGTTAACTCTAAAGTCATATGGCATAGAGGGTCACTGAGAACAAGATGATACTTAGGTGAAATGGTTGTTTGTATACGCTTGTGAACACACGATCTTATGATCGAATATGTAACTTCTTTTGCTCTACTGGAGTATAAAAAATGAAGGTTGAACATGTATATTTTGTAATCATAAGCTAAAATATGTGACTTGTTTTGCTCTACTGGAGTATAAACGTAAAGGCTGAACATATATATTTTGTAATCATATGCTAAAATATATGACTTATTTTGCTCCACTGGAGTATAAACATGAAGGTTGAACATGTATATTTTGGGATCATATGCTAAAATATGTCACTTCTTTTGCTCTACTGGAGTATAAACATGAAGGTTCAACATGTATATTTTGTAACCATATGTTAAAATATGTGACTTGTTTCGCTCTACTGGAGTATAAACGTGAAGGTTGAACATGTATATTTTGTAATCATATGTAAAGATATATGACTTATAATCATATGCAAAAATATATGACTTGTTTTGCTCTACTGGAGTATAAACATGACAATTGAACATATATATTTTGTAATCATATGCTAAAATATATGACTTGTTTTGCTCTATTGGAGTATGAGCATAAAGGTTGAACATGTATATTTTGTAATCATATGCTAAAATATGTGACTTATTTTGCTCCACTTGAGTATAAACAAGAAGGTTGAACATGTATATTTCGTAATCATATGCTAAAATATGTGACTTGTTTTACTCTACTGGAGTATAAATAAGAAGGTTGAACATGTATAATTTGTAATCATATGCTAAAATATGTGACTTGTTTTGCTCTACTGGAGTATAAACATGAAGGTTGAACATGTATATTTTGTAATTATATATTAAAATATGTGACTTGTTTTGCTCTACTGGAGTATAAACATGAAGGTTGAACATGTATATTTTGTAATCATATGCTAAAATATGTGACTTGTTTGCTCTACTGGAGTCTCTTCCTTTTTTGTGTGTATTTTGTGTTTGGTATTTATATTGAGGTACGACTAAATCAAAATTCACATACTAAATGACCTATTTTAGGAGCGATGCATCCAACACAGTTTTATTTCCAATTGCAAAAACTCAAATATATCATTTTATATATGACTTCGTGATAACTAACGCTCAAGATTCAAGTTCATGATAACACATAGTCAGTGGCTGAGGCAGGATTTTTATAAATGGGGGTCAAAAACAGAAAGAAAAAAAAATAAATTAAAAACCTATCGTGAATGGGTCTCAAACCCAAGACCGACAGGCCCTTTGCGTGAAAGTTTGCACCCCTTTTGCCACTGAATCAAGTTTTTTGCTTGTGTCAGGGAGGTCAAATTAATATATATACACATAGAAATAAAAATCATACATATATACAATATAATTTTTCGATGAAAGGGGTTTGGATCTGAAGTCCACGTAGCTCCGCCCCTGCATATGGTCCGTTTTAGGTCTAGACTACTCAGCGTGAATTTATTCTTTGGATTACATCACATCAAGCTTTCGTACATGTAAACTTAAATTCTGTCTTTTAAATTAAAGCTCTTCACTTTTCTTTCTTATTTTAAACGTCAGATTTACCTAAAGATCTTCACTATTCTATTTCTTTTTCGAAATTATTTTAGTGTTGAAAATGTTAATATAAAAGGTGAATCACTGTACCTTGTGGGGAAATACACAGTAAATAGAAGGTTAAAGTAAGAAAAAGAAAAATAGAGGGGAGCGTCATGAGGTAATCTTTTTTTGTGTGTGAAAATGAATGAATGAAGGTAAAAGTCAGATCAATTATTAACACTGTACAAATGAATAGAATGGACCCAAAGGAAAAATAACTACAAGTGAATAGAATGGTCATATTTGTAAACAGAATTTAATGGATCTTTGGCAGAATAGGACTCTGTACCTATGTGTCATGCCAAAGAGAATTATTCACAAGAATACAACAACATAACAGTAAAATTTCACAAATAAGGTCTGAAGTATACGTGAATCTTACCACTACCGAAATATCTGTCTACATATATAAATGTTTATTTGGTTTGATATATCACCGGTAAATATGAGGTGGGTTCAATAATATTTTTTCATCATTAACTAAAAGTTTCAAATTTGAACACTAACATTGAGAAAATTGTTGTTGATAGGTATTTTTCGTAAAATAAGACTTCTTTGAAGGAATGTATATTTGTTGGATTACTAAATTTCGAATATTAGAAAGTTAAAGAAATTGACTTATCTTTTTAAGAATCTTTTAAAATATTGAAATATCTACTTGTATAGGTTTCTAAGGTAGATTTTAATATATTTCATAATTCTACAAAATATAGTTGTTATTTTTACAGTTTAGAATGTTTCTAAAGGTTGTAAATATTACATAGCCCATCACTTCTTCCTTTAAAAAAATAAAATTATGCGATAAATGTGTTTGTGAAAATATTAAAATTTTATAAATGTTGTATTGGAAGGAATGCTCATTAACCGATAGAATTGTAATTTTATAATATTGTGCGTTCTACAAAAGTCAATAAAATATCGTGCATTTTTTTACACAACTCTAAAAAAATATTAACTGGAAAAAATATTTTCAAAATTTAACCTTTATTTATATCCTAACATATTTGGTATTTTCTTGAAACAATTACTATTTTTAGTAATAATGATAGATAATTTGAGACAAACGAATATAGTACTACCTCTATCCACCTTTATTTTTTACTATAGTAAAAAAAAATCACTTTTACCATAATATTAAGTCATTGATTCAAGTTGTGGGAACAGTTTTTTACAGACATGCATAACAAGATTGCGTACACTAAATTCTTATTGATTTTTTCTTTCAATTTTGCACATAACCGAAGTTTTAGTATACCCAATAACTCTCTTTTATTTTCAATTCACCTAATAGTTAATGAGATGAAACGACTTATAATAATGAAGGATGCTCTAGTAAAAATATCATGTTTTCAGAACATGTCAAGTCAAATATAAACAAATAAAAATAAACAGAGAAAACATAATATTTGTGGACCAAAATAAATGCTTAAAAAGAAGCACCACATGTAAATCCTCACTTTTTCCCATAGAAGGATCAAATTGAATTCATGTGTGAGTAACAATTACTAGAGCACTGTATCCATTGCACATGTTTAATACTTATTTTTATCAACTTGTCGAAAATGACCCTTTTAATTACTTGAAAACGACACATGAGTCCTCTTTATTACCCCCGACATTTCCTCAAAACCTAATTTACACCCCCCAAAATAGAATTAATTTTCTGTTTTACACCCTTTTTTATTTAATTTTATGAAAACATTATAATATTTCTATTTAAGATTGAACGGTATTGATATGATTGAATATCAATTAAGCAACCAACATTTCAGAATTTATATTTTAGTATACATGATAAGGCTAAAATAAGGTATTTGTATGAGCATTACATATTGGGTATTAATTCTTGTGGTTTAGTTTTGTCTCTTAGTTAATGTTTAAATGGGAATAACTAATTGAGCAACCAAAACTTTAGTACTGTATTAATTTGTGTTGACAATTACGAAGATAGGGCTAAATAAGGTATTGCAAACAAATTTAATTTGTTGGTGCATTGCATATAGGGTATTAGTTCTTCTGGTTTAATTAATTATTTGATTCTTAGTTATGTTTAAATAAAGATTATTAAATAAGCAACTTCACCAAATCTAGTTATGAAAATTTACAACATGATTAATGCGGCAAGATACTGTTTTACAACAAAGTGGAAGTGTAGATTAATTAAATAATGGGGATTGTCAAATCATGTTTAGTTAGATTGCTTCATAAAAAAATTATTTGATTACACTCTTTAATTACGCGTGATACTATTTGCAAATTACACTCTTCAGGATGGTTATTTGTTATCTCCCTTTGTGGACTAATATAAATAGACAGTGTTAGGGTTATTTTTGAGTCATTTGTTATCTCCCTTTGTGGCCAATGAAGAAATTTTTCATCAATTTTTGAGGCCTATACAAATAAAAAGATGTATAGTATATATATAAATACGTAATAAAATAAATAAATTTGGGCAATGATGAAATTTTTATAACATAAAAGTTTTATGATTCATATCTTGGCAACACGAGTTAGGACGACAAAAAAATCAGCAACCACTTCGTATGTCGTATTTAAAATCTAATCTGAGCCCACCTTTTTTAAAAATTATATATTTTTATACATATAAGCACACAAATATTTTCAATTTATTTTGATAATTATATATTTGTTACAAACATTTTTATTTACAAGTGTTTATCCAGGTTAGGAATACTTGACGGCAGTGACATTTAACGAAGTGTTTAAATTTTGTGTTTGCATTTTTTATATTTTTACACTTGTACAAAATATAACTTATAGTGTAAAATTTATTTTTGGGGCATTGGACGGAAATGCTTTTTACAAATGTTCATCGCGTGTTTAGGCAAATATAGCTCGTTAATATTTATATTAAAAAATTAAATTAATTTAGATACTTACTCAATTAATTCATACTTATACATTGAAAGATACTGCATAGTTTTTTCTTTAATATAATTTTTCTGATATTTTTTATTTTTCACAAGATTCTCATCACACTTTAGGCAAATTTAGGTCATTACTAGTTATATTAAAATTGATTTAGATACTTAATCAAATAATTCACTTTTTTACATTAATGGATATTATGTAGATTTTTTTTTCTTAAAATAATTTTTCTTTATTCAATTTTGTCTTTATGTACATATTTATATATTTTGCTTATATATATATTTTTCAATAGCATACTCATTATATTATTTTAATATATATTTTACATTTATATTTGCATGCATTGATTTTTTTTCTTTTTTCATTTTTCTTTTTATAATAAACTTAAGTCTGGCCGGGAAAAGACGTAGTCTATAAAGGAGCAAGCCATAAGGACTCTGTAGATCACAAGAATGCACGTTCTAATGCTTGCACGGGCTCATCTGCTTCTAGTGGATCAACTTCAGTTCTTTGAGTTTTCTGTGATGAGATTACATACACAGAACTCATGAGATTTTTCTTCTGGTTTGGAGTAAATGACAAGTGTATAATGGTAAAGAAAGGCTATATTTGTATTTGGATTCAGTGGTATAACATATGTCTAAGTTTGGTTTTGGTGAAGATAGTCCTTTTTTTATTTGTGTGGGTATCGAGATAGTATCATTGTGTTATGGTTCAAGTCTGCATGCATCAACCTTCTTCGATTCAGCTAGAGGCCAGTTGGTGGTTGAAATTGAGTTTTGACTATATGGAAATAAAGTGAGAAAGTTAGTTGACAAAGGGATACCTATGGAAAAATCCTCTCCAACCTCCTCCGTGAACCAACCGTCGCCGCCCCAGGTCATCTCCGTCGTCCACCCGCCACCACCCTTCTCCGTGCCGTTGATCCGTTTGTCAATTGTGATAATTTGAATAAGATTTTGGTAAAGAACATCTGATTGTGTATTTTCTTGAATTACATTGTGGACTGATTTTTGTACAATTGATGATTTGAATCAGGTACAAAAATAATTAGGGATTATTTTACTAAATTAATTGCTCAAAATTTATTTATGGTAAATTGAACAAATTTTCTCATCCCTAATTGACCCTAATTGATTATCGATCTCTTAATTGATTAGTGATTGATGCTAACATGTTACTATTAATTTACCTTCCTTCTATGGAATATGCAACAACATGGCACTCACCTATATATAAGGTAACTTTCAGTATTATGGGAATCTTGTTTTTAATCATAACAGTCTTGAGATATTTTATTTATTGGATTTGGCCTAAGGAAAAAAAAATTGTGAATGACTTTTACAAATATTGACTTTCCTTTTTAATTGGTATATGATTGATTCAGTAAGAGAAATTCTCTACTAAGATATTTTTTTACCATTTTTATGTTGGTTTAGTTTTACCATACTCAGCCGATATAAACAATTTTTCAAGCTCTTAAGTTCACAAGTTCTTCTTAAGTTTTACAATTACCACTACTACTCTCTTAAACAAAGCATTAGTTACTTTCAATACAAAAAGTTATGGAAAACATCTTGCATATTTTGTTGTGTTTTGCTTTGTTTCTATTTCTATTTTACTACTACTTGCAGGTAAGTCCGTCAAGGTCTTTTCAGGAGTGTTCTAGCGTGGTGATACAACTCAGTGAAGAAAAAGCCCAAGCTGGAGAAGAAATTGAGATGTTAAAGAAAAATATGAGCGTACGGTCTGCAGAAGTTTCAAAGAAGCAACACCTGGAGGGAGTGAAGAAAATTGCAAAATTGGACGCAGAGCGTCGGAGATTAATTGGTCTTGCGTGGAAGAAGTTGCTTGGTCCTATAGCCTTGGCACAGATGAAGCTTGACCTAACCAATCAAACATATGACGACCTGGAAGGAGTGAAGAAAATTGAAAAATTTGACGCAGAGCGTCAGAGATTACGTGGTCTTGTGTGGAAGAAGCTTGACCTGACAACCCAAACAACATATGTGGAGCTTCGACCCCAATTACAATCCCAAAGTTACAATATACTACCTATTTTTTTTGTTGTTGTTGTTTTCATTCATTGGGTTCGATGTTGTATTAAATTTAAAGTATATTAGATAAATGCATGGAATAGTTGTCTTATTTTCTATCAATCATTTCAGGAGCACTTGTTATTTTTTTTACTGATCGACTGACTCTATCCATCTACTTTATGAAATATCAGAGAAATGAATGAATTTAGCGGATAATAAAGATAAGTCGAAGCATGCCTAACCTTCTTCTTCAAAGGCCAAGTTAATAGACGAACCAAGCTAGATAGTCTTCTATCACTAGATTTATGATAACAATTTTTTTTAAAACTACATATTATATCACACTATCAAAATAAAAATTTAAAAGGAAAATAATTTGGTTAAGTGAAAGGGTGTAATTGGTGGTCTCCACACGTCAATTTCGTGCAGTACTACTCAATGAGAATGGTGCACCCTAATATATCCAATACCCACTAGGAACTAGCCCAAACAGACAAAAAGATCATAATCCCTTTTCTTAAAAAAACAATAAAAAAAAACATTGTAAATATAAGCTTACAAATTTGATGTTGAAATCATTGAAGTTTCAATACAGATTTCTTTCTTTCTTTAGTTTCAATTTATTTTTCACTTAAATAGATCTAATATAATTTAATTTTATAAGTTAATCAAATTGATTTTCCATAAGTGAGGAGGTGTAAATTTAAATGAATAAGAAATATGGTAAGTAATACTAGTAAAAACAAGCAAGGGTACTTTGGTTGTGGGTTATAATTATGTGCATTCGTTTGGTTATTTCATTTTCTACAATGTATAAAATATTAGTACAAATTAACTCATGATTTATACATGTTCTATTTAACTGGGAATGTATATTAATAACTAATATTGTACTTATATGATATGCAAAGTTTTGTACAATGTAACTGAAAAAATTATGAAATACAAATAGCTTTCCCACCGCCCTCTATATGCGCCGCCAATGCCTACTCCGGCAATACCAGATCTACCACTGCCTCCTGCCGTTCGTCCTCGCCGCTGCCAGCGCCGCGCCGCCAACGCCTACTCCGGCGATACCAGATCTACCACTGCCTCCTACCGTCCGTCTTCGCCACTTCCAGTGCCACGCTGCTAGCCCCTCAACCTCCATCACCATCTCTCTCTCCATTTTCCCCTTTTTGGCGATGAACCAGCACGCCAACGCCGCTCCAACATTGCCACGAGACCCCCTTGCTCTCCAACCTCCTTCGTGAACCAATCGTCACCACCCCAGATCATCTCCGTCGCCGCCCCAGGTCATATCCGTCGTCCACCCACCACCAACCTTCTCCGTGCCGTTGATCCGTTTGTCGAAAAAGAGATGAAAAACCCATCCACAGGTTTGCCTAAATATTTAAATGTTTGTGTTTAATTTTAATCTCTTTTCCCCTTCTTTAACAGATTTCGAACTCTGAATTAACAAGGCATGAATGATTTATTTCATCCGATTCTTTGACATTTTGTGTGCTTATATTTTAAGACTACCAGATGTGAAATATCTAAATTTAAATAATGATCACTTTTGTCATAGTTTGCTAATTCCAAAATTTGAAATTATCCATCTTCTTTGAATTAGTTGACAAATTTCTCGTCTATTTGACTGCGTATTATATTTTTATGGTTGGATTGATCTTGTGATAATTTGAATACGATTTTGGTAAAGAACATTTGATTGTGTATTTTCTTTAATTACATTGTGGACTGATTTTTGTACAATTGATGATTTGAATCAGGTACAAAAATAATTAGGGATTATTTTACAAAAGTAATTGCTCATAATTTATTTATGGTAAATTGAACAAATTTTCCCATCCCTAATTGACTCTAATTGATTATCGATCTCTTAATTGATTAGTGATTGATGCTAACATGTTACTATTAATTTACCTTCCTTCTATGGAATATGCGACAACATGACACTCACCTATATATAAGGTAACTTTCAGTATTATGGGAATCTAGTTTTTAATCATGACAGTCTTGATATATTTTATTTATTGGATTTGGAGTAAGGAAAATAATATTGTGAATGACTTTTACAAATATTGACTTTCCTTTTAAATTGGTATATGATTGATTCAGTAAGAGAAATTTTCTACTGAAATATTTTTTTACCATTTTTATGTTGGTTTAGTTTTACAATACTCAGCCTATATAAACAATTCTTCAAGATCTTAAGTTCACAAGTTCTTCTTAAGTTTTACAATTACCAGTACTAGTCTCTTAAACAAAGCATTAGTTACTTTCAATACAAAAAGTTATGGAAAACAACTTGCATATTTTGTTGTGTTTTGCTTTCTTTCTATTTCTATTTTACTACTGCTTGCGGGTAAGTCCCTCAAGGTCTTTGCAGGAGTGTTCTAGCATGGAGATACAACTCAGTGAAGAAAAAGCCCAAGCTGAAGCAGAAATTGAGATATTGAAGAAAAATATGAGCGTACGGTCTGCAGAAGTTGCAAACAAGCAGCACCTGGAGGGAGTGAAGAAAATTGCAAAATTGGAAGTAGGGCGTCGGAGATTTAGTGTTCTTCTGTGGAAGAAGTTACTTGGGCCTACAGCCTTGGCCCAGATGAAGCTTGACCTGACCACCAAAACATATGACGACCTGGAGGGAGTGAACAAAATTGCAAAATTGGAAGCAGAGCGTCAGAGATTACGTGGTCTTGTGTGGATGAAGCTTGACCTGACCACCCAAACAACATATGTGGAGCTTCGACCCCAATTACAATCCAAAAGTTACAATATACTACTTAGTTTTTTTGTTTGTTGTTGTTTTCATTCACTGTGTTCGATGTTGTATTAAATTTAAAGTATATTAGATAAATGCATGGAATAGTTGTCTTATTTTCTATCAATCATTTCAGGAGCACTTGTTATTTTTTTTACTGATCGACAGACTCTATCCATCTACTTTATGAAATATCAGAGAAATGAATGAATTTAGCGGATAATAAAGATAAGTCGAAGCATGCCGAACCTTCTTCTTTAAAGGCCAAGTTAATAGACGAACCAAGCTAGATAGTCTTCTATCACTAGATTAATGATAACAATTTTTTTTAAAACTACATATTATATCACACTATCAAAATAAAAATTTAAAAGGAAAATAATTTAGTTAAGTGAAAAGGTGTAATTGGTGGTCTCCACACGTCAATTACGTGCAGTACTACTCAATGAGAATGGTGCACCCTAATATATCCAATACCCACTAGGCACTAGCCCAAACAGACAAAAAGATCATAATCCCTTTTCTTAAAAGCAACAATAAAAAAAAATATTGTAAATATAAGCTTACAAATTTGATGTTGAAATCATTGAAGTTTCAATACAGATTTCTTTCTTTCTTTAGTTTCAATTTATGTGTCACTTAAATAGATCTAATATAATTTAATTTTATAAGTTAATCAAATTGATTTTCCATAAGTGAGGAGGACTAAATTTAAATGAATAAGAAATATGGTAAGTAATACTAGTAAAAACAAGCAAGGGTTGTTTGGTTGTTGGTTATAATTATGTGCAGTTGTTTGGTTATTTCATTTTCTACAACGTATAAAATATTAGTACAAATTAACTCATGATTTATACATGTTCTATTTAACTGGGAATGTATATTAATAACTAAATATTGTACTTATATGATATGCAAAGTTTTGTACAATGTAACTAAAAAAATTATGAAATACAAATGTTGGGTATATGAATAAAAATCCTATATTATTAATTGAAAAAAATGAGAAATTATGAAATCAGTCTAGTGTAATTTTTATTATTTTGTAATATGTTAATCTATTAGTATTATTTTATCATTGAGTGACTCCAAGCTTCTAACTCTTCACTTTCTTCCCTACCTTAGTTCCCAAACAAAAACTGCCCCATCAACAACCCAAAATCGCGCTGAATGTTCACATCTCCACCTTTGGTTGCCATCTCTATACAACAATCACCTCTCTACTCGGTGGCGGAGCCAGCATGTGTATTGGATGAGGGTTCACCATATATTCCCACCAAGTGGGGTCTTGGGAGGGTAAGTGTAAGCAGTTCATACCACTATCTCAATTATGAGATAGAGACGTTTCCGACAAACCCCCAGTTCAAAATCAAACAATCTAGATAAGGAATTGCAAAAGAACCGTTCACCGAACCCCCTTCGCCGAAAATTTATACTATTTATACATTACTAAGATCATATTATATGTACATATAATAGATGTCGAGCTCCTTTCGATAAGTTTTACTTCAAATTTTGAACCCCCTCTCCAACATATTAATTGGACCAATAGAGTCAGCTTAGTTCACAATAGTATTCACTTACTTTCTTTAGTTATCCAAACATAGAAACAATGAAGTGACAAGAGTCATGCATTCCCAATAGAAACAAAGATTCTGCAGTTTAACAATTATAGAATCAGCAACTCAAAGTGTCTGTGCCTTAACTATATGATATCCTTGGTTGACGAAATGCGATAGAACTTCACTAAGCATAGTCTTTTACTTGGAAAATCCAGTGAAAGGCCATTCACTACTTGAGACTAAAGAACATACGTCAAAGCAAAAGAACCCAAAAATGTTTCTGCATTGTAAATGAAAGCCAGGCGAAACGTGAATCTTTCGTCAAGTCTAAGGAAAAACACCCTACTCAAAGGGACAATGGGAGTTAGAGACACCCCAGAAAAAAGTAGAAAAGCAATAAGCTCAACTATCACAGTCAGTGCACAAACAAATCCTAATTAGACGAAAGACAGTAAGTAAGTTCTAAGCTATTCTATTGTTAAATTGGTGTAAACAAGAAAAATAAAGTTTAATCATTCTAAACTAGTGAGGTAGCCTAAACCATGTTATTCTGTAATCCATCTCCAGAAAAGCATCCTTTTATAAGCGAAAACCGCCAAAAACTAAAGAACTTGTTTGCGAGTTAAATTGCCAAGTACCTCGAAAACATGGCCATATTCTAGTCTACCTTTCCATATGCAAAATCACTAGTACAACTAAACACCAGTTGTTGGCAACACATACCATACAATGACTGCTGTTAGTCTTCACCTCGCTTCACCATGACCAGTTTCAGGAAATGCACCATGAGCTAAATTCCACGGTAAGTACTTATGCGCACTAAACACAATCCCCAGCACCAAGGTCGGATTTGACAGAGTGGGATATCATCAGACGTTAGTACTCGGGCATCTCCTCCTGTTCAACACAAGGTCAAATACAGAGGAAAATAATTATGTCATTCTCAAAACATAACTACCTCTACTGCTATTGCAACCCATATCGGCTACAGTTGCACTACCAACAAGAAGCATCACGAAAACTTCTTTATCCAATGCAAGTCAAATGGGAAACCAAAAGAATTCATTTTTTTATAGTGGGGAGAAACTAGCATTAAGTATCCTGCTTGGGAAGGCACAAACGGGTTATGGAACTATATTCAAAACCGAACAACACAATCAAGTATCCTGATTGATCCTAAACTGATCCAACGACTGAGATCTGATACACCATTCTTTCCTTTTTAATCCAAAAACCTAATCCTAATTCCAAAACCAAACAACAGCCGCTCTTCTCTCTCCATCTAACCTCTCTTCTTCTCTCTCTATCTAACCTCTCTTTTCCATGGTTGCCGCCGCTGAAAGGCGGAGCAGCGCCACCAAGACCCCCTTCTCCAATAGCTTTCCCACCGCGCTCTATATGCGCCACCAACTCCTACTCCAGCGATATCAGATCTACCACTGCCTCCTACCGTTCGTCCTCGCCGCTGCCAGCGCCGCGCCGCCAGCCCCTCAGCCTCCATTACCATCTCTCCCTCTATTTTCCCCTTTCCAGCGATGAACCAACATGCCAACACCGCTCCAACATTGCAACGAGACCCCCCTGCTCTCTAACCTCCTCCGTGAACCAACCGTCGCCGCCCTAGGTCATCTCTGTCGTCCACCCGCCACCAACCTTCTCTGTGCCGTTGATCCGTTTGTCAAAAAAGAGATGAAAAACCCATCCACTGGTTTGCCTAAATATTTAAATATTTGTGTTTACTTTTAATATCTTTTCCCCTTCTTTAACAGATTTCGGAATCTGAATTAACAATGCATAAATGATTTATTTCATCCAATTCTTTGCCATTTTGTGTGCTTATGTTTTAAGACTACCAGATGTGAAAAATCTAAATTTTAATCATGATCAATTTTGTCATAGTTTGCTAATTCCAAATTTTGAAATTATCCATCTTCTTTGAATTAGTTGACAAATTTCTAGGCTCGTGATTATAACGGAGAACATGACTGCATATTGTATTTTTATGGTTGGATTGATCTTGTGATAATTTGACTAAGATTTTGGTAAATAACATCTGATTGTGTATCACATTTCTTGAATTACATCGTGGACTGATTTTTGTATAATTGATGATTTGAATTAGGTACAAAAATTATTAGGGATTATTTTACAAAATTAATTGCTCATAATTTATATATGGTAAATTGAACAAATTTTCTCATCCCTAATTGACCCTAATTGATTATCGATCTCTTAATTAATTAGTGATTGATGCTAACATGTTACTATTAATTTACCTTCCTTCTACGGAATATGCGACAACATGGCACTCACCTATATAAAAGGTAACTTTCAGTATTATGGGAATCTAGTTCTTATTCATGACAATCTTGATATTTTTTATTTATTGGATTTGACCTAAGGAAAATAATATTGTGAATGACTTTTACAAATATTGACTTTCCTTTTTAATTGGTATATGATTGATTCAGTAAGAGAAATTCTCTTACAGAGATATTTTTTTACCATTTTTATGTTGTTTTAGTTTTACAATACTTAGCCTATATAAACAATAGTTCACAAGCTCTTAAGTTCACAAGTTCTTAAGTTTTACAATTACCACTACTACTCTCTTAAACAAAGCATTAGTTACTTTCAATACAAAAACATATGGATAACATGTTGCATATTTTGCTGTGTCGGGCTTTCTTTCTATTTCTATTTTACTACTGTACTGAAGGAGTGCATGCGGCAGATATATTTCAGGGTAAACAGGAAATCAAGAAACCTAAATATGTGCAAATTTCCGTTGAATCTTATTCACATTTGACTAGATTGGAGGATCAAGTTAAGTCTCTTAAATTGGCTGGTGCACAGTCAGAAATGACTAATAAGGAAAACCTGGGAAAACAATATGCTAAAGTTGCTGAAGAAGCTATCTCAGGTGATGTTCCTTATTGACTTGTGTTTTTCTTGCAACTTATGTTTTGCAACTTGGTACTGAATTCTTTTTTTCATATCTCTCTGTACAGGTTGGGAGAAGGCTGAGTCAGAAGCCGCGACACTAAAAAATCACCTGGAATTCGTTACTCTTTTGAAGCTTACTGCTGAAGACAGGGCATCACATCTGGATGGTGCACTGAAGAGTGCATGCGGCAGATAGATCAAGTTAAGTCTCTTAAGGAACAAGTAAGTGGCTTAGAGGATGAAGTCAAGGATTTGAATGAAAAGTTGGCTGCTGCACAGTCAGAAATGACTAATAAGGAAAACCTGGGAAAACAATATGCTAAAGTTGCTGAAGAAGCTATCTCAGGTATTGTTCCTTATTGACTTGTATTTTTCTTGCAACAAGTGTTTTGAAACTTGGTACAAAATTCTTTTATTCACATCTGTCTGTACAGGTTGGGAGAAGGCTGCCAAACAGTTTGAAAAAATGAAGCATGAGTTTGAAGCAAAATTAGCTAACCTGGACCAACAGTTAATCAGGTCTGCAGCGGAAAATTCTGCACTCTCAAGGTCTTTGCAGGAGCGTTCTAGCATGGTGATACAGCTCAGTGAAGAAAAAGCCCAAGCTGAAGCAGAAATTGAGATATTGAATAAAAATATTAGCGTACGGTCTGCAGAAGTTGCAAACAAGCAACACCTAGAGGGAGTGAAGAGCGTCGGAGATTACGTGGTCTTTTGTGGAAAAAGTTGCTTGGGCCTACAGCCTTGGCCCAAATGAAGCTTGACTTGACCACCCAAACATATGACCTGGAGATTGCAAAATTAGACGCAGAGCGTCAGAGATTACGTGGTCTTGTGTGGATGAAGTTGCTTGGGCCTACAGCCTTGGCCTAGATGAAGCTTAACCTGACCACCCAAACAACACATGTGGAGCTTCGACCCCAATTACAATCCCAAAGTTACAATATACTACCTATTTTTTTTTATTTGTTGTTGTTTTCATTAACTGTGTTCGATGTTATATTAAATTTAAAGTATATAAGATAAATGCATGGAATAGTTGTCTTATTTTCTATCAATCATTTCAGGAGCACTTGTTATTTTTTTTACTGATCGACTGACTCTATCCATCTACTTTATGAAATATCAGAGAAAGGAATGAATTTATCAGATAATAAAGATAAGTCGAAGCATGCCGAACCTTCTTCTTCAAAGGCCAAGTTAATAGACGAACCAAGCTAGATAGTCTTCTATCACTAGATTTATGATAACAATTTTTTTTAAAACTACATATTATGTCACACTATCAAAACTACATATTATATCACACTACATATTATATCACACTATTTATGAACCATTTTCATCGTTGGAAAATAAGCTCCCGTTAACTCTAAAGTCACATGGCATAGAGGGTCACTGAGAACAAGATGATCCTTAGGTGAAATGGTTGTTTGTATACGCTTGTGAACACGTCTTATGCTCGAATATGTGACTTGTTTTGCTCTACTGGAGTATAAACAATGAAGGTTGAACATGTATATATTTTGTAATCATATGCTAAAATATGTGACTTGTTTTGCTCTACCGGAGTGTATAAACATGAAGGTTGAACATGTATATTTTGCGATCATATGCTAAGATATGTGACTTGTTTTGCTCCACTAAAGTATGAACATGAAGGTTGAACATGTATATTTAGTAATCATACTCCCTCCGTTTCGAAAAGAATTAACTACTTTGATTTGGCACAAAGTTTAAGAAAATAAAGAAAATTTTTGAATCTTGTAACCTTAAATTAAAGTAGCGTCAAATGTATCAAAATGTCCTTTAATCTTGTGGTCATAAACATGCCATTTGGAAAGTTTAAATTAAATTATTGCCCAAAAATGAAAGGGGTCATTCTTTTTTAAACGAACTAAAAAGGAAAGTAAGTCAATTCTTTTTAAACGGAGGGAGTACTTGTTTATAAATAAATAGGTTTCCTATTTTTTCTTGAAACTTAGGTGGCGACTCTGTTGACACCCAATTTTTTTAGGGGTCATACTTGTTTACAATACTCAGCCTATATAAACAATAGTTCACAAGCTCTTAAGTTCATAAGTTCTTAAGTTTTGCAATTACTAGTACTACTGTCTTAAACAAAGCATTAGTTACTTTCAATACAAAAAGTTATGGAAAATATATTGCATATTTTGCTGTGTTAGGCTTTCTTTCTATTTCTATTTTACTATTGTACTGAAGGAGTTCATGCGGCAGATATATTTCAGGGTAAACAGGAAATCAAGAAACCTAAATATGTGCAAATTTCTATTGAATCTTATTCACATTTGACTGGACTGGAGGATCAAGTTAAGTCTCTTAAGTTGGCTGTTGCACAGTCAGAAATGACTAATAAGGAAAACCTAGGAAAACAATATGCTAAAGTTGCTGAAGAAGCTGTCTCAGGTGATGTTCCTTATTGACTTGTGTTTTGCAACTTGGTACTGAATTCTTTTATTCACATCTCTCTGTACAGGTTGGGAGAAGGCTGAGTCAGAAGCCGCGACACTGAAAAATCACCTGGAATCCATTACTCTTTTGAAGCTTACTGCTGAAGACAGGGCATCACATCTGGATGGTGCACTGAAGGAGTGCATGCAGCAGATAGATCAAGTTAAGTCTCTTGAGAAACAAGTGAGTGGCTTAGAGGATGAAGTCAAGGATTTGAATGAAAAGTTGCTGCTGCACAATCAGAAATGACTAATAAGGAAAACCTGGGAAAACAATATGCTAAAGTTGCTGAAAAAGCTGTCTCAGGTGATGTTCCGTATTGACTTGTGTTTTTCTTGCAACAAGTGTTTTGCAACTTGGTACTGAATTCTTTTATTCACATCTCTTTGTACAGGTTGGGAGAAGGCTCCCAAACAGTTTGACAAAATAAAGCATGAGTTTGAAGCAAAATTAGCTAACCTGGACCAACAATTACTCAGGTCTGCAGCGGAAAATTCTGCACTCTCAAGGTCTTTGCAGGAGCGTTCTAGCATGGTGATACAACTCAGTGAAGAAAAAGCCCAAGATGAAGCAGAAATTGAGATGTTAAAGAAAAATATGAGCGTACGGTCTGCAGAAGTTGGAAAAAAGCAACACCTGGAGGGAGTGAAGAAAATTACAAAATTGGAAGCAGAGCGTCGGAGATTACGTGGTCTTGTGTGGAAGAAGTTGCTTGGGCCTACAGCTTTGGCCCAGATGAAGCTTGACCTGACAACCCAAACATATGACCTGGAGATTGCAAAATTGGACGCAGAGCATCAAAGATTACGTGGTCTTGTGCGGAAGAAGTTGCTTGGGCCTAAAGCCTTGGCCCAGATGAAGCTTGACCTGACCACCCAAACAACACATGTGGAGCTTCGACCCCAATTACAATCCCAAAGTTACAATAGACTACATATTTTTTTTGTTTGTTGTTGTTTTCATTCACTGTCTTCGATGTTGTATTAAATTTAAAGTATATAAGATAAATGCATGGAATAGTTGTCTTATTTTCTATCAATCATTTCAGGAGAACTTGTTATTTTTTTTTACTGATCGACTGACTCTATCCATCTACTTTATGAAATATCAGAGAAAGGAATGAATTTAGCGGATAATAAAGATAAGTCGAAGCATGCCGAACCTTCTTCTTCAAAGGCCAAGTTAATAGACGAACCAAGCTAGATAGTCTTCTATCACTAGATTTATGATAACAATTTTTTTTAAAACTACATATTATGTCACACTATCAAAACAACATATTATATCACACTACATATTATATCACACTATTTATGAACCATTTTCATCGTTGGAAAATAAGCTCCCGTTAACTCTAAAGTCACATGGCATAGAGGGTCACTGAGAACAAGATGATCCTTAGGTGAAATGGTTGTTTGTATACGCTTGTGAACACGTCTTATGCTCGAATATGTGACTTGTTTTGCTCTACTGGAGTATAAACAATGAAGGTTGAACATGCATATATTTTGTAATCATATGCTAAAATATGTGACTTGTTTTGCTCTACCGGAGTGTATAAACATGAAGGTTGAACATGTATATTTTGCGATCATATGCTAAGATATGTGACTTGTTTTGCTCCACTAAAGTATGAACATGAAGGTTGAACATGTATATTTAGTAATCATACTCCCTCCATTTCGAAAAGAATTAACTACTTTGATTTGGCACAAAGTTTAAGAAAATAAAGAAAATTTTTGAATCTTGTAACCTTAAATTAAAGTAGCGTCAAATGTATCAAAATGTCTTTTAATCTTGTGGTCATAAACATGCCATTTGGAAAGTTTAAATTAAATTATTGCCCAAAAATGAAAGGGGTCATTCTTTTTTAAACGAACTAAAAAGGAAAGTAAGTCAATTCTTTTTAAACGGAGGGAGTACTTGTTTATAAATAAATAGGTTTCCTATTTTTTCTAGAAAATTAGGTGGCGACTCTGTTGACACCCAATTTTGACCTCCCGATATCACTTTTAGGCTGTTATTATATCAAAATTATTTAATTTTAATTATCAATATTTTTAAATATTATTATTACATTGAGTACATACTAACGTGTCACATTTATAATTAAAGGAAATGCATAAATTATTTCTTTAGCTTTTAGTATCATTGTCATAATTTTTAAACTCAAATTCAGCATTTTATGTAATTTTTATTAAATTATTTTCCACGTAGTTATGTACATCCACATTTTTGCAAACACAATATCTAGTTTTCCATTATTTAGCGTTATTTATTTTATTAAATTATTTATTATTAATTATTATTATTTATTATTATTATTTATTATTATTTATTACTTATTATTTAATATTGTTATGTATTATTTAATTATTATTATTATATAATATTATCGCTATTTTAATTTAAATAACAGCCTAATTTAATTTATTTTGCCTAAATTTATTCACCTTTTAATTTAATTTCTAGCCATTTTTGAAACTCAATTCCAAATTTTCAATTTTTAGATCTCAGTCGTTGATCCTAAACGAATCCAACAATTGAGATCTGATACACCTTTCTTTCCTTTTTAATCCAAAAACCTAATCCTAATTCCAAAACCAAACAACAGCCGCTCTTCTCTCTCTATCTACCCTCTCTCTTTCTCTCTCTATCTAACCTCTCTTTCCCATGGCTGCCGCTGCTGATCGGCGGAGCAGCGCCACCGAGACCCCCTTCTCCAATAGCTTTCCCACCACTCTCTATATGCACCGCCAATGCCTACTCCGGCGATACCAGATCTACCACTGCCTCCTGCCATTAATCCTCGCCGTTGCCAGCGCCACGCCGTCAGCACCTCCGCCTCTATCACCATTTTTCCCTCCATTTTCCCCTTTTCGGTGATGAACCAGCACGCCAACACCGCTCCAACATTGCCATGAGACCCCCCTGCTCTCCAACCTCCTCCGTGAACCAACCGTCGCCGCCCCTGGTCATCTCCGTCGTCCACCTGCCACCAACCTTCTCCGTGTCGTTGATCCATTTGTCAAAAAAGCGATGAAAAACCCATCCACAGGTTTGCCTAAATATTTAAATATTTTTGTTTACTTTTAATATCTTTTCCCCTTCTTTAACAGATTTCGGAATCTGAATTAACAATGCATGAATGATTTATTTCATCCGATTCTTTGCCATTTTGTGTGGTTATGTTTTAAGACTACCAGATGTGAAAAATTTAAATTTTAATAATGATCAATTTTGTCATAGTTTGCTAATTCCGAATTTTGAAATTGTCCATCCTCTTTGAATTAGTTGACAAATTTCTCGGCTCGTGATTATAACGGAGAACATTTGACTGCGTATTATATTTTTATGGTTGGATTGGTCTTGTGATAATTTGAATAAGATTTTGGTAAAGAACATCTGACTGTGTATCACGTTTCTTGAATTACATCATGGACTGATTTTTGTATAATTGATGATTTGAATTAGGTACAAAAATAATTAGGGATTATTTTACAAAATTAATTGCTCATAATTTATTTATGATAAATTGAACAAATTTTCTGATCCCTAATTGACCCTAATTGATTATCGATCTCTTAATTGATTAGTGATTGATGCTAACATGTTACTATTAATTTACCTTCCTTCCAAGGAATATGCGACAACATGGCACTCACCTATATATAAGGTAACTTTAAGTATTATGGGAATCTAGTTTTTAATCATGACAGTCTTGATATTTTTTATTTATTGGATTTGGCCTAAGGAAAACAATATTGTGAATGACTTTTACAAATATTGACTTTCCTTTTTAATTGGTATATGATTGATTCAGTAAGAGAAATTCTCTCACTGAGATATTTTTTTACCATTTTTATGTTGGTTTAGTTTTACAATACTCAGCCTATATAAACAATAGTTCCCAAGCTCTTAAGTTCACAAGTTCTTAAGTTTTACAATTACCAGTACTACTGTCTTAAACAAAGCATTAGTTACTTTCAATACAAAAAGTTATGGAAAACATATTGCATATTTTGCTGTGTTGGGCTTTCTTTCTATTTCTATTTTACTATTGTACTAAAGGAGTGCATGCGGCAGATATATTTCAGGGTAAACAGGAAATCAAGAAACCTAAATATGTGCAAATTTCTATTGAATCTTAGTCACATTTGACTGGACTGGAGGATCAAGTTAAGTCTCTTAAGTTGGCTGTTGCACAGTCAGAAATGACTAATAAGGAAAACCTGGGAAAACAATATGCTAAAGTTGCTGAAGAAGCTGTCTCAGGTGATGTTCCTTATTGACTTGTGTTTTTCTTGCAACTTGTGTTTTGCAACTTGGTACTGAATTCTTTTATTCACATCTCTCTGTACAGGTTGGGAGAAGGCTGAGTCAGAAGCCGCGACACTGAAAAATCACCTGGAATCCATTACTCTTTTGAAGCTTACTGCTGAAGACAGGGCATCACATCTGGATGGTGCACTGAAGGAGTGCATGCGGCAGATAGATCAAGTTAAGTCTCTTGAGAAACAAGTGAGTGGCTTAGAGGATGAAGTCAAGGATTTGAATGAAAAGTTAGCTGCTGCACAATCAGAAATGACTAATAAGGAAAACCTGGGAAAACAATATGCTAAAGTTGCTGAAAAAGCTGTCTCAGGTGATGTTCCTTATTGACTTGTGTTTTTCTTGCAACAAGTGTTTTGCAACATGGTACTGAATTCTTTTATTCACATCTCTCTGTACAGGTTGGGAGAAGGCTGCCAAACAGTTTGACAAAATAAAGAATGAGTTTGAAGCAAAATTTGCTAACCTGGACCAACAGTTACTCAGGTCTACAGCGGAAAATTCTGCACTCTCAAGGTCTTTGCAGGAGCGTTCTAGCATGGTGATACAACTCAGTGAAGTAAAAGCCCAAGCTGAATCAAAAATTGTGATGTTAAAGAAAAATATGAGCGTACGGTCTGCAGAAGTTGGAAAAAAGCAACACCTGGAGGGAGTGAAGAAAATTACAAAATTGGAAGCAGAGCGTCGGAGATTACATGGTCTTGTGTGGAAGAAGTTACTTGGGCCTACAGCTTTGGCCCAAATGAAGCTTGACCTGACCACCCAAAAATATGACCTGGAGATTGCAAAATTGGACGCAGAGCATCAGAGATTACGTGGTCTTGTGCGGAAGAAGTTGCTTGGGCCTACAGCCTTGGCCCAGATGAAGCTTGACCTGACCACCCAAACAACACATGTGGAGCTTCGACCCCAATTACAATCCCAAAGTTACAATAGACTACCTATTTTTTTTGTTTGTTGTTGTTTTCATTCACTGTGTTCGATGTTGTATTAAATTTAAAGTATATAAGATAAATGCATGGAATAGTTGTCTTATTTTCTATCAATCATTTCAGGAGAACTTGTTATTTTTTTTTACTGATCGACTGACTCTATCCATCTACTTTATGAAATATCAGAGAAAGGAATGAATTTAGCGGATAATAAAGATAAGTCGAAGCATGCCGAACCTTCTTCTTCAAAGGCCAAGTTAATAGACGAACCAAGCTAGATAGTCTTCTATCTCTAGATTTATGATAACAATTTTTTTTAAAACTACATATTATATCACACTATCAAAACTACATATTATATCACACTATTCATGAACCATTTTAATCGTTGGAAAATAAGCTCCCGTTAACTCTAAAGTCACATGGCATAGAGGGTCACTGAGAACAAGATGATCCTTAGGTGAAATGGTTGTTTGTATACGCTTGTGAACACATGGTCTTATGCTCGAATATGTGACTTGTTTTGCTCTACTGGAGTATAAACAATGAAGGTTGAACATGTATATATTTTGTAATCATATGCTAAAATATGTGACTTATTTTGCTCTACCGGAGTGTATAAACATGATGGTTGAACATGTATATTTTGCGATCATATGCTAAAATATGTGACTTGTTTTGCTCCACTAAAGTATAAACATAAAGGTTGAACATGTATATTTTGTAATCATATGCTAAAATATATGACTTGTTTTGCTCCATCGGAGTATAAACATGAAGGTTGAACATTTATATTTAGTAATCAAATTCTAAAACATGCTAAAACATGTATATTTATCTACCCAGTATATTCCCAGCAAGTCGGAATGATAGTCTCTATTATTCAGACGGTTTACTCCATCCTAGCATACCATAAACCCCCTTCTAGTGAACAATTTTTCAATTGTACAATTCATTCTAGTGAACAATCTGTCACTTGCCCAATTCTTTAATATCTTGAATTAATAATTGTATAGAGATTTTACGTTTTCGGTGATCTATGCTTCATTTGTAATGGTGACCTTTTGAAAATCAATTTAGTTTAATTTTTATCATTTTGTAATATGTTAATCTATTAGTATTATTTTATCATTGAGTGACTCCAAGCTTATAACTCTTCACTTTCTTCCATACCTTAGTTCCCAAACAAAAACTGACCCTTCGTCAACCCAAAATTGCGCTGAATGTTCACATCTCCACCTTTGGTTGCCATCTCTATACAACAATCACCTCTCTACTCGGGGGCGGAGCAAGCATGTGTAATGGATGGGGGTTCACCGTATATTCCCACCAAGTGGGGTCTTGGGAGGATAACTGTAAGCAGTCTATACCACTACCTCAAATGTGAGATAGAGACGTTGTTTCCGACAAACCCCCGGCTTAAAATCAAATAATCTAGATAAGGAATTGCAAAAGAACCATTCACCGAACCCCCTTCGGCGGAAAATTATACTATTTATACATTACTAAAATCATATTATATGTATATATAATAGATGTCGAGCTCCTTTCGATAAGTTTTTCTTCAAATTTTGAACCCCCTCTCCAATATATTAATTGGCCCAATAGAGTTAGCTTGGTTCACAACAGTATTCACTTACTTTCCTTAGTTATCCAAACATAGAAACAATGAAATGACAAGAGTCATGCATTCCCAATAGAAACAAAGATTCTGCAGTTTAACAATTATAGAATCAGCAACTCAAAGTGTTTGTGCCTTAGCTATATGATATCCTTGGTTGGCGAAAAGCAGTAGAACTTCACTAAGCTTAGTCTTTTACTTGGAAAATCCAGTGAAAGGTCATTCACTACTTGAGACTAAAGAACATACATCAAAGCAAAAGAACCCAAAAGTGTTTCAGAATTGTTAATGACAGCCAGGCGAAACGTGAATCTTTCGTCAAGTCTAAGGAAAAACACCCAACTCAAAAGGATAATAGGAGTTAGAGACACCCCAGAGAAAAGTAGAAAAGCAATAAGCTCAACTACCACAGTCAGTCCACAGACAAATCCTAATTAGACGAAAGACAGTAAGTAAGTTCTAAGCTATTCTACTATTAAATTGGTGTAAACAAGAAAAATAAAGTTTAATCATTCTAAACTAGTGAGGTAACCTAAACCATGTTATTCTGTAATCCATCTCTAGAAAAGCATCCTTTTATAAGTGAAAACCACCAAAAACTAAAGAACTTGTTTGCGAGTTAAATTGCCAAGTACCTCGAAAACATGGCCATATTCTAGTCTACCTTTCCATATACAAAATCACTAGTACAAATAAACACCCGCTGTTGGCAGCACATACCATACGATGACTGCTGTTAGTCTTCAACCCGCTTCACCATGACCAGTTTCAGGAAATGCACCATGAGCCAAATTCCACAGTAAGTACTTGTGCACACTGAACACAATCCCCAGCACTAAGGTCGGATTTGACAGAGTGGGATGTCATCAGACGTTAGTACTCAAACATCTCCTCCTGTGCAACACAAGGTCAAATATAGAGGAAAATGATTATGTCATTCTCAAAACTTAACTACCACTACTTCTATTGCTACCCATATCGGCTACTGCTGCACTACCAACAAGAAGCATCACGAAAACTTCTTTGTCCAACGCAAATCAAATGGGAAACCAAAAGAATTCATTTTTTTTATAGTGAGGAGAAACTAGCATCAAGTATCCTGCTTGGGAAGGCACAAACGGGTTACGGAACTATATTCAAAACCGAACAACACAATCAAAAGCTAACAGACATAAGCTTTGACATAACAGGCTACGAGAGGAGAAGCATTAGATAGCTAGTAAAAATAACCATACGCAAGCCAAATTAAAACGACAATTTAACAGAAAATATTGCGAAATAGGCAATGCCACTGACATTACTTATAGTAAACTAGAATAAGAACTGCAAAAAACTAAAATTCAAGAAATCCAACCAATCCCATTAAGCGCGTAATGCTTGTAAGAGTAAACTATATGTGGAACGAAACCAGCAGCGTGAAAGTGAAGTTCCCCTCCAGCAATAGGTAAGTTGTCAGATGAAATCAAGCACTGTGATTAGTGTTGTTGAGCCTGCCGACTTGGAGCACCACCATAGCCACCACCATATCCAACTTGGCCACCATGAGGTCTATTTTACTGAGCACTATAATTACTCGAACCTTGTGAATTTCCTCTAGCATCGCCATAGCCACTGCCCATGTAACCCCCACCACCTGATTGCATGTCTCCCGATGCACCACCTCCACCAACTGGATTTCTATAAGCACCATCACCTCCACCATATCCACCATAGCCATAACCTTGATTTCCATAACCCGTGGCTCCAGCTGGAGACTGACCAACAATAGATCCTCCATTAGCGGGTCCACCTCCACCACCAGCACTTGAAGCACCTCATGATGCATTAACATAGCCCATGTTCCCATATCCATAAGGACCCTGAGAACCCCACGAGCTTCTCGATCCACCAGCTTGACCGCTACCATAACTAGCACCAGGCATATTTGGATTTTCGAAGGCTGCACCAATTGCTGGACCACCATATCCAGGATTGACAGCCCCATAGCCAGGATTGGCTCCACCATAACTTCCATAAGCACCATAACCCATGCTATTATTGGATGATCCATAACCATAACCCGGTGTACCATATCCGGAGGAACCATAAGGTGGATAGCCACCTACAGTGTTTTGTGACTGCATGTATCTGTTGGTATCCATTGTGTCATAAGAACTGGGATTGTCACCAGATGCACCATACCCTTGGTAACTTCTACCACCCATACCACTACCACCGTTGTCCGTGGAACGACCACCAAAACCACCAGAACTACCATCTCTTGGGAGAGCATGCTTTACTTCAAATTGTTTCCCACTGAGATCATGAAATGTCTTGTGTACTAAACTTCTGTTGAACCTGCAAGCGTCTTACATAAGACATCTTGAAAGTATATATAGAACAATAGGTCTGGAAAACCCAACAGATGTACAAATGATTTAAACTTCTTAAACAGAAGCACCTTTACCCAAGCGATGACACTATTACACAAGAACACTGAACTTAAAAGACACGTTTATTTAAGACATCACCATAGGAAGTTTCCATTTGGTGTGCAACTAGCAACGAAGGGATGATTCAAGTTTTAAATACTGTATTAAGTCATTAAAATATTTAGGGAAAACAATGCTCTAAATTAGAAGAAGGCGCACCATTTAACTAAAATAAACCACCATCATAGTGCTTTAATCAGTTACCTACTTACCTTCACCATTGCAGAACTTATTGTGAATAAACCATTACCTATTGTCATTAACAATACAAAAGAGGACATTAGACTAAAATAAACCTGTCTCCATACTATCAACAGAAAGAAGAAAAACATAACTCTATCACAAATAAGGTCTGAAGTATACTTGAATCTTACCACTACCTCAATATCTGTCTACATATATAAATGTTTATTTGGTTTGGAATATCACCGGTAAATATGTGGTGGGTTCGACAATATTTTTTCATCATTAACTAAAAGTTTCAAATTTGAACACTAACATTGAGAAAATTGTTGTTGATAGGTATTTTTCGTGAAATAAGACTTGTTTGAAGGAATGTATATTGGTTGGATTACTAAATTTTGAATATTAGAAATTTAAAGAAATTGACTTATCTTTTTAAGAATCTTTTAAAATATTGAAATGTCTACTTGTATAGGTTTCTAAGGTAGATTTTTATATATTTCATAATTCTACAAAAGATAGTTGTTATTTTTACAATTCAAAATGTTTCCAACGGCTGTAAATATTACATAGCCCATCACTTCTTCCTTTAAAAAAATAAAATTATACGATAAATGTGTTTGTAAAATTTTATAAATGTTTTATTGGAAGGAATGCTGATTAACCGATAGAATTGTAATTTTATAATATTGTGCGTTCTGCAAAAGTCAATAAAATATCATGCATTTTTTTACACGACTCTAAAAAAATATTAACTGGAAAAAATATTTTCAAAATTTAACCTTTATTTATATCCTAACATATTCGGTATTTTCTTGAAACAATAACTATTTTTAGTAATAATGATAGATAATTTGAGACAAACGAATATAGTACTACCTCTATCCACTTTTATTTTTTACTATAGTAAAAAAAATCACTTTTACCATATTATTAAGTCATCGATTCAAGTTGTGAGAACAGTTTTTTACAGACATGCATAACAAGATTGTGTGCACTAAATTCTTATTGATTTTTTCTTTCAATTTTGCACATAACAGAAGTTTTAGTATACCCAATAACTCTCTTTTATTTTCAATTCACCTAATAGTTAGTGAGATGAAACGACTTATAATAACGAAGGATGCTCTAGTAAAAATATCAAGTTTTCAAATATAAATAAATAAAAATAAATGGAGAAAACATAATATTTGTGGACCAAAATAAATGCTTAAAAAGAAGCACCACATGTCACTTTTTCCCATAGAACGATCAAATTACATTCATGTGTGAGTGACAATTACTAGTGTACTGTATCCATTGCACATGTTTAATACTTATTTTTATCAACTTGTCGAAAATGATCTTTTTAATTACTTGAAAACGAAACATGTGTCCTCTTTATTACACCCTACATTTCCTCAAAATCTAATTTACACCCCATAAAATAGAATTAATTTTCTATTTTACACCCTTTTTTATTTAATTTTATGAAAACATTATAATATTTCTATTTAAGATTGAACGGTATTGATATGATTGAATATCAATTAAGCAACCAACATTTTAGAATTTATTTTTTAGTATACATGATAAGGCTAAAATAAGGTATTTGTTGGTGCATTACATATTGGGTATTAATTCTTGTGGTTTAGTTTTGTCTCTTAGTTAATGTTTAAATGGGAATAACTAATTAAGCAACCAAAATTTTAGTACTGTATTAATTTGTGTTGACAATTACGAAGATAGGGCTAAATAAGGTATTGCAAACAAATTTAATTTGTTGGTGCATTGCATATAGGGTATTAGTTCTTCTGGTTTAATTAATTATTTGATTCTTAGTTATGTTTAAATAAAGATTATTAAATAAGCAACTTCACCAAATCTAGTTATGAAAATTTACAACATGATTTATGAGGCAAAATACTGTTTTACACCAAAGTGGAAGTGTAGATTAATTAAATAATGGGGATTGTCAAATCATGTTTAGTTAGATTGCTTTATAAAAAAATTATTTGATTACACTCTTTAATTACGCGCGATACTGTTTGCAAATTACACTCTTTAGGATGGTCATTTGTTATCTCCCATTGTGAACTAATATAAATAGACAGTGTTAGGGTTATTTTTGAGTCATTTGTTATCTCTCTTTATGGCCAATGAAGAAATTTTTTATCAATTTTTGAGGCCTGTACAAATAAAAAGACGTATATTATATATATAAATACGTAATAAAATAAATAAATTTGGGCAATGACGAAATTTTTGTAACGTAAAAGTTTTATTATTCGTATCTTGGCAACACGAGTTAGGACGACTAATAAATCAGCAACCACTTTGTATGTCGTATTTAAAATCTAATCTGAGCCCACCTTTTAAAAAATTATATATTTTTATACATATAAGCACACAAATATTTTCAATTTATTTTGGTAATTATTTATTTGTTACAAACATTTTTATTTACAAGTGTTTATCCAGGTTGGGAATACTTGATGGGAGTAACATTTAACGAAGAGTTTAAATTTTGTGTTTGCATTTTTTTTATATTTTTACACTTGTACAAAATATCAATTATAGTGTAAAATTTATTTTTGGGGCATTGGACGGAAATGCTTTTTACAAATGTTCATCACGTGTTTAGGCAAATATAGGACATTAATATTTATATTAAAAAATTAAATTAATTTAGATACTTACTCAATTAATTCATACTTATACATTGAAAGATATTGCATAGATTTTTCTTTAATATAATTTTTCTGATATTTTTTATTTTTCACGGGATCCTCATCACAGTTTAGTCAAATTTAGGTCATTACTAGTTTTATTAATAATTTAGATACTTAATCAAATAATTCACTTTTTTACATTAATGGATATTATTTAGAATTTTTTCGTAAAATAATATTTTCTTTATTCAATTTTTTCTTTACATACATATTTATATATTTTGCTTACATATATATATATATATATTTTATTATAGCATACGCATTATATTATTTTAATATATATTTTATATTTGTATTTGCATGCATTGATTTTTTTATTTTTCCTTATTTGTTTTTTTAATAAACTTAAGTCTGGCCGGGAACCATATTTGTAGATTCTGAAGGGTGTCTAATCCCTTCCCTTTGCAATAATTTGAATCATTACCTAGAGTCTAAATTGGTTTTTTCCGAAAAGAATTACCTACTTTGATTTGGCACAAAGTTTAAGAAAATAAAGAAAATTTTTGAATCTTGTAGCCTTAAATTAAAGTAGTGTCAAATGTATCAAAATGCCCTTTAATCTTGTGGTAATAAACATGCCATTTGGAAAGTTTAAATTAATGTATTGCCAAAAAATGAAAGGGGTCATTCTTTTTTAAACGAACTAAAAAGGAAAGTAAGTCATTTCTTTTTAAACGGAGGGAGTACTTGTTAATAAAAAAATAGGTTTCCTATTTTTTCTTGAAAATTAGGTGGCGACTCTGTTGACACCTAATTTTGACCTCCCGATATCACTTTTAGGCTGTTATTATATCAAAATTATTTAATTTTAATTATCAATATTTTTAAATATTATTCTTAAATTGAGTACATACTAACGTGTCGCATTTATAATTAAAGGAAATGCATAAATTATTTCTTAGCTTTTAGTATCACTGTCATAATTTTTAAACTCAAATTCAGCATTTTATCTAATTTTTATTAAATTATTTTCCACGTAGTTATGCACATCCAGATTTTTGCAAACACAATATCTAGTTTTCCATTATTTAGCATTATTTATTTTATTAAATTATTTATTATTAATTATTATTATTTATTATTTAATTATTTAATATTGTTATGCATTATTTAATTATTATTATATACTATTATTCGTATTTTAATTTAAATAACAACCTAATTTAATTTATTTTACCTAAATTTGTTCACCCTTTAACTTAATTTTGTTCAATTTCTTACAATTCTAGCCATTTTTGAAACTCAATTCCAAATTTTCAATTGTTAGATCTCAGTTGTTGATCCTGAACGGATCCAACGACTGAGATCTGATACACCTTTCTTTCCATTTTAATCCAAAAATCTAACCCTAATTCCAAAATCAAACAACAGCCGCTCCTTCTCTCTCTATCTAACCTTTCTTCCCCATGGCTGCCGCCGCTGATAGACGGAGCAGCGCCACCGAGACCCCCTTCTCTAATAGTTTTCCCACCGCTCTGTATATGCACCGCCAACGCCTACTTCGGCGATACCATATCTACCACTTCCTCCTGCCGTTCGTCCTCACCGCTGCCAGCGCCGCGCCGCCAATGCCTACTCTGGCGATACCAGATCTACCACTGCCTCCTGCCGTTCGTCCTCGCCGCACTGCCAACGCCTACTCCGGCGATACCTGATCTACCATTGCCTCCTACTGTTCATCTTCGCCGCTGCCAGCATCGCGCCGCCAGCCTGTCAGCCTCCATCACCATCTCTCCCTCTATTTTCCCCATTTCAGCGATGAACCAGCACGCCAATGCGGCTCCAACATTGCCACGAGACCCTCTGCTCTCCAACCTCCTTTGTGAACCAACCATCGCCGCCCCAGGTCATCTCCATCGTCCACCCGTCACCAACCTTCTCCGTGCCATTCATCCGTTTGTTTAAAAAGAGATGAAAAACCCATCCACAGGTTTGCCTAAATTTTTAAATGTTTGTGTTTAATTTTAATCTCTTTTCCCCTTCTTTAACAGATTTCGGACTCTGAATTAACAATGTATGAATGATTTATTTCATCCGATTCTTTGCCATTTTGTGTGCTTATGTTTTAAGACTACTAGATGTGAAAAATCTAAATTTTAATAATGATCAATTTTGTCATAGTTTGCTAATTCCAAATTTTGAAATTATCCATCTTCTTTGAATTAGTTGACAAATTTCTCGGCTATTTGACTGCGTATTATATTTTTATGGTTGGATTGATCTTGTGATAATTTGAATAAGATTTTGGTAAAGAACATCTAATTGTGTATCACATTTCTTGAATTACATCGTGGAGTGATTTTTGTACAATTGATGATCTTGTGATCAGTGTTGTTGTGCCTGTCGACTTGGAGCACCACCATAGCCACCACCATATCCAACTTGGCCACCCTGAGGTCCATTTTACTGAGCACCATAATTACCCGAACCATGTGAATTTCCACTAGCATCGCCATAGCCACTGCCCATGTTACCCCCACCACCTGATTGCATGTCTCCCGATGCACCACTTCCACCAACTGGATTTCCATAAGCACCATCACCTCCACCATATCCACCATAGCCATAACCTTGATTTCCATAACCCGTGGCTCCAGCTGGAGACTGACCAATAGAAGATCCTCCATTAGCGGTTCCACCTCCACCACCAGCACTTAAAACACCCCATGATGCATTACTATAGCCCATGTTCCCATATCCAAAAGGATCCTAAGAACCCCACGAGCTTCTCGATCCACCAGCTTGACCACTACCATAACCAACACCAGGCACATTTGGATTCCCGAAGGCTGCAACAACTGCTGGACCACCATATCCAGGATTGACAGTCGAATAGCCAGGATTGGCTCCACCGTAACTTCCATAAGCACCATAACCCATGCCATTGTTTGACGATCCATAACCATAACCCGGTGTACTATATCCGGAGGAACCATAAGGTGGATAGCCACCTACAGTGTTTTGTGACTGCATATATTCGTTGGTATCCATTCTGTCATAAGAACTGGGATTGTCACCAGATGCACCATACCCCTGGTAACTTCCACCACCCATACCACTACCACCGTTGCCCGTGGAGCGACCACCAAAACCACCGGAACTACCATCTCTTGGAAGAGCACACTTTACTTCCACTTGTTTCCCACTGAGATCATGAAATGTCTTGTGTAAAACCCTATCTACTGCATCTTCAGAATCAAATGAAATGAAGCCAAACCCACGAGGTCGGCTGGTCTGTTGATCAAACATAATTGCTACATCAGTGACATTACCATATGTTTCAAAGTAAGTTATGAAGCCATCCTCAGTCAGCGTGGGAGGCAATCCCCAACAAATATTCTCTTGGTCCTGTTATTTCCACCACCTCCAAAACTTCTAGCACTACCTACATTTCCAGATTTTGGACCCTGCTCCTCTCTGGACATGGCCCTCTTAGCCTCAACCTATAAAGAAAAAATACCATTGTGCTATGTAAAAGAAGAACAAATTCAGAAGCAAGCAAGATAAAGACTCAAAAGGACAAATTTTATTATAAGATGCCCAAAATCTTAGCGAAAGTTTCCATCAACTAGGTTATTACTTTGGGGGAAAGCTCTACTAAAAGACATCAAATTATCATCTGAAATGTACTAAACTTCTGTTAAACCTGCAAGCATCTTACTTACGACATCCTGAAAGTATATATGGAACAACAGGTCTGGAAAACCCAACAGATGTACAAATGATTTAAAATTCTTAAACAGAAGCACATTTACCCAAGCGATGGCACTATTACACAAGAACACTGAACTTAAAAGACATGTTTATTTAAGACATCACCACAGGAAGTTTCCATTTGGTGTGCAACTAGCAACGAAGGGATGATTCATGTTTTAAATACTATATTAAGTCATTAAAATGTTTAGGGCAAACAATACTCTAAATTAGATGAAGGCGCACCATTAAACTAAAATAAACCACCATCATAGTGCTTTAATCAGTTACCTACTTACCTTCACCACTATAGAACTCATTGTGAATAAACCATTACCTATTGTCGTTAACAATACAAAAGAGGACATTTGACTAAAATAAACCTGTCTGCACACTATCAACAGAAAGAAGAAAAATATGACTCTATCAACGAGCCCACACACTGCATAACAATAATACTACGTTCCACATTGTAGGATGTTCTTTTCAACAAGCCAAATATCATTTCATTACTATCACACCAATAAGTGTCAAAAACATCAAAAAAGAGGAATAATCATCCCATTTTCCATCCATTGCATCAAACACATGGCTTGATAATGAAACACATTTTGCTGCACAATTCCAGCTTTGGAAGGCACAACAGAGACACTCCACCTAGCAAAATTAGTGCTTATGCAAAACTGACCACTATGCATCAGAAGGAAGAAGTTGTACTACAACAAGAACTACTACTACTACAAATCGATCCCAAGCAAGGCCACCCATTGTATAACAAGTAATTTGATTCGGGAATAAAAGCGACACACATTATAGCAAAAATCACCACACATATGCTAAAGACCAATACACAGCACATTATGAGGTTGGGAATCATTCAGCACATATTACATTCAAACGCATGACAGAACTACTACAATGAATTATGCAACCTCATCCACCATTTTCACATCAAAAGAACATATGCAATGCATTGTCTACTCATAAAATTGACTCGAGAAACCATTATTTACAAAAGTCCTCAGTATAAAAGATGCTGACTTTACGTTAAATATAAGGAGAATCTGTCTACCTACAAAATTGACTTAAGAGAAACTATTTCTTATTAGAAACCGCAATATAAAAATGCAGATTTTACTTTAAATATCAGGAGAGCTTGATTACATAAGCTCAACCAGAAGAAGATACCAGAACAAAAAAATTCATAAGCATAAATCAACTCAAGAAATGAAGACCTTAGGCCAAACAAAAGATTTAAACTTTAGTACCCAAAGAACATATTCAAACTAAGAAATATCTGAATCAGAACTCAGCAAGGAAAAATAGAAAGAAAACAGCACAAATGTCAAGATAACAGTCACAAAAACACATCCTAAATTGGAACTGACACATCAGGACACAACCAAAAAACAATAAAAAAGTCAGCTCATTTAACCAAAGAACTACAAGCATAAAATCTAAAAATAAAAATAAAAATCAGAAATATAAACAACACCCAAAAGCCACAAAGAAAAGAGAAACATCATCTTATCACAATAGAAGCAAAAACACATCCAAAAATAGAAATGCCATATTAGTAAACACCTAGAAAACAATCACCAAAGTCAAGCTCATTTAACCAATAACTCCACAAGCACAGAATCCCAAAATCCAAGAATCAACTAAAACTAACAACTCCACAATCCCAAAATTAAAGAAATAGCAAAAACTAACAACCCCACAAGTTCAAAATCAAAGAATCAGCAATAAATAACTACCCCACAAGCTCAAAATCCAAGAATCAGCAAAAACTAACAACCCCACAAGCTCAAATCAAAGAATTAGTGATGATAGGAGAATTTGCATGCCTATATTGCTATATTTTACCCAAGTTTTGAGGACAAAATATATAATTCATGCACTATTAGTTCTTTTTCCTGTAAGTGAGCTAACGAACATGATTATCAAGTTTTCAGGTATAAATGATGCAGATTTCAGCATTTTATGGATAACTTGACGCCAAATAAAGCTTCACGAAAGAAGGAAGAGAAATCTTGGACGCCTATGACAAAAAGTGGCACATGGAAAATCTGTCCCAGGCAAAAATAGCAATTCTAAAGACTTTGGGGACTAGCAGTAACTTAGTAGGATTAGGATAATAAGACATTAACCTAGTAGGATTGGGTTAAGTAATGCATTAGCTTAGTAGGAATAGGATATGAGTGTTATAACTACCCTATTTTGCTAGAGATTTTTATTCATTCTACCTCTAATTCATTCCCCCATTCCATCAATTCCCATCCATCCACCATCCATCCATCCATCAAAATAATTCTCTTTATTAATTCATTGTTGAAATTATTTTTCATCTATTTGACTTTTAATTTTACAACAAGAGACTCGCTATTTTGCAAGGAATTCACGCCTAACACCACACCATACTACACGTGAGATCTTTTATTGTGGTATAATGATAATGTCTATTGTGATTTCCATCGCACTCATGAATAGATAAACTTCTCTGTTGGGGTTATAGAAGCCTTATGAGATACTATCTAATGCTATGCGTTTGTGAATTCGTAACACGTGTATTGCTTATATCATTATTCTCTTCATCTTAATGCAAATTCTTGTGGCTGTAGACGCATAGAATAACGCCAGCATAGCATTAACTTGTTCGAAAGAAAAGTTATATGTCAGGAAAAGAGATAATGTCAAGGTAATAGGGTCCCATCCCCTATTAAAAAGTTAGTGCTGTAACTGGATTAACCTCTTGGAGAATTTGTACCATTAGATATGCTTTAAGCTCGAAAGAGTTAAAGTGAAATAGTCCTTGTTAAGGTCGAAAGACGCATGGATTTACCATAGAATGCAATTCTCTATAAGCACATGCATGTCTGAATTCCGCATAACTCATAGCCAATAGAGACGTACAACTCATAAGGTGGACATTCCCCCAACTTCTAAATTCTCATTGGTTAACATCTTACCAAACATTCTTTCTTTTTACTTTGCTATTTTCTATTTTTACCTTATTACTCTGGTTACATTACTTGCACGACAAAACTCCCTCTTTTTACCAGACTTGCACTAAAAGTCTAGTAATCTTTGCTTACTTGTTGACCAAGCTATTCCCTGTGGGATCGATACCCAACCCAGTTGGGTAATATATTTTACAACGACCGCTTTACACTCCTACGAGAGCTGTAGATTGAGCGTTATCAAAAATTGGCGTCGTTGCCGGGGAATGCGAGTGTTAATTAAGTTTGTGATAATTACTAGACCCTTTGGTCAAAGATTCTCGTACTTTTACTTTTAGTTTTTGTTTTTGTTTTCTGCAGGTTTTTATTCAGTGCATGCCCCATACTCGAAGACCTGGTCAACCGTTATTACCTATTAATCCTGAACCACAACGTATTGGCAGAATGGAGGCACAACACGAAATTAAAAGGATGGCTGCTCAACAGGAACAGGCGAGACTAGCTGCTCTCGCAGTCGCTCAAGTGCATCAACAGAATATTGATAACCCTGAAAGAGACAAATCCTGACGATGAGAACCTAGGTGATGACGAGTTACTAAACCCAAGGCGTGATGCTGATATCGCAACACCTGCCAACAGAAGAGATCATCAAGAAAGGTTTAGGCATGAATACCGACATTTAAAACCAGCTTTCGATGATGATGATGATGATCTTGATGGAGCTGGAGCCACAGGAGCCATTATTCCTCCACCATTAGCACCCGGAGCCAAGTTCAACATCACAAGCACCATGATTCAGTTATTACAACTCAAGGGATTATTTGGTGGACTAGCAGGCGGTGATCCGAATATGCATCTCATCAACTTTATTTCTACATGCAAGTCATTTGACAATCCTGGCATTGGTCAGAATGCAATTCGATTACTCCTATTTCCATTGTCTCTGTCTGGGGAGGCAACTCTATGGTTGAATGGGCTGACTCCTGATTCTATTGCAAATTGGAGGCAATTGAGAGACGCTTTCCTAGAAAGATTCTTTTAAACATCCAAAAAAGCACAATTAAGAGATGAAATCAGCAACTTTCGACAGCTTCCAACCCAAGCTCTTCATGAAACATAGGAGAGGTTCAAGACGAAGCTTATGAGGTGACCAAACCATCACATGACCAATGTCCATCTAATGGAGATACTATACAATGCCTTGAATTCAATAACTAAACTAGTGGTGGATAATGTGGCTGGAGGATCATTTATGGACCTCACCTTTGGGCAGGCAAGCAATATGCTAGATCGGATGACGAAGCAAAGTAGAGCCTGGCATACCAGGGATTCTGAGGTAGCAAGCCCTACTATATCTATTGGCATGACTGCTGAACTAAGGAGAAGAGAAGAAGAATGTGATCAAGATATGGCGCACATGAAAACACAAGTGGATCTTCTTACAAAGCATCTATTATCAGGGAAGATCGAAAAAGTCAAAGCTGTTGCGTTAAAAAGAAGAAACAAATCTGATTCGAAAGAAGAGGCCAACTACTTAAACAATCAGGGGGGTTTTCGAGGTAATACATAAGGAAACCAAGGTCGGAACTACTATGATAAATCTGGAAACAAGGACCAAGGTAGTCGGAAGAACAAGAATGAAAAGAGTGGTTTATACGTTCCCCCAGGAAGACGTGACGCCACAACATCTGGTTCTGGAAATATGGAAGATATGATGACTAAACTATTGAAAGGAGTGGAGGCAACCAGCGCGGGAGTAACGGAGGTAATACATGATTTGTCCTCGATGAAGCAATTGGTTGACTCACATTCCACTTTAATAAAACAAATAGAGCAGCAATTGAGCCAACTTTCAGTAGCACTCAATCAAAAAAAGGATGGCACTTTACCTAGCAACACTGTGCAAAATCCAAAGAACGATGGATCATGCATGGCTATTACTACTCGAAGTGGTAAGGTGCTGGAAACTTCATCCAAAGGCAAGCAAGTGGTTGACGAAGCAGCAAACAACGATGATAACGCAAAAGGAGAAGATTCTGCAGAAGCTGGCCACGATGTCCATGACGTCACCCTCAGCGGTTTGCAGCCTGAAACTACCAAAATTCAAAAGAAAGAGGAGAAGAAATCCATTGAAAAAACAATTCCGTATCCACCACCACCTTTTCCTCGAAGATTGAAGAAGATTGCAGATGATACAAAGTTCAGCAAATTCATAAATATGTTAAAGCAGTTGACCATTAATGTTCCGTTGGTAGAAGCAATAGAACAAATGCCTGGGTATGCAAAATTTATGAAGGATCTTTTGACAAAGAAGCAAGCGGCAAGCTATGAGTTGAAGGATACTATTCATCACTGCAGCACAATCGCTACCCGATCACTAGTTTAGAAGAAGGCTGACCCCGGTGCTTTCACTATTCCATGCATTGTTGTATCTATGAATTTTTCCAAGGCATTGTGCGATCTGGGTGCTAGCATCAATTTGATGCCACTATCCGTCTACAAGAAATTGGGGTTAGGCGATCCGACGCCAACCAATATGAGGCTTGTGATGGCTGATAGGTCGGTAAAATGACCTGTGGATATCTTGAATGATGTGTTGGTGAAGGTTTCTTCATTCATCTTTCCTGTAGACTTCATTATTCTAGATTGTGAGGTGGATTCTGAAGTTCCCATAATCTTGGGACGTTCTTTTCTTGTAACAGGAAGTGTGCTTATTGACATGAGAGCTAATGAGCTTTTATTTTGGTTGAATGACGAAGTGGTCCGCTATGATATATGCAAAGAAATGAAGTAGCCTAGCGATATGGATGTGTTCTCCATAGCTTATGAGGATAAGAAAGCACTATCTGTAAAGAAACAGCTTACTGTTGAGCCATTGTCTGCCGCACGGCTGAATGTTGAGCATGAGGATGATGAAGATTATGAAGAAACTATGAGTGCTCTAACGGGAATAGGGTCCTATTATAATACTCCTAAGCAGACGGACCTTGATCTTAAGAATCAACCATCACCAACAGCAAAGACATCCATTGAAGAGCCACCAATGATAGAATCGAAAGAGCTCCCCGATTATCTGAGGTATGTGTGCTTGGAAAGTGGAAATATACTTCCGGTAAGTATGGCGGATGATTTAAGTGAACAGCACGTAGAGGCTCTCATCTCTGCTCTGAAGAGATACAAGAGATCCATGGGTTGGACTATTGATGATATAATTGGTATCCCTCCTGGGATAAGCATGCACAAGGGTTATCCCAAAGAAGATTGCATGCCTACAAGTAAGCCTCATTGTCATCTGAATCCATTTAAAAAATGATCCACCATATATCTCGATGAAGTCTAAGTAATTGAGATAGCTATGTCGTGCCACGACAATAAATCAAGCGCTAGATGGGAGGCAACCCATCGTTTTTCATTTTTGTCTTTCTTTTGTTCTATTACGTGTTTGCTTTTGATAAATAAAAATCCAAAAAGAAGAGTCATGCCACGACCAAAACTAAGGCGCTTGATGGGAGGCAACCCATCGTTCTAATCGTCTTTATTGTTTTTGTGTAAATATAGGTGTAAAGAGGTGTAAAATGAGAAGGTCGGTTTCAAATTTTGATTTGGAAGTATTGCATGTTAAAGGTGGTAAGTTAGGAATGAAGAAGCAAAAGGCTATGGATTTTGCATTGCTATTGAATATATAGGCATCGAACAAGGTTAGGCCTAGGTAAAACTAGGCAACGAACAAGGCAAGGCCTATACGATGGCCTAAGGTCTCGGAATCTAGTGTGCCATAGCATAGGCGCCGCCCATGCCCAAGTATGACATAGCATAGGCGCCGCCTATGCTAATGCCTTTTGCCTTTGAATCTCATATGCTAAGTGAAAGGCACCTCCTATGCCTAGGAATGCCATGGCATAGGCGCCGCCTATGCTAGACAATGCTTTGCAAAAGGCGCCGCCTATGCCAAGCATAGGCAAAGCAAAAGGCGCCGCCTATGGTCACTTCTTGTCTCCAAAACCGATTTTAAATGGGTCAAAACCTGACCCAACCTTCTCCTATAAATATGAGACTTAGTCTTGAACCAAAAACACATTGGAAACCTAGCTTAAGCGCCGTCTATAGTCTCCGAATCCTCTCAAAAATTTTCCTTTTGCTCTTTTACTTTGCAAGAACACCATCCAAAGGCATCAACCAAGTAAGTACTTCTTTGTTCTTCATTTACATTCCGTAAGTACTACACTACTACGCATATTATGAATTGTTAAATTTTGAAGTAGTATTGATGATTTGAATGTGATTGAATTGTTGTGATATAACCAAGTGAGTGAACGTATACGTAAGGATAATCTTAACGTGTTCCCAACTTGTATTCGATTTTGATGCATTGTCATACTTTTGTGGATTTGACATGGTCATGAAAATTGCATAATATTGTCAATAGAAAGCTTACATGTTGGAATGACTTGTTCAACGAGATAAGAATTATGGTTGACTACCAACATATGAGGTTGTGAGTATTTCTAGATGCTATACCTTGATTCAATCTTTATGTAGTAGTCTTGATATATCAAACATGAAAGTATTGCCAAGATTTCATGAAGTATGACTGCACTGATTATATGGTTGGAACATACCACATAAACGTATATCGATGAAGTGTAAGTAATCGACATCGTTCACTTCACTAGTTTGTACCAACAAATTAAGTGTAGGGTGGTGCCACTACTGCTTGTTTATTAATTATATCCACCGAGATGAAGCTAACATGACTTTATTGAGATCTCAGGTAGAATGGCACAAAAAGGACAACACGAAAAAGAAAAAGCGCCCACCACACAGAAAGGTAAGAAAAGAGGAAGAAAAGAGCAAACTGAATCCTCCTCGCTACAAATACCTCAAACACACTTTTGGATCAAGTGGTGTACAATTTGAGGAAACTCTAAGGATGACGACTCTGATGATGATTCCAATGCAGGGGGTATGACCCCAGACATAGAAGAGGAGTCTGACTAATCCAGGTTCTTCTTGTTTATTTTCCACTGACGACAGTGTGTCCCGTCTAAGTGTGGGGTACTGGTATTTGTATGCTATAATTCTTTATCTGCATTTGCTTATTTATTTTTGTTTTTTTAGTAGTTAAAATTTTTTTTAGTTAAAGTTTATTTTATTTAAATTTTTAACTTTGCATGAAATTGTTCTGATAGACAGCATGGTATTATAACAAGAGTTTGTGCTAAAATCATGACTATTGAGACGTTTAGGCTCTAATTGTGACTCACTATGTGATATTGTGTGGTTCAATTCTTTCATCTGTTGGGTCAAGAGTCTATGCTACTCCCAATAAAGTCGATCATGTGCCTTGTGTGTGTGAGGATATAGTATATTCTATGCTTGTGGCTGATGCTATAACTTGCCTGGTATGTATGTAAAGTGAAAATAAAGCGTGCAAGTTTAGGAGATGATTTAGGCATTTCTTTGGCAACCTAGACTTGTTTACCTTCTTTTTACCTACCCATGGACATTATCCTAGTTAAACCCTTTTGAGCCTTTAGCCTATTTTCTTTGACAACCTCATATATAAGCCTAATCCATTTTTTCAAGACCATAATTTGATCCAAATTCCTAAGTGCTTTAAAGCGTAAAGTCATGTGACAAAATAAGAGGAAATTGGATGAGTATGATGCCTTAAAATGTATTGGTGCTTGAATTTGTTATGAAAAAGAATTTCTATCATAAGGGGTGTGTTATGAAAAGATAAAGGAGAGAAAAACTAAAAAGATAGTTATGTTTAAAATTGAAAAACAAAAGAGGAGAAAAAGGGTGGTAGAATAAAAGAAAGAAGAAAGGTTGTTTGAAAAGAAAGTATTAAAGGCATAATGTGATGTATTAAAGCGATTAGGAACATAGTCACTATTTCTGGCCAAAATAGTCCTACCCATCCCTTAGCCTACATTACAACCTGTAGAAGACCTATTTGATCCTAAGCTTAGCATTCTGACATTTAGTGGAGCATTACACTAAGGGCAAGCCTAAGGTCATCAGTTGCAGCATATGAATTCTTTGTGAGAGCGAAAGCAAGGATAATCTTATACCCATGTTCGAAATATATACAATACTTGAGAGTGATTATGGGTTATATATTGTGAGACACACATGGTTGAGGAGTTTTGGGTAGTCGTGTATGATTCTTTGTGCCTTAACTTTTGAATATGAGCTGACCACCATCACGAGTCTATGTTGGAGGTTGAATTGTTTCTATTAATGATTGGAAAACAACTCTTTGTTGATAATTGTTGTGCCTGTCTTGATGAATATTTTGTGTTGTTACTGTGAAACCTTAAAGTGAATGTTTAGATAGACATGATATTTTGTTCGAGGACGAACAAAGCTTTAAGTGTGGGGTGTTGATGATTGGCAAATTTACACGCCTATAGTGCTATATTTTACCCATATTTTAGCCAAGTTTTGAGGACAAAATATATAATTCATGCACTTTTAGTCCTTTTTCCTGTAAGTGAGCTAACGAACATGATTAACAAGTTTTCAGGTATAAATGATGCAGATTTCAGCATTTTATGGATAACTTGACGCCAAAGAAAGCTTCACGAAAGAAGGAAGGGAAATCTTGGACGCCTAGGACAAAAAGTGGCGCATGGAAATCTGTCCCAGGCAAAAACAACAATTCTAAAGACTTTGGGGACTAGCAGTAACTTAGTAGGATTAGGATAATGAGACATTAACCTAGTAGGATTGGGTTAAGTAATGCATTAGCTTAGTAGGAATAGGATATGAGTGTTATAAATACCCTATTTTGCTAGAGATTTTTATTCATTCTACCTCTAATTCATTCCCCCATTCCATCAATTCCCATCCATCCACCATCCATCCATCCATCAAAACAATTCTCTTTATTAATTCATTGTTGACATTATTTTTCATCTATTTGACTTCTAATTTTACAACAAAAGAATCACTATTTTGCAAGGAATTCACGCCTAACACCACACCATACTACACGTGAGATCTTTTATTTTGGTATAATGATAATGTCTATTTTGATTTCCGTCGCACTCATGAATAGCTAAACTTCTCTGTTGGGGTTATGGAAGCCTTATGAGATACTATCTAAGGCTATGAGTTTGTGAATTCGTGACACGTGTATTGCTTATATCATTATTCTCTTCATCTTAATGCAAATTCTTGTGGCTGTAGATGCATAGAATAACGCCAGTATAGCATTAACTTGTTCGAAAAAAAAGTTATATGTCAGGAAAAGAGATAATGTCAAGGTAATAGGGTCCCATCCCCTATTAAAAAGTTAGTGTCGTAACTGGATTAACCTCTTGGAGAATTTGTACCATTAGATATGCTTTAAGCTCGAAAGAGTTAAAGTGAAATAGTCCTTGTTAAGGTTGAAAGACGCTTGGATTTACCGTAGAATACAATTCTCTATAAGCACATGCATGTCTGAATTCCGCATAACTCATAGCCAATAGAGACGTACAACTCATAAGGTGAACATACCCCCAACTTCTCAATTCTCATTGGTTAACATCTTACCAAACATTCTTTCTCTTTACTTTGCTATTTTCCATTTTTACCTTATTACTTTGGTTACATTACTTGCACGACAAAACTCCCCCCTATTTGCGAGACTTGCACTAAAAGTCTAGTAATCTTTGCTTACTTGTTGAACAAGCTATTCCCTGTGGGATCGATACCCAACCCAGTTGGGTTATATATTTGACAACGATCGTTTTACACTCCTACGAGAGCTGTAGATTGAGCGTTATCAATCAGCAAAAACCAACAACCCCAAAATCCTAAAATCCAAGAATTAGCAAAAACCAACAGCCCCAAAATCCCAAAATCCAAGAATTAGCAAAAACTAACAACCCCACAAGCTCAAAATCAAAGAATCAGCAAAAACACTAATAGCCCCAAAATCCCAAAATCCAAGAATCAGCAAAAACTAACAACACCACAAGGTCAAGATCCAAGAATCAGCAAAAACAAACAACCTCACAGTCCAAAATAATAGAAAAACATAAATAAAGCATAACATACAGCTAAAAAACTCATCGTATGGCCATCAATTACATGAGTGTCCTTAAGAACTCTATCAAGAACATTAGGATCTACAAATACAACAAAACCAAATCCTCTAGGATTTCCAGTAATCTTATCTCTCATTAATACAGTCTGCAAAACATCACCATACACTTGAAAATACTCCTTCATCTTCTTTCTGTTTTTTCCCATGATATCCCACCAATAAAAAGCTTTTCTTTATCTGAATCCATTCTTTTTTCCCTCTCTTCCTCTCCACTTTTTCTCTATATATAAGGTGTATATATGTATAACAATATCCAAAAGTCACGTCATGATAATATTAGGCAAAAACACATGAAACACCCAGAAAACAATCACAAGTTAGCTTATTTAACCAAAACTCCACAAATACAAATCCCAAATTTCAAGAATCAGCAAAAACTAAGAACCCCATAAGCCCAAAATCCAAGAATCAGTAAAAACTAATAACACCACAAGCTCAAAATCAAAGAATCAGTAAAAATTAACAACCCCACAGTCCCAAAATCCAAGAATCAACAAAAACTAACAACCCCACAAGCTCAAAATCCAAGAATCATCAAAAACTAACAAGCTCACAATCCCAAACTCAAAGAATCAGCAAAAACTAACAACCCCACAATCCCAAAATTCAATAATAAGCAAAAACTAACAACCCCACAAGCTCAGAATCCATGAATCAGCAAAAACTAACAAACCCACAATCCCAAAATCCAAGAATCAGCAAAAACTAACAACCCAACAATCACAAATGCAGAACTAATCAAAAATAATGAAACACTAGAAGCTAAAATAGAATAAAAAATACTCACCGTGCGGCTATCAATTACATGAGTATCTTGAAGAACTCTATCAAGAACACTAGGATCTGAAAATACAACAAAACCAAATCCTCTAGGCTTTTTAGTAATCTTATCTATCATTACAACAGTTTGTAAAACGTCACATACACTTGAAAATACTCCTTCATCTTCTCTTCTGTTGTTTCCCATGATATTACACCAATAAATAGCTTTCCTTGATCTGAATCCATATGTATTTTCCCTCACACTCTTTGTATATGGTGTGTGTATATTATGTATACCAAAAAAAAAAGAAAGTGCAAATTTTGAGTGTGTATATCTCTCTTTGGGTGAAGACAAAGAGAAAGTGAGGGTTTATGAAGGAGAAAAGTGGGAAAAGTGAGGTGAATGAAGATGAATTTGGGACAAGGAATGGACGGTTATGATTTGATTAGATCAATGGTTGAGATGAGGTTTTTGTTTTGTTTTGTAGTTTTCATCTGTTGTCTGATATCTGTCGTGAAGATTTGTCTCTAATTTGAATGGCGCATTATTGACTAATCTAGATCGCACACTACGAGTTATGATTTGATTAATGAGATTTTTGTTTTGTTTTGTAGTTTCTCACCTAGTGTCTAGTATCTGTTGCGACGCTCTGTCTAGTTTGGATAGCGCATTATCGACTAGTCTAGATCACACACTACGAGTTATGATTTGATTAGATCAGTGATGGTGATGATATTTTTGTTTTGTTTTTCGGTTTCCCATCTAATGTCTGGTATTTGATATGGAGCTTTGGCTAATTTGGATCTCTTATTGTCGATTAATCTGTATCGCACACTACAAATTGTGATTTGATTAAATCAATGGTGTTGATGAGATTTTTTGTTTTGTTTTTTCAGTTTCTCATCCAGTGTCTGATATCTATTATGAATCTCTGTATAATTCGGATCGTGCATTATCGACTAATGTGGATCGCACACTATGGATTTTTATTTGATTAGATTAATGGTGGTGATGCGATTTTTTCTTTTGTTTTGTAGTTTCTCACCTAGTATCTGGTATCTGTCATAAAGCTCTGTCTAATTTAGATCGCACATTATCGACTAATCTGGATCGAAAACTACAAGTTGTGATTTGATTAAATTAGTGATGGTGATAAGATTTTTTGTTTTGTAGTTTTCCACCTAGTGTATGGTATCTGTCGTGAAGCTCTGTTTAGTTCCAATCGCCCATTATCGACTAATTTGAATCGCATGCTACAAGTTATGATTTGATTAGATCAATGGTGGTGATGAGATTTTTTGTTTTGTTTGTAGTTTTCCACCTAGTGTCTGGTATCTATCGTGAAGCTCTGTCTAATTTGGATCGTGTATTATCGACTAGTTTGGATAGCACACTACGAGTTGTGATTTGATTCGATCAATGGTGGTGGTGAGAATTTTTGTTTTGTTTTTCAGTTTACCACTTAGTGTTTGGTATCTGTTGTGTAGCTCTGTCTAATTTGGATCGCGCATTGTTGATTAATCTGGATCGCACACTGGCGATTGTGATTTGATTAGATCAATGGTGGGGGTGGTTTTTAGTTTCCCACTTAGTGTATGGTATCTGTCATGTAGCTCTCTCTAATTTGGATCGTGTATTATTGACTAATCTGGATCGCACAATACAAGTTGTGATTTGATTAGATCAGTGATGGTGATGAAATTTTTGTTTTGTGTTGTAGTTTCCCACCTAGTGTTTGGTATCTGTCGTGTAGCTCTGTCTAATTCGAATAGCGTATTATCGACTAATTTGTATCGCACACTACAAGTTGTGATTTGATTAGATCAACGGTGGTGATGAGGCTTTTTATATTGTTTTTTAGTTTTCCATCTAATGTCTGGTATCTGTTATAGAGCTCTTTTTAATTTGGATCGCTCATTGCTGATTAATCTGGATCACACACTATAAGGCTCATTTTCGGGATGACATTCTGATGATAGGCGATATTACGCGCCTATATCAATATATTTTGCCCATATTTATGCCATATTTTGAGAACAAAGTATATATTTCATGCGCTTTTAGTCCTTTTTCCTATAAGTGAGCTAACGAACATGATTAGCAAAGTTTCAGGTATAAATGATGCAGAAATCAGCATTTTATGGCTTACTTGACGCCAAAGAAAGCTCACGAAGGAAGGAAAGGGAGCTTGAACGCCTAAAGGACCAAAATTGATACATGGAAAATCTGTCCCGGGCTAAAACAACATTTCTGAAGACTTTGTGGACTTGAAGTAACTTAGTTGGATTTGGATAATGATACATTAACCTAGTACAATTGGGTTAAGTATTTCATTTGTTTATTTGGATTAGCAGAATATTACATTAACCTAGTACAATTGGGTTAAGTATTTCATTTGTTTAGTAGGATTTGGTTAGATATTTCATTAGCTTAGTAGGACTAGGATATGGGTATTATAAATACCCTATCATGCTAGAGATTTTTAATAATCTTTCAAATATACACTCTTCAATTAACAATTCTAATTCTGCCATCAGTTACAACTCTTCTAATCTTCCCATTAATTCTATTTTTCTTCTTCTATTCATTTATTCTTAATTTCTGCAACAAGAAAATCGTTACTTTGCCTAGGAATTCACGCCTAAATGCCTACGACTTGTGCTACACGAAATTAATAAATCTTGTGGTATAACAACAATGTCAATCATGATCTCCTTCGCATTCATGGGTAACTAAACTTCTCTATTGGGGTTATGGAAGCCAACTGAGATACTATCTATTGCTGTGAGTTTGTGAGTTCGTGACACGTATGCTGCTTATATCATTATTCTCTTCATCTTAATCTATATTCTTTGTGGTTGCAAACGCAAGAATACGCCAGTATAACATTTAACTTGTTCGAAAGAAAGGTTATTTGTTTGGAAAAGAGATAATGTCAAGGTAGTAGGGCCCCATCCCCTATTAAAAAGTTAGTGCCGTAACTGGATTAACCTCTTGGAGAATTCGTACCGTTAGACACGCTTTAAACTCGAAAGAGTTAAAGTGAAATAATCCTCGAATAGGTCGAAAGACGCCTGGATTTACCATTGAATACAATTCTCTATAAGCACATGCATGTTGGAATTCTACACACTCATAGTCAATAGAGACGTATAACTCAGGAGGTGCACATAACCCCAACGCTTCAATTCTCATTTTTTACAACTTACGTAACAATCCTTCTCTTTTTACTTTGCTATTTTCAGCTTTTACTTCATTGTTTTATTTACATTACTTGCACGACAAGACTCCCCCCTTTTTCGAGACTTGCACCAAAAGTTTAGTAATTTTGCTTACTTGTTGGCCAAGCTATTCCCTGAGGGATTGATACCCAACCCAGGTTGAGTTCTATATTTGATAACGACCGCTTTACACTCCTACGAGAGCTATAGATTGAGCGTTATCAAAAATTGGCGCCTCTGCCTGGGAATACGAGTGTCAATCAAGTTCGTGATAATTACTAGACCCTTTTGTCAAAGATTCTCGTACTTTTACTTTTAGTTTTTCTCTTTGTTTACTGCAGGTTTTTATTCAGTGCATGCCCCATACTAGAAGTTCTGGTCAACCGTTATTACCTATCAATCCTGAACCACAACGCATAGGAAGAATGAAAGCATAAGCAGAAATCGAAAGGATGGCTGCTCAACAGGAACAAGCAAGACTGGTTGCCCTTGCCGCAGCCTAGGTTCAACAGCAGAACATTGATAACCCTGCACGAGCAACAAATCCCAACGATGAGCATTTAGGTGATGACAAGTTACAAAACCCTAGGCGCGATGCTGAAATTATAACACCTGTCAACAGAAGAGGTCGACAAGAACGGTTTAGGTATGATCGCCAACCTATGCAGCCAGCTTTCAACGATGATGATGATGATCTTGATGGTGCCGGAGCCACTAGGGCCATAATTCCACCACCATTAGCGCCCGGAGCCAAGTTCAACATCACAAGCACAATGATTCAGTTATTGCAACTCAATGGATTATTTGGTGGACTAGCAGGCGATGATCCGAATATGCATCTCATCAACTTTAAATGCAAGTCGTTTGACAATCCTGGTGTTGGTCAGAATGCAATTCGATTACGTCTATTTCCATTGTCTCTGTCTGGGGAGGCAACTCTATGATTGAATGGGATGACTCCTGATTCTATTACAAATTGGAGGCAATTGAGAGACGCTTTCCTAGAAAGATTCTTTCCGCCATCCAAAAGAGCACAATTGAGACATGAAATCAGCAACTTCCATCAGCTTCCCACTGAAGCTCTTCATGAAACATGGGAGAGGTTCAAGACAAAGCTAGCGAGATGCCCAAACCATCATATGACCAATGTTCACCTAATGGAGATATTATACAGAGCCTTGAATTCAATAACTAAACCAGTGGTGGATAACGCAGCTGGAGGATCTTTTATGGACCTCACCTTTGGTCAAGCAAGCAATATTTTGGATCGTATGACGAAATAAAGTAGAGCTTGTCATACCAGGGATTCTGAGGTAGCAAGCCCCACTTTGTCTATTGGCATGACTACAGACCAAAGAAGAAGAGAAGAAGAACGTGATCAGGATATGACGCACATGAAAACTCAAATGGATCTTCTTACAAAGCATCTATTATTAGGGAAGACCAAAAAAGTGAAAGCTATTGCATCAAAAGGAAGAGACGAATCTGATTCGGAAGAAGAAGCCAACTACTTGAACAATCAGGGGGTTTTCTGAGGTAATACCCAAGGAAACCAAGGTCGAAACTATTATGATAAATCTAAAAACAAGGACCAAGGTAGTTAGAAGAACAAGAATGAAAAGAGTGTTTTGTACGTTCCCCCTGGTAGACGTGACACCACCATATCTAATTCTGGAAGTATGGAAGACATGATGGCTAAATTATTGAAAGGAGTAGAAGCAACGAGTGCAGGAGTTACGGAGGTAATTAATGATTTTTCCTCCATGAAACAATTAGTTGATTCTCATTCCACTTCAATTAAGCAAATAGAGCAGCAATTGAGCCAACTTTCAGCAGCACTCAATCAAAAAAAGGCTGGCACCTTACCAAGTGATACTGTGCAAAACCTAAGGAATGATGGGTCATGCAAGGCCATCACTACCAGAAGTGGAAAGGTGCTGGAAACTTCAGCAAAAGGCAAGCAAGTGGTTGACGAAGTTGCGGGCATGGATGACAACGCAAAAGGAGAAGATGCCGCAGCACCTACTCCTGATGACAAGGACGCCTCACCCAGTGCTGTGCAACCTAAAAATCTGAAAAACGGAAGCAAGAGGAGAAGAAAACCGTGGAGAGAACACTTTCATACCCACCACCATCTTTTCCCCAAAGATTGAAGAAGGTGGCGGGTGACACAAAGTTCAGAAAATTCATGACTATGTTAAAGCAGCTGACCATTAATGTTCCATTAGTGGAGGCACTTGAACAAATTCCTGGGTATGCAAAATTTATGAAGGATCTTTTGACTAAGAAGCGGCAACAAGTTATGAGTTGAAAGAAGATGTGTATCATTGTAGTGCAATTGCTACCCGATTGATAGTTCAGAAGAAGGCCGACCCCGGAGCTTTCACTATTCCTTGCACCGTTGGATCTTTGAATTTTGCCAAAGCATTATGTGACTTAGGAGCCAGCATCAATTTGATGCCATTATCAATCTACAAGAAGTTGGGGTTGGGTGATCCTACTCTAACCAATATATGGCTCGTCATGGCGGATAGGTCGGTAAAACGTCCTGTTGGTATTCTATTTGACGTATTGGTGAAGGTTTCTTCATTCATCTTTCTGGAAGACTTTGTTATTTTGGATTGTGAAGCAGAATCAGAAGTTCCCATAATCTTGGGGCGCCCTTTCCTTGCTACAAGAAGTGTGCTTATTGATTTGAGAGCTAATGAGATTTCATTCCGAATAAATGACGAAGTGGTTCGCTTTGATGTGTGCAAATAAATGAAGCAACCCAAAGATCTATGTGTATTTTCGGTGGCTGATGTTTTCTTTGATGATGAGAAAGAATTACTTGAAGAAGAACAAATTATTGATGACCCTTTGGAGGTTGTGCTTATGAATGGAGAGAATGAGGATGCTGAAAATTGTGAAGAACCTATTTGTGCTCTATCGGGATTAGGGACATATGGCTATGCTCCAAAGAAGCTGGACCTTGACCTCAAGAATCGACCCACACCACCAGCTAATCCATCTATTAAAGAGCCACCCACGTTAGAATTGAAGGAGCTGCCAAGTCATTTAAAGTACGCATTCTTAGGAAGCGGAAACACACTTCCAGTTATTGTGGCAGCCGATTTGGGTGAGCAACAAGTTGCAGCTCTTATTTCTATTCTACGCAAGTATATACGAGCCATTGGATGGACCATTGCGGATATTATTGGTATTCCACCAGGGATTTGTACACATAAAATTCAGCTTCAAAAAAATTGCACACCAACCATTGAGCATCAAAGATGTCTAAACCCACTTATGCAAGAAGTGGTGAAGAAAGAAATTATCAAGTGGTTAGACGCAGGAGTTGTATATCCAATCTCTGATAGTACATGGGTAAGCCCGGTACAATGTTTTCCTAAGAAAAGAGGCATAACGGTGGTCGCGAATGCGAAGAAAGAGCTTATTCCACTCAGACCCATCACTGGATGGAGAGCATGCATGGACTATCGAAAGCTGAATTCTTGGACACTCAAAGATCACTTCCCAATGCCATTCATGGACTTAATGCTAGATCGATTAGCGGGGAAAGGATGGTTTTGTTTCTTGGACGGTTATTCAGGATACAATCACATTTGTATTACCCCCGAAGACCAAGAGAAGACAACATTTACATGCCCATATGGTACGTTTGCCTTCAAACATATGCCATTCGGGTTATGTAACGCACCAACCACCTTTCAACGTTGTATGATGTCTATTTTTTCTGATATGGTTGAAGACACTTTGGAGGTATTCATGGGCGATTTTTCAGTTGTTGGTGAGTCCTTTGAAGCATACTTGGCAACCTTAAGCATGACGTTGCAAAGATGTGTAGAATTCAACCTTGTGCTAAATTGGGAGAAGTGCCACTTCATGGTAAAAGAAGGAATCGTTCTTGGGCACAAGATCTCCAAAAGAGGAATAGAAGTTGATCGAGCAAAAATAGAGGTTATTGAGAAGCCACCGCCTCCAATTTTGGTGAAGGGAGTTCATAGTTTTCTCGGCCATGCAGGTTTCTATCGTTGGTTCCTTCAAGACTTCTCCAAAATTGCTAGTCCATTGTGCAAACTATTGGAGAAAGATGCGAAGTTTGACTTTAATGAAGATTGCTTAAAGGCATTCGAATGCCTCAAAGAAAAACTCATTAAAGCCCCTATCATGGTAGCACCAGATTGGTCTCTCCCATTCGAAGTCATGTGTGATGCTAGTGGTATAGCCGTTGGTGTTGTTCTTGGTCAGAGAAAGGAAAAATTATTTCATCCTATCTACTATGCAAGTAAGGTCCTAAATGAAGCCTAAAGGAACTACACTGTGACAGAACAAGAGCTCCTAGCGGTTGTGTATGCGTTTGAGAAGTTTCGTGCCTATCTATTGGGAACTATGGTTATCATTCATACAGACCATGCAACTCTTATGTATCTCATGACAAAGAAGGATGAGAAACCAAGGTTGATTCAATGGGTGTTGATGCTGCAAGAGTTCGATTTCGAGGTCAAAGATAGAAGAGGTTGCGAGAACCAAGTGACCGACCACCTATCTCGACTTGAGAATGAGCATGTGGTGCAACCTAAAATTCAGATTGATTATGCATTCCCGGATGAAGAGATATTAGCGAAAACAATTGAAATATTACTATGGTATGCTGACTTTGCAAATTTCGTGGTGAGTAATGTGATACCTGCCAATTTATCTTACCACCAAAGGAGGAAGTTTATGCATGACGTACAACACTACTATTGGGATGAGCCATATTTGTTTCGACAATGCGTGGATGGTATTATTCGACGATGTAGATCCCATGTAGAGGTGCCTAATATTTTGGAAGCATGCCACACTTCCCAAGTTGGAGGACATCATGCAGGTAATCGGACAGCAAGAAAGATGTTGCAAAGTGGTTATTATTGCCCTTCGATATTTAGAGATGACTACGACTATGTTAGAAGGTGCGACTAATGCCAGCGCCAAGGTGCTATATCGAAACACCATGAGATGCCCATGTCTAAAATTCTTGAGGTAGAACTTTTTGATGTGTGGGATATTGATTTCATGGGTCCATTCGTGAATTCGTTTGGAATGAAGTACATCTTGGTTACTGTAGATTATGTTTCGAAATGGGTGGAAGCTGTAGTGTTGGCCGACAATGAAGGGAAGCGTGTTGTATCGTTCTTAAAGAAGAATATCTTCTCTCGCTTTGGAGTACCACGTACTATCATAAGTGATAGAGGATCTCACTTTTGCAACAAGCTATTCAAATCCGTTTTGGCCAAGTATGGTGTCAAGCAACATAAGGTAGCTACGCCTTATCATCCCCAAACTAGTGGACAAGTAGAAGTTTCCAATCACGAGATCAAGCAAATCCTTGCGAAGACGGTTAATGATAGGAAGGATTTGTCTAGGAAGTTTGATGATGCACTATGGGCGTACAGGACTGCATTCAAAACACCCATTGGCATGTCTCCTTATCAACTAGTTTATGGGAAGGCTTGTAACTTACCCATCGAGCTCGAGCATAAGGCATTGTGGGCATTGAAGCAATTGAATTTGAATTGGGATGATGCTAAGAATCTAAGGTTGGAGCAGCTGAACGAATTAGATGAGTTCCATCTCCATGCATATGAAAGATCAGACCTATACAAGGAGCGGATGAAAAAGTATCATGATCAGCGGATTGTTCGATGAAACTTCCAAAGGGGTGATATGGTACTTCTCTTCAACTCCAGATTGAAGCTCTTCCCAGTTAAGTTAAAGTCTAACTGGTCTAGTCCATACAAAGTTATCCAAGTCTACTCGTCTGGAGTAGTCGAATTAGAAGGCAATAATGGTGTTGTCTTCAAAGTGAATGGCCAACGTGTTAAACCTTATATCGGTCCTCTTGACTCAATGAATTATATGGCCATCACTTACCTTGAGGAAGTCTAAGTACTCGAGGAAACTACGTCGAGCCACGACAATAAATAAGGCGCGAGATGGGAGGCAACCCATCGTTTTATTATTTTATCATTTTTCGTTTATCGTTTTGTCTTTCTTTTGTTCTATTAATTGATTTGCTTTTGATAAGAGAAAATCCAAAGATAAGAGTCATGCCACGACCAAAACTAAGGCGCTTGGTGGGAGTCAACCCATCGTACTAATCGTTTTCATTGGGTTTGAGCAAATATAGGTGCGAGAAGTATTCAACGAGGAGATTGGTTTCAAATGACGATTTGGACGTATTGTATGGTAAAGGTGGTAAGTTAGGAATAAGGATGCATAAGGATATGGATTGAGCACTGCTCATGCCAAAATAGGCATCAAGGAAGGCTAGGACAAGGTAAAACTAGGCCACGAACAATGCAAAACCTTTACTATAACCTAAGGTCTCGGAACCTAGTGTGCAAAGACATAGGCGCCGCCTATGCTTAAGTGTGCTATACACTATGCGCCACCTATAATATAGCATTAGGTCTCAGTATCTCAAATGCCATACACTATGCGGCGCATATGTCCCTAAATGCTATACACTATGCGCCGCATATGTCCCTAAATGCACTACACTATGCGCCGCCTATACTATGATTATGCAAAGCACTATGCGCCGCATAGAGGTCATTTTTGTATCCAAAACCGTTTGTAAATGGGTCAAAACCCGACCCATTCTTTTCCTATATAAAGGGGACTTAGTCTTGAAACATAACCACATTGGAAATTGACCTAAAGGCGCCGCACATCCACCCAAATCATCTCAAAATTTTTCTTTTTTGCTCTTCCAATTCACAAGACCATCTCCAAAGGCTCCAATCACATAAGTACTCTTTTATTCTTCATCTATTTCTCGTAAGTACTATGTTTATTATGAATTACTACATCTTGAAGGGTTATTGGTGCTGTTAATGTGTTTGGATTGTTGATACAAAACCATGTGAGTAAACATATACGTTAGGATAATCTTGACTTGTTTCTGACTTGAATTTGGTTTTACCAGCATTGTTATACTATTTGCGGAATTGCTATGGTTATGAAAATTGCTTAAGCTTGATACTTGGATACTTATTTGTTAGACTATCCCGTTCATCGGGATAAGACTTATAGTTGCCTACCGACTTAGGAGGTTGTGATTGTTGAAAATAACTATACCATGATGTACCCCCTATGTAGTAGTGTTGTTATACCTAACATGAAAGTAGTGCAATGGCTGCAAATAGTGATGCATCGCTGATTTTCTTGTCGGAATATAGTTCCTAAAATGTATGTCGATGAAGTTCAAGTAATCGACTACATTCACTTCACTGTTTTGTATTAACGAACCTAAGTGTGGGGTTGTACCCCGACGTCTTGTTTATAGATTGTTTCCTTTGAGTTGATGCTAACATGAATATTGTTTAAGTCTCAGGAACAATGGCACCTAAAGCGCGACAAGATAAGGCTACCACTTCCCAAAAGGGCAAGAAGAGAGGTCGCAAGGACCAAGGAGAATCATCCTCCATGCAACTACCCCGCCGAATGTTTGGAATAAAATGGGTTCTTGAGGAGGAAGCCAAAGAATGGTACAAGAACAACAAGGAAAGTAAATATGTTCACGTCGACTTGATTAATAAGGACACCCTAGCGAAGAAGGAGCCGCGTATGTTGGCGAAAATAATGGCATTAAATTTGGATTTCATCTTCCGTGACATAGGAGAATGTAATCTCGATTTGACAAGGGAATTCTATGCCAACTGGTCGTCGAAAACCATAGGCAACGAAGTCAAGATTTGGGGCCAAGTGTTACAGCTCAACGCGGATTTGATCAACTCCTTTCTTGACTTACCTACGGTCGACCCAGCACCATTCAAAGAGCTGTACAGTAGGCCTCCTTATAGAGAAATTCAACACACACTTTGGGTAAGTAGATCCATGGCAAGGTGGGACAAACACCGAGACACCGAACGACACAACACCTTTCCCTATGCTCCATTAAATAGGGAAGCAAGAATCTGGTTGCGTATTGTCAACTCTTGCCTTATTCCTGGGACTCAATACACCAAAATATCAAGATATAGAGTGTGTTTGGTCTATGCTTTGATGACGAATGTCCCTATCAACTTTGGGGCAATCATTCGCTCTACAATGCGGAAGGACAGACTCCACAAAAGGTCCCACTTTACTTTTGGTAATCTGTTGACAGCAATCTTGCGGAAGGAGGATATCGAAGAGGAACCAGCTGATCACAAACTCCCACATAACCCGAAGAAGGTTGACCTCACAAATGTCAAAGATGCTGAAACAACTCATGGTGTCAACCTTACTACTGCGGAGAGACATGCTCGTGATGAGAGTTTCTTCCGTCATCTTTATGGCATGACACGATTTACTATGATGAGTGGAGGACGTGTTCCAACTGCTGAAGAGCTCCAACAGCTGGACCATGATTATCCAATGAATATGCATACACGGGAGATGTGTGGAGTGGGCGTATACTTTGAGGAACCTCTAGACGATGATGTGCCAACCGATAACGATCAACGCTTGCTAGACTGCGAGAAGGAGGAAAACTCTGACGACGACTCTTATGATGATTCCGACGAAGGGGGTATGACCCCCGACATTGAGGAAGAGTCCGACTGACCAGGTTCTTCGTATTTATTTTCCACTGAGGGCAGTGTCCCGTTTAAGTGTGGAGTGGCGGTATCACATGCTATACTTCTCTATCGCATCTATGTTTGTTTACTCTGTTTACTTTGTTTTATTAATATGTCATTTTTTTTAGGAATAAATTTTTATCTTGGCATGAAATAATTCCAATAGGCAACATGAGATTATAACAAGAGTATGTGCTACAATTATGACTATTGAGACGTTTAGGCTCTAATTGTGACTCATTATGTGATATTGTGTGGTTCAATTCCATCACTTGTTGGGTCAAGAGTCTATATTACTTCTAATAAAGTCGACCATGTTCCTTGTGTGTGTGAGATTAATAGTATATTCTATGTTTGTGGCTGATGCTAGAACTTGCCTGGTATGTATGCAAAGCGAAAATAAGGAGTGTAAGTTTAGGAGATGATTTAGGCATTTCTTTGGCAACCTACATATGATTACCTTCGTTTTACCTACCCTTGGACATCATCCTAGTTAAACCCTTTTGAGCTTTAGCCTATTTCTTTGACAACCTTGTATGTAAGCCTAATCCATTGTTTCAAGACCGTGATTTGATCCAAATTCCTAAGTGCTTTAAAGTATAAAGTCATGTGACAATATAAGAGGAATTGGGTAAGTATGATGCTTGAAATTGTAATGGTGCTTGAATGTGTTATGAAAAAGAAAGTGCTATCATAAGAGGTATGTTGTGAAAAGAAGAAGGAAAAAGAAAGCTGAAAAGTGAGTTATGTTTAATATTGAAAAGCAAAAGAGGAGAACAAGGGTGGTAGAAGAAAAGAAGAAGAATGGATGAAAGAAAAAAGTGTCAATGATACAATGTGATGTATTAAAGTGTTTAGGAACTTAGTCACTATTTCCGGCCAAAATAGCTGATCCTACCCATCCCTTAGCCTACAATACAACCATCAAAAGACCTACTTGATCCTAATCTTAACATTCTGACATTTAGTGGAGTATTCCACTAAGGGCAAGCCTATGGTCATCAGTTTCTACATATGAATTCTTTGTGAGAGTGAGAGCAAGGATATTTTGATACCCATGTTTGAAAAATATGCTATACTTGTGAGTGATTATGGGTACTATATTGTAAGACACACATTGTTGATGAGTTTGGGTAGTTGTATATGATTCATTGTACCTTAAATTTTGCATGTGAGTTGACCACCATCACGAGTCTATGCTAGAGGCTAAACTGTTTCTAATAATAATCAGAAAGCTACTCTTTGTTAGTAATTGTTGTGCTAGCCTTGAAGAATGTTTTGTGTTGTTGTTGTGAAAACCCTAAGTTGATGTCTAGAAGGACATGATATTTTGTTCGTGGACGAACAAAGCTTCAAGTGTAGGGTGTTGATGATAGGCGATATTACGCGCCTATATCAATATATTTTGCCCATATTTATGCCATGTTTTGAGAACAAAGTATATATTTCATGCGCTTTTAGTCCTTTTTCCTATAAGTAAGCTAACGAACATGATTAGCAAAGTTTCAAGTATAAATGATGCAGAAATAAGCATTTTATGGCTTACTTAATGCCAAAGAAAGATCACGAAGGAAGGAAAGGGAGCTTGAACGCCTAAACGACCAAAATTGATACATGGAAAATCTGTCCCAGGATAAAACAGCATTTCTGAAGACTTTGTGGACTTGAAGTAACTTAGTTGGATTTGGATAATGATACATTAACCTAGTACAATTGGGTTAAGTATTTCATTTGTTTATTTGGATTATGAGAATATTACATTAACCTAGTACAATTGGGTTAAGTATTTCATTTGTTTAGTAGGATTTGGTTAGATATTTCATTAGCTTAGTAGGACTAGGATATGGGTATTATAAATACCCTATCATGCTAGAGATTTTTAATAATCTTTCAAATATACACTCTTCAATTAACAATTCTAATTCTTCTAATCTTCCCATTAATTCTATTTTTCTTCTTCTATTCATCTATTCAATTCTTAATTTCCGCAACAAGAGAAACGTTACTTTGCCTAGGAATTCACGCCTAAACGCCAACCACTTGTGCTACACGAAATTAATCAATCTTATGGTATAATAACAATGTCAATCGTGATCTCCTTCGCATTCATGGGTAACTAAACTTCTCTGTTGGGGTTATGGAAGCCAACTGAGATACTATCTATTGTTGTGAGTTTGTGAGTTCGTGACACGTATGCTGCTTATATCATTATTCTCTTCATCTTAATCTACATTCTTTGTGGTTGCAAACGGAAGAATATGCCAGTATAACATTTAACTTGTTCGAAATAAAGGTTATTTGTCTGGAAAAGAGATAATGTCAAGGTAGTAGGGTCCCATCCCCTATTAAAAAGTTAGTGTCGTAACTGGATTAAACTCTTGGAGAATTCGTACAGTTAGACATGCTTTAAGCTCGAAAGAGTTAAAGTGAAATAATCCTCGAATAGGTCGAAAGACGCCTGGATTTACCATCGAATACAATTCTCTATAAGCACATGCATGTCGGAATTCTACACACTCATAGTCAATAGAGACGTATAACTCAGGAGGTGGACATAACCCCAACGCTTCAATTCTCATTGTTTACAACTTACATAACAATCCTTCTCATTTTACTTTGCTATTTTCAGCTTTTACTTCATTGTTTTATTTACATTACTTGCACGACAAGACTCCCCCCTTTTTCGAGACTTGCACCAAAAGTTTAGTAATTTTGCTTACTTGTTGGCCAAGCTATTCCCTAAGGGATCGATACCCAACCCAGGTTGGGTTCTATATTTGCTAAAGACCGCTTTACACTCCTACGAGAGCTGTAGATTGAGCGTTATCATATTCTTCACAGGATTTTCTCCATATTCAGTGTCAAAACTTGAGACTAGTGATTTTGTCCATCGAGACAAGGAATGAACAGTTATGATTTGATGAGATTAGTGGTGGTGATGAGATTTTTTTTTCAGTTTCCCACCTAATGTTCAATATCTGTTATGGAGCTCTTTCTCATTTGGATCGTGTATTGTCGACTAATCTAGATCGCGCACTACAAGGTCAATTCTGAGGATTACGCTTTCAATGAAATTTTCTCCATATTCGATGCCCGAACTTGAGACCATTGATTTTCTCTATTGGGACAGGAAATGAACGGTTATGATTTGATGAGATCAGTGGTGGTGATTAGATTTGAAATGTTATACGTGATTGACACAGAGGGATAAGTACTCGAGCCAGAGTCTTCGCATTGAAGTCTCTTTTATATAACTGTGGTATCTGAATTAATTTTCACGTATCGCAACTAAATTCAATGGATAATATTATACCTCTCATCAACAAAAAATATCAGATAATTAATTCAATTAAAACAACATTAAATATTAATTCTTACATTACTCACATAAATTACAAGAATCTATTATACTTCACATAATATTAGTTAAACTTCATTAATTAATATACATAAGAGGAAAATATTATTATATTTTGAACATAAGAGGCAAATATACCCCCCAAAATATTCAAATTTCAAATATTGGAATTTAATAAGGTTGTTACAATAAATGTACTTTAGTCAAACTTATATAGTTAATTTTCCACCTCTCTCTTACCTAGAAAATATTTACTTCACCCTATGAGTTGTTTTTTTGTTTTTATTAGAGTACAATATTTTGTTCTCATTGTCAAATAATAATATTTTTTCATCAAATATTAATATTCTTAGTAACTAAGTTGTTTGAACTTTTTAAAAATATTATATATATATTTTTATAGTTAATTTTTTTAGACTTTTTAAAAATATTATTACACTTATATTATATTTTTTAAAGATATACTATTTTTGAAATTGAATTTGCCCACAAATCCATTTTACATATTCTCATTTTTAAAAATTATATTTATTATTTTTTTCAAAAATAAAGGGATTATTTTTAGAAATATTCTATTTCCTTCCTTTCATTTTATGTGGTTAATTTGACTCGACTCCAAATTTGACGAAAAAGAAGGAATTTTTAAACTTGTATTCTAAAACAATTTAGTTTTTCCTTGGGATAATCTAAAATTGAATGTGTGACTCGTAAAATGAGAATGAGAAAATAGTACTAATATCAAATGTCATATTTTCAGATCGAAAAAATAACAACAACAACAACAACAACGTATTTGGTGTATTCTCATAAAGTGAAATTTTGAGAGGTAAAGTGTACACAATTTATATTAGCGACTCAAGCTGAAGTAGAAAGACTGTTTCTGATAGACCCCACCTAGGACATTTTCAGACCAAACAACAATAACATACCTACTGTATTCACATAAAGTGGGATTTGGAGAAATAAAATATACACAATCTATGTTCCTAACTCGGAATGAAGCAGAGAGACTAGTTTTAATAGACTCTGACACATTTTCAGACAAAACCAACATATTTTAGTATCAAACGTCATATTTTTAGATCGAAAAATAATAACAACAACAATAATATATTCAGTGTAATCTCATAAAGTGGAATTTGAGGAGATAAAGTGTACACAATTTATATTGCCGAATCAAGTTGAAGTAGAGAGACTCTTTACCAAGAAATCATATTTTTTCATCTCTTGTCTACAGCATACGAAGGGGAGCCTTGGAGTAACTAGTAAGATTACTGAATGCAAGTTAAGGCAACGTACAATACACCTTTATAATGAGCTCTTTTTCGATAGCCCGGACTGAATTTTCTCTTTTTGTCTACAGTGTACTAGTAGTAGTAAAGATAACCGCTATCTTGCACAATAAAAGAGAGTTATATTTACACTTTCCTTCAACATTTTCTTGATTTCACTTTCCATAAAAGTAACCAAAAAAAACTTCAAAAAAGACCCAAACAACAATGGAATAATCAATCAAGAATCCAAAAAAAATGGACTTGCCCACAAAGCCATTTTGCATATTCTCACTTTTTTAGGTTACATTTACCATTCTTAAGCTAACCCTACTAGCTAAATCTGATTCATATTACACTAAGTTAGTGTACAAAGGTTTTTCTAAACAAGATTTGTCAGATCTATCTGGTGTTTACTCACAAGCACTTGATTGGGATTGAGGTGTTGTTGTGGTTGTACTGATCACTTTAGACATGAGTTGAACCTAAACAGAGAAAAATGTTCAGTGATGATTCATATGGCACGCTTCACTTGTTTGCGATTGAGGTTTTATGGTTGTAGTATTGAGCACGTTTATGAAAATGCTTTAGTTTCTCTATAAAACACATTAAATTATCTATGGAAGAAAAAGAGAGAAGTATTGCCTGTTTTATCAAATTATGGTTATCCAAAATTAGCACGTTTAGACATTTGTTGAGCTTAAATACGCAAACCTAGTCTGCGACTATATCACATTCAACTTGTTTAGGATTTAGATGTTGTAGTTGTAGTAGTAATATTGAGAACGTTTAAGAAAATTCTCTAGTTTAATCACACAAAATTATCTATAAATTTCCCATTTTATCACATTATATTTATCCAAAATTGAGCAGGTTTAGACATTAGTTGAGCTTAAACGGGGAAAAATGGTTAGTCCGGATTCATTTGGCTGAAACCCAACTTGTTTGGATCGAGGGACTGATATTGTTCTTATTGTATTGAACGCATTTAAGAAAATGCTCTACTTTCTCTCAATTGATGAGGACTACTTGGTAATTTATCCATGTTGTGCATGTTTAGACATGATCTGAGCTTAAACGGGGAAACGTGGTCAGTGTATATCGTATATATCTCCTCAGATAAATTGACTTTTGCATTTTGACCTTACATTTCTATACTCGACTTTCAATCGACGGTGTTATCATTAAGTACTGAATTCTAATGATTTATAGTACTTCACTTAATAATTGAACTGCTAATGATTTATAGTACTTTGCCTAATTTCTTGGTACATATTTTCACCATAGCGCCATTGATCTTTCCATTATTGATCTGTATGCCTAACATAGCTACACAAGCCAGAATATAAGGATATGCTAAAGTTAGACAGACGAAAGCTAGTATGACTTGTACTACTTTGTATTTCTCTGTATAATGCATGCCTTGTGTTTTTACTTTTGCAGGTGAGACTTGAAGTTATTGATAAAAAGGCAAAGAATGCAACTTTTATTCGTACTGAGGCTACAAAGATATCAAAGGAGATTCAGAAAGTGGAGAATAGAAGAATAGTGAAAAGCACTTTGTTCAATGAGCGGAGCTCTAGGAGCCACTGCATGGTATCAATCCTGAATATATGTTTAACGATGTCTCAATGGAAAGAGTTTCATCTGTTTTCTGTTTCCAGCAAGGATATGTCTTCATCTTTTACGAAGGAAGCTAAATGTTGTTCCAGATGATTATTAATGTTACAACAGTAGGAGGACGACTAATGCTTGTCGATATGGCTGGTTCCGAGAATATAGAACAAGCTGGTCAAACTGGCATGGAAGCAAAAATGCAGGTAAAGTTCCACGTTTTTTACTTACCTCACTTCTTTAAAGTTTTTTCTAGATTTCCTATGAACAGTAATTTGAAATGTATGATTTTAGCTCTTGATGCATTTTATACTAATCCGACAATAAAATTACGCAGACTGCAAAGATCAATCAGGGAAACAGTGCACTTAAAAGGGTAGTTGAGTCCATTGCTAACAGTGATTCCCACGTGCCATTCTAAGACAGCAAGTTAACTATGCTCATACAGGTACTACATCTTGTGTATATAACATATCTATGTTGCTTGGATACTCTAAAAATATTGCTACCTCCGTATTGAATCATCCAAAAATCAGTAATTTTTGGATTATCTTACGCGCACCAGCATCATTTTGTAAGGAACCAAGCGACATAGCCACAAACAATTTTGGAGTTGTACTAGTTGTTGTAAGAAGTTGATTTAACTATTTTGTGTAGGATTCTTTTGAGGATGACAAGTCCAAAATTCTCATGATACTGTGTGCCAGTCCAGATCCTAAAGAGCTCCACAAAACTATATCTACTCTATAGTACGGTGAAAAAGCAAAGTGCATTGTCTGTGGCCCTCATACGCCGTTGAAGGAGAAAGGTGCAGAAGATTCTTCCTCAACGATTATTTTAGGGTCAAGGATTGCGGCAATGGATCAGTATATCCACAAGCTTCAGATAGAGAATAAGCTCAAAGAGAAAGAGTGTAACGAAGCTAAGAGAAAGCTTATGAAGAAAGAAGAAGAAATTGTTATGTTAAGGTCTAAACTTGAATTAGCAATACAAGGAGGAGTGGAGACAACGGAGGAGGATGTCATTGTTAAATTAAACGAGTGAACTCAGATGTTGAAACATGAATTTGAAAAGAAGATATAGCTGTGTCAGAAAATGGCAAATGAATTCGTAGAGATGGAAAGGAGGAAGATGGAAGATAGAATCTTCCAGCAGCAACAAGAGTTTGAAATGCTTAAAAGGCGCTTGGAGGAGATCGAGGCCGAGCTTTAGCGTTCAAGGGTTGTCAATAGATCAACAAAAATGGAGGAGAACAGCTTTGGGAAAAGGCTACTGGAGATTTACTCTGAAAATGCAGGAATGGTGAAATCTATGGATTTGGATGATCTATTGATATGAACTGTGTAAAGAAGGATGCGGCCGTCGATAAAGCAGAAAGTAACACAATTCAGGCATTTTTGGGCTATCCTAGCATAAGCGATACAAGAGAATTTGAAGATCCTTCTATCGATTTATTGCAATATTTCACCAATAAATCGTTCTTGAGCACCGTGTTCGAGGAGGAAAAAGAAGGTAACGACAATGAAGGGGATAAAGAGAACCCCCCTGTCGAGGAGGTACAAAAAGAGGTTATTGAGGAAAAGACAATACATTCCGCCATGCTGCATCAATATTTATTGCATGCAACTATAGTAGAAGATCATTTCGATGATCTTTCTAGTGATATTGTCCCTTCAAGAAAAGAACTAATTCAAAATATATTCAAACTTTGTGGAAATTATAGAGAACTCTCTCAGCAGTGTATAACAACTGAATCGAAATCACCTCTAGTTAAAGAAATCAGAGAGGATTCATCTATAAAAATATTACATAATCTCTCTAACGAGAAAGTTAACAATTCAAAGGAGAATTTCAACCCTACATTTGAAATCATAGGCGTTGATCTGGACGTGCACGTGAAATGGAAAGATTTATCAAAGGAAAATCCTGGGATTATTATCACTACACTGAAGGTTGTTAAAGGTTCAACGTTAGCTGATTTACACAAGCTGATTGATATATATCTTGGCATTGACAATCAAGAACTCAATTTCTTGGTAAGTAGGATATTTTATAATTGAGAAGCTTCAAAATGTCTGTGTTTACATATGCATGATAACAGTTCTTCGATATCATTCACGATAACAGTTCTTCGCTATCATCCATGATGACAATTCTCCTACATCATCTACATGTCTCTGTTTATACTTAAATAGCTTCAAAATGTCTCTGTTATATTTATGATGACAATTCTTCGATATCATCTACATGTCTGTGTTTTATACTCTAGTAGCTTCAAAATGTCCTCATGTTTACATATTCATGATAGCAATTCTCTGATATCATCTACATGTCGGTGTAATGTGTTTATACTTAAGTAGCTTTAACATGTCTCTGTTTACATATCCATATGATAACAATTCTCCGATATCATCTACATGTCCGCGTTTATTCTTTTAAGTAGGATATTTTATACTTAAGTAGCTTCGAAATGTCAGTGTTTATACTTAAGTAGCTTCAAAATGACTGCGTGTTTATACTTAAGTAGGATGTTTTATACTTAAGTAGATTTATAATGTCTGTGTTTATATGTCCATGTGATAACAATTCTCTGATATCATCTACATGTCAGTGTTTATACTTAAGTAGCTTCAAAATGTCTATCTTTACACATTCGTGATCACAGTTCTTCGATATCATCTTACATGTATGAGGAATGGCTTCCTAATCCAGATTTCTTCTACCGAAATAAATAGGACATATCTGGCGTGCCAGTGTCTAAAGAAGAAGAGTGCATCACACCAGTGAGTAGTAAGCTACCATTGTTCAACTTCAACAACCAGATGCATGGCTACCTAGCTTGCTTGCGTCTGATGAAGGGAACCAAACAACCTATTTATGAACCATTTTCATCATTGGAAAATAAGCTCCCATTAACTCTAAAGTCACATGGCATAGAGGGTCACTGAGAACAAGATGATCCTTAGGTGAAATGGTTGTTTGTATACGCTTGTGAACACACGGTCTTATGCTCGAATATATGACTTGTTTTGCTCTACTGGAGTATAAATAATGAAGGTTGAACATGTATATTTTGTAATCATATGGTAAAATATGTGACTTGTTTTGCTCTATTAGAGTATAAACGTAAAGGCTGAACATATATATTTTGTAATCATATGCTAAAATATGTGACTTGTTTTGCTCTACTGAAGTATGATCATGAAGGTTGAACATGTATATTTTGTAATCATATGTAAAGATATATGACTTGTATAAACGTGAAGGTTGAACATGTATATTTTGTAATCATATGTTAAGATATATGACTTGTAATCATATGCAAAAATATATGACTTGTTTTGCTCTACTGGAGTATAAACATGAAGGTTGAACATACATATTTTGTAATCATATGTTAAAATATATGACTTGTTTTGATCTATTGGAGTATGAGCATGAAGGTTGAACATGTATATTTTGTAACCATATGCTAAAATATGTGACTTGTTTTGCTCCACTAGAGTATAAACAAGACGGTTGAACATGTATATTTTGTAATCATATGCTAAAATATGTGACTTGTTTTGCTTCACTGGAGTATAAATATGAAGGTTGAACATGAATAATTTGTAATCATATGCTAAAATATGTGACTTGTTTTGCTCTACTGGAGTATAAACATGAAGGTTGAACATGTATATTTTGTAATTATATACTAAAATATGTGACTTGTTTTGCTCTACTGTAGTATAAACATAAAGGTTGAACATGTATATTTTGTAATCATATGCTAAAATATGTGACTTGTTTTGCTCTACTGGAGTCTCTTCCTTTTTTTTTGTGTATTTTGTGTTTGGTATTTATATTGAGGTACGACTAAATCAAAATTCACATACTGAATGACCTATTTTAGGAGCGATGCATCCAACACAGTTTTATTTCCAATTGCAAAAACTCAAATATATTATTTTATATATGACTTCGTGACAACTAACGCTCAAGATTCAAGTTCATGATAACACATAGTCAGTGGCTGAGACAGGATTTTTATTAAGGGGGGTCAAAAACAGAAAGCAAAAAAAATAAATTAAAAATCTATCGTGAATGGGTCTCAAACCCAAGACCGGCAAGCCCTTTGTGTGAAAGTTTGCACCCCCTTTGCCACTGAATCAAGTTTTTTTCTTGTGTTAGTGAGGTCAAATTAATGCCAAAGAGAATTATTCACAAGAATACAACAACATAACAGTAAAATTTCACAAATAAGGTCTGAAGTATACGTGAATCTTACCAGTACCTCAATATCTGTCTACACATATAAATGTTTATTTGGTTTGGAATATCACCGGTAAATATGTGGTGGGTTCGATAATATTTATTCATCATTAACTAAAAGTTTCAAATTTGAACACTAACATTGAGAAAATTGTTGTTGATAGGTATTTTTCGTGAAATAAGACTTGTTTGAAGGAATATATATTGGTTGTATTACTAAATTTCAAATATTAGAAAGTTAAAGAAATTGACTTATCTTTTTAAGAATCTTTTAAAATATTGAAATATAATTTTTACTCAATTAATTCATACTTATACATTGAAAGATATTGTATAGATTTTTCTTTAATATAATTTTTCTAATATTTTTTATTTTTCACGCGATTCTCATCACACTTTAGGCAAAATTAGGTCATTACTAGTTATATTAAAATTGATTTAGATACTTAATCAAATAATTCACTTTTTTACATTAATGGATATTATGTAGATTTTTTTTCTTAAAATAATTTTTCTTTATTCAATTTAGTCTTTACGTACATATTTATATATTTTGCTTATATATATACTTTACGATAGCATACACATTATATTATTTTAATATATATTTTATATTTGTATTTGCATGCATTGATATTTTTCTTTTTTCTTTTTTCTTTTTATAATAAACTTAAGTTTGGCCGGGAACTATATTTGTAGATTCTGAAGGGTGTCTAACCCCTTACCTTCACAATAATTTGAATCCTTACCTAGAATCTAAATTGGTTTCGTCATACTCCCTCCGTTTCGAAAAGAATTACCTAATTTGATTTGGCACAAAGTTTAAGAAAATAAAAAACAAATTTGAAACTTGTAGCCTTAAATTAAAGTAGTGTCAAATGTTTCAAAATGCCCTTTAATCTTGTGGTCATAAACATGCCATTTGGAAAGTTTAAATTAAAGTATTGCCAAAAAATGAAAGTGGTCATTCTTTTTTAAACGAACTAAAAAGGAAAGTAAGTCATTTCTTTTTAAACGGAGGGAGTACTTGTTAATAAATAAACAGGTTTCCTATTTTTTCTTGAAAATTAGGTGGCGACTCTGTTAACACCCAATTTTGACCTCCCGATATCACTTTTAGGCTGTTATTATATCAAAATTATTTAATTTTAATTATCAATATTTTTAAATATTATTCTTACATTGAGTACATGCTAACGTGTCACATTTATAATTAAAGGAAATTCATAAATTATTTCTTAGCTTTTAGTATCATTGTCATAATTTTTAAACTCAAATTCAGCATTTTATGTAATTTTATTAATTCTAGCATGGTGATACAACTCAGTGAAGAAAAAGCCCAAGCTGAAGCAAAAATTGAGATGTTGAAGAAAAATATGAGCGTACGGTCTGCAAAAGTTGCAAATAAGCAACACCTGGAGGGAGTGAAGAAAATTGCAAAATTGGAAGCAGAGCGTCGGAGATTACTTGGTCTTGTGTGGAAGAAGTTGCTTGGGCCTACAGCCTTGGCCTAGATGAAGCTTGACCTGACCACCCAAACATATAACCTGGAGTTTGCAAAATTGGATGCAGAGCGTCAGAGATTACGTGGTCTTGTGTGGAAGAAGTTGCTTGGGCCTACAGCCTTAGCCCAGATGAAGCTTGACCTAACCACCCAAACAACACATGTGGAGCTTCGACCCCAATTACAATCCAAAAGTTACAATATACTACCTATTTTTTTTTTTGTTGTTGTTTTCATTCACTATGTTCGATGTTGTATTAAATTTAAAGTATATAAGATAAATGCATGGAATAGTTGTCTTATATTCTATCAATCATTTCAGGAGCACTTGTTATTTTTTTTACTGATCGACTGACTCTATCCATCTACTTTATGAAATATCAGAGGAAGGAATGAATTTAGCGGATAATAAAGATAAGTCGAAACATGCCGAACCTTCTTCTTCAAAGGCCAAGTTAATAGACGAACCAAGCTAGATAGTCTTCTATCACTAGATTTATGATAACAATTTTTTTTAAAACTACATATTATATCACACTATTTATTAAATATTTTCATCGTTGGAAAATAAGCTCCCGTTAACTCTAAAGTCACATGGCATAGAGGGTCACTGAGAACAAGATGATCCATAGGTGAAATGGTTGTTTGTATACGCTTGTGAACACACGGTCTTATGCTCGAATATGTGACTTGTTTTGCTCTACTGGAGTATAAACAATGAAGGTTGAACATGTATATATTTTGTAATCATATTCTAAAATATGTGACTTGTTTTGCTCTACCGGAGTGTATAAACATGAAGGTTGAACATGTATATTTTGCGATCATATGCTAAAATATGTGACTTGTTTTGCTCCACTAAAGTATAAAAATGAAGGTTGAACATGTATATTTTGTAATCATATGCTAATATATATGACTTGTTTTGCTCCATCGGAGTACAAACTTGAAGGTTGAACATGTATATTTAGTAATAAAATTCTAAAACATGTAAAAACATGTATATTTCTCTACCCAGTATATTCCCATCAAGTTTGAATGATAGTCTCTATTATTCAGACGGTTTACGCCATCCTAGCATACCATAAACCCCCTTCTAGTGAACAATTTGTCAATTGTACAATTCATTCTAGTGAACAATCTGTCACTTGCACAATTCTTTAATATTTTGAATTAATAATTGTATAGAGATTTTACGTTTTCGGTGATCTATGCCTCATTTGTAATGGTGACCTTTTGAAAATCAATTTAGTTTAATTTTTATCATTTTGTAATATGTTAATAAATTAGTATTATTTTATCATTGAGTGACTCCAAGCTTCTAACTCTTCACTTTCTTCCCTACCTTAGTTCCCAAACAAAAACTGCCCCATCGACAACCCAAAGTCGCGCTGAATGTTCACATCTCCACCTTTGGTTGCCATCTCTATACAATAATCACCTCTCTACTCGGGGGCGGAGCAAGCATGTGTAATGGATGGGGGTTCACCGTATATTCCCACAAAGTGGGGTCTTGGGAGGGTAAGTGTAAGCAGTCCATACCACTACCTCAAATGTGAGATAGAGACGTTGTTTTCGACAAACCCCCTGCTCAAAATCAAACAATCTAGATAAGGAATTGCAAAAGAACCGTTCACCGAACCCCCTTCGGCGGAAAATTATACTATTTATACATTACTAAAATCATATTATATGTATATATAATAGATGTCGAGCTTCTTTCGATAAGTTTTTCTTCAAATTTTGAACCCCCTCTCCAACATATTAATTGGCCCAATAGAGTTAGCTTGGTTCACAACAGTATTCACTTACTTTCCTTAGTTATCCAAACATAGAAACAATGAAATGACAAGAGTCATGCATTCCCAATAGAAACAAAGATTCTGCAGTTTAACAATTATAGAATCAGCAACTCAAAGTGTCTGTGCCTTAGCTATATGATATCCTTGGTTGGCGAAACGCGGTAGAACTTCACTAAGCATTGTCTTTTTTTACTTGGAAAATCCAGTGAAAGGTCATTCACTACTTGAGACTAAAGAACATACATCAAAGCAAAAGGACCCAAAAATGTTTCAACATTGTTAATGAAAGCCAGGCAAAACGTGAATCTTTCGTCAAGTCTAAGGAAAAACACCCTACTCAAAGGGACAACAGGAGTTAGAGACACCCCAGGAAAAAGTAGAAAAACAATAAGCTCAACTACCACAGTCAGTGCACAGACAAATCCTAATTAGATGAAAGACAGTAAGTAAGTCCTATGCTATTCTACTGTTAAATTGGTGTAAACAAGAAAAATAAAGTTTAATCATTCTAAACTTGTGAGGTAGCCTAAACCATGTTATTCTGTAATCCATTTCCAGAAAAGCATCCTTTTATAAGCGAAAACCGCCCAAAACTAAAGAACTTGTTTGCGAATTAAATTTCCAAGTACCTCGAAAACATAACCATATTCTAGTCTACCTTTCCATATACAAAATCACTAGTACAACTAAACACCAGCTATTGGCAACACATACCATACACTGACTGCTGTTAGTCTTCACCCCGCTTCACCATGACCAGTTTCAGGAAATGCACCATGAGCCAAATTCCACGGTAAGTACTTGTGCGCACTGAACACAATCCCCAGCACCAAGGTCGGATTTGACAGAGTGGGATGTCATCAGACGTTAGTACTCGGGCATCGTCAAATACAGAGGAAAATGATTAGGTCATTCTCAAAACATAACTACCACTACTGCTATTGCTACCCATATCGGCTATAGCTGTAATACTAACAAGAAGCATCACGAAAACTTCTTTGTCCAACGCAAGTCAAATGGGAAACCAAAAGAATTCATTTTTTTTATAGTGAGGAGAAACTAGCATCAAGTATCCTAATTGGGAAGGCACAAACGGGTTACGGAACTATATTCAAAACCGAACAACACAATCAAAAGCTAACTCACATAAGCTTTGACATAACAGGCTACGAGTGGAGATGCATTAGATAGCTAGTAAAAATAACCATACGCAAGCTAAATTAAAACAACAATTAAACAGAAAATATTATGAAATATGCAATACTACTGACATTACTTATAGTAAACTAGAATAAGAACTGCAAAAAACTAAAATTCAAGCAATCCAACCAATCCTATTGATCGCGTAATGCTTGCAAGAGTAAACTGTATATGGAACAAAACTAGTAGCGTGAAAGTGAAGTTCCCCTCCAGCAATAGGTAAGTTCTCAGATGAAATCAAGCATTGTGATCAGTGTTGTTGAGCCTGCCGACTTGGAGCACCACCATAGCCACAACCATATCCAACTTGGCCACCATGAGGTCCATTTTGCTGAGCACCATAATTACTCAAACCTTGTGAATTTCCATTAGCATCGCCATAGCCACTGCCCATGTAACCCCCACCACCTGATTTTATGTCTCCCGATGCACCACCTCCACCAACTGGATTTCCATAAGCACCATCACCTCCACCATATCCACCATAGCCATAACCTTGATTTCCATAACCCGTGGCTCCAGCTGGAGACTGACCAACATCAGATTCTCCATTAACGGGTCCACCTCCACCACCAGCACTTGCAGTACTCCATGATGCATTACCATAGCCTATTTTCCTATATCCAAAAGGACCCTGAGAACCCCACGATCTTCTTGATCCACCAGCTTGACCGCTACCATAACTAGCACCAGGCATATTTAGATTTCCGAAGGCTGCAGCAATTATTGGACCACCATATCCAGGATTGACAGCCCCATAGCCAGGATTATCTCCACCGTAACTTCTATAAGCACCATAACCCATGCCAGTGTTGGACGATCCATAACCATAACCCGGTGTACCATATCCGGAGAAACCATAAGGTGGATAGCCACCTACAGTGTTTTGTGACTGCATGTATCTGTTGGTATCCATTCTTTCATAAGAACTGGGATTGTCACCAGATGCACCATACCCCTGGTAACTTCCACCACCCATACCACTACCACCGTTTCCCGTGGAACGACCACCAAAACCACCAGAACTACCATCTCTTAGAAGAGCACGCTTTACTTCCACTTGTTTCCCACTGAGATCATGAAATGTCTTGTGTACTAAACTTCTGTTGAACCTGCAAGTGTCTTACTTAAAACATCCTGAAAGTATATATGGAACAACAGGTCTGGAAAACCCAACAGATGTACAAATGATTTAAATTCTTAAACAGAAGCACCTTTACCCAAGTGATGGCACTATTACATAAGAACATTGAACTTAAAAGACACGTTTATTTAAGACATCACCATAGGAAGTTTCCATTTGGTGTGAAACTATCAATGAAGGGATGATTCAAGTTTCAAATACTCTATTAAGTCATTAAAATGTTTAGGGCAAACAATGCTCTAAATTAGAAGAAGGCGCACTATTAAACTAAAATAAACCACCATCATAGTGCTTTAATCAGTTACCTACTTACCTTCACCATTGCAGAACTCATTGTGAATAAACCATTACCTATTATCGTTAACAATACAAAAGAGGACACTAGACTAAAATAAACCTGTCTGCACACTATCAACAGAAAGAAGAAAAACATGACTCTATAACAAATAAGCTCGGAAGTATACGTGAATCTTACCACTACCTCAATATCTGTCTACATATATAAATGTTTATTTAGTTTGGAATATCACCGGTAAATATGTGGTGGGTTCGATAATATTTTTTCATCATTAACTAAAAGTTTCAAATTTGAACACAAACATTGAGAAAATTGTTGTTGATAGGTATTTTTTGTGAAATAAGACTTGTTTGAAAGAATGTTTATTGGTTCGATTACTAAATTTCGAATATTATAAAATTAAACAAATTGACTTATCTTTTTAAGAATCTTTTAAAATATTGAAATTTCTGCTTGTATAGGTTTCTAAGGTAGATTTTGATATATTTCATAATTCTACAAAATATAGTTGTTATTTGTACAGTTTAGAATGTTTCTAAAGGCTGTAAATATTACATAGCCCATCACTTCTTCCTTTAAAAAATAAAATTATACGATAAATGTGTTTGTGAAAATATTAAAATTTTATAAATATTTTATTGGAAGGAATGTTGATTAACCGATAGAATTGTAATTTTATAATATTTTGCGTTCTGCAAAAGTCAATAAAATATCGTGCATTTTTTTACACGACTCTAAAAAAATATTAACTAAAAAAAATATTTTCAAAATTTAACCTTTATTTATATCCTAACATATTTGGTATTTTCTTGAAACAATAACTATTTTTAGTAATAATGATAGATAATTTGAGACAAATGAATATAGTACTATCTCTATCCACCTTTATTTTTTACTATAGTAAAAAAATATCACTTTTACCATATTATTAAGTCATCGATTCAAGTTGTGAGAATAGGTTTTTACAGACATGCATAACAAGATTGCGTATACTAAATTCTTATTGATTTTTTCTTTCAATTTTGCACATAACAGAAGTTTTAGTATACCCAATAACTCTCTTTTATTTTCAATTCACCTAATAGTTAGTGAGATGAAACGACTTATAATAACGAAGGATGCTCTAGTAAAAATATCAAGTTCTCAAATATAAATAAATAAAAATAAAAGGAGAAAACATAATATTTGTGGACCAAAATAAATGCTTAAAAAGAAGCACCACATGTAAATCCTCACTTTTTCCCATAGAAGGATCATATTGCATTCATGTGTGAGTGACAATTACTAGTGTACTGTATCTATTGCACATGTTTAATACTTATTTTTATCAACTTGTCGAAAATGACTTAAATTTTGTGTTTGCATTTTTCATATCTTTACACTTTTACAAAATATAAATTATAGTGTAAAATTTAGTTTTGGGGCATTGGACGGAAATGCTTTTTACAAATGTTCATCACGTGTTTAGGCAAACATAGGTCGTTAATATTTATATTAAAAATTAAATTAATTTAGATACTTACTCAATTAATTCATACTTATACATTGAAAGATATTGCATAGATTTTTCTTTAATATAATTTTTCTAATATTTTTTATTTTTCACGCGATTCTCATCACACTTTAGGCAAATTTAGGTCATTACTAGTTATATTAAAATTGATTTAGATACTTAATCAAATAATTCACTTTTTTACATTAATGGATATTATGTAGATTTTTTTTCTTAAAATAATTTTTCTTTATTCAATTTTGTCTTTACCTACATATTTATATATTTTGCTTATATATATATTTTACAATAGCATACGCGTTATATTATTTTAATATATATTTTATATTTATATTTGCATGCATTGATTTTTTTCTTTTTTCTTTTTTCTTTTTATAATAAACTTAAGTCTAGCCGGGAACTATATTTGTAGATTCTGAAGGGTGTCTAACCCCTTCTTTGCAATAATTTGAATCATTAACTAGAATCTAAATTGGTTTCATCATACTCCCTCCATTTCGAAATGAATTACCTACTTTGATATGGCACAAATTTTAAGAAAATAAAGAAAATTTTTGAATCTTGTAGCCTTAAATTAAAGTAGTGTCAAATGTATCAAAATGCCCTTTAATCTTGTGGTCATAAACATGTAATTTGGAAATTTTAAATTAAAGTATTGCCAAAAAATGAAAGGGGTCATTCTTTTTTAAACGAACTAAAAAGGAAAGTAAGTCATTTCTTATTAAACGGAGGGAGTACTTGTTAATAAATAAATAGGTTTCCGATTTTTTCTTGAAAATTAGGTAGTGACTCTGTCGACACCCAATTTTGACCTCCCGATATCACTTTTAGGCTGTTATTATATCAAAATTATTTAATTTTAATTATCAATATTTTTAAATATTATTCTAACATTGAGTACATACTAACGTGTTGCATTTATAATTAAAGGAAATGAATAAATTATTTCTTAGCTTTTAGTATCATTGTCATAATTGTTAAACTCAAATTCAACATTTTATGTAATTTTTATTAAATTATTTTCCACGTAGTTATGCACATCCACATTTTTGTAAACACAGTATCTTGTTTTCCATTATTTAGCATTATTTATTTTATTAAATTATTTATTATTAATTTTTATTATTTATTATTTAATTATTATTATTATTTATTATTTAATATTGTTATGTATTATTTAATTATTATTATTATTATATACTATTATCCCTATTTTAATATAAATAACAGCCTAATTTAATTTATTTTACCTAAATTTATTCACCTTTTAACTTAATTTTGTCCAATTTCTTACAATTCTAGCCATTTTTGAAACTCAATTCCAAATTTTCAATTTTTAGATGTCAGTTGTTGATCCTGAACGGATCCAACGTCTGAGATCTGATACACCTTTCTTTCCTTTTTAATCCAAAAATCTAACCCTAATGCCAAAATCAAACAACAACGGCTTCTTCTCTCTCTATCTAACCTCTCTCCGTCTCCAATAGCTTTCCCACCACCCTCTATATGCGCTGCCAATGCCTACTCCAGTGATACCAGATCTACCACTGCCTCCTGCCATTCGTCCTCGCCACTACAAGCGCCGCTCCGCCAACGCCTACTCCGGCAATACCATATCTACCACTACCTCCTACCGTTCGTCCTTGTCGCGCCGCCAACGCCTACTCCGGCGATACCAGATCTACCACTGCCTCCTGCCGTTCGTCCTTGCCGCAGCCAGCGACGCACCGCCAGCCCCTCAGCCTCCATCACCATCTCTCCCTCTATTTTCCCCTTTCCGACAATGAACCAGCACGCCAATGCCGCTCTAACATTGCCACGAGACCTCCCTTCTCTCCAACCTCCTTCGTGAACCAACCATCGCCGCCCAAGGTTATCTCCATCGTCCACCCGCCACCAACCTTCTCCGTTCCGTTGATCCGTTTGTCAAAAAAGTGATGAAAAACCCATCCACAGGTCTGCCTAAGTATTTATTTATTTGTGTTTAATTTTAATCTCTTTTCCCCTTCTTTAACAAATTTCGGACTCTGAATTAACAATGCATGAATGATTTATTTCATCTGATTCTTTGCCATTTTGTGTGCTTATGTTTTAAGACTACCAGATGTGAAAAGTCTAAATTTTAATAATGATCAATTTTGTCATAGTTTGCTAATTCTGAATTTTGAAATTATTCATCTTCTTTGAATTAGTTGACAAATTTCTCGGCTATTTGACTGCGTATTATATTTTTTTGGTTGGATTGATCTTGTGATAATTTGAATAAGATTTTGGTAAAGAACATCTGATTGTGTATTACGTTTCTTGAATTACATCGTGGACTGATTTTTGTACAATTGATGATTTGAATTAGGTACAAAAATAATTAGGGATTATTTTACAAAATTAATTTCTCATAATTTATTTATGGTAAATTGAACAAATTTTCTCATCCCTAATTGACCCTAATTGATTATCTATCTCTTAATTGATTAGTGATTGATGCTAACATGTTACTATTAATTTACCTTCCTTCTATGGAATATGCGACAAAATGGCACTCACCTATATATAAGGTAACTTTCAGTATTATGGGAATCTAGTTTTTAATCATGACAGTCTTGATATTTTTTATTCATTGGATTTGGCCTAAGGAAAAAAATATTGTGAATGACTTTTATAAATATTGACTTTCCTTTTTAATTGGTAGATGATTGATTCAGTAAGAGAAATTCTCTACTGAGATATTTTTTTACCATTTTTATGTTGGTTTAGTTTTACAATACTCAGCCTATATAAACAATTCTTCAAGCTCTTAAGTTCACAAGTTCTTCTTAAGTTTTACAATTACCACTACTACTCTCTTAAACAAAGCATTAGTTACTTTCAATACAAAAAGTTATGGAAAACATCTTGCATATTTTGCTATGTTTTGCATTCTTTCTATTTCTATTTTACTACTGCTTGCAGGTAAGTCCCTCCTTTGTAGGAGTGTTCTACCATGGTGATGATAGGCGATATTACGCGCCTATATCAATATATTTTGCCCATATTTATGCCATGTTTTGAGAACAAAGTATATATTTCATTCGCTTTTAGTCCTTTTTACTGTAAGTGAGCTAACTAACATGATTAGCAAAGTTTCAGGTATAAATGATGCAGAAATCAGCATTTTATGGCTTACTTGACGCCAAAGAAAGCTCACAAAGGAAGGAAAGGGAGCTTGAACACCTAAAGGACCAAAAGTGATGCATGGAAAATCTGTCCTGGGCTAAAACACCATTTCTAAAGACTTTGGGGACTTTCAGTAAATTATTTGGATTAGGATAATAATACATTAACCTAGTACAATTGGGTTAAGTATTTCATTAGTTTATTTGGATTTGGATAATGTTACATTAACCTAGTACAACTAGGTAAAATATTTTTTATTAGCTTAGTAGGAATAGGATATGGGTATTATAAATACCCTATCTTGCTAGAGATTTGGAGGCATTCCTCCCTTAGTGGAGAGATTCATTCACTTACTATTCCAACAGTTCTAATTCTTCCATTAATTCTATTCTTCTTCTATTCTTCTATTAAATTCCACAACAAGAGAGAAGTTACTTTGCAAAGGACTTCACGCCATCCTCACCCTTACACCTAACGTGCAAATCTTTATTGGGGTACAATGATAATGTTTATTGTGACTTCCTTCGCACTCATGGGTAACTAAACCTCTCTGTTGGGGTTATGGAAGCCGAATGAGATACTATCTATTGCTGTGAGTTTGTGAGTTCGTGATACGTATGATGCTTATATCATTATTCTCTTCGTCTTAATGCAAATTCTTGTGGCTGCAGACGCATAGAATAACGCCAGTATAACATTTAACTTGTTCGAAAGAAAAGTTATATGTCTGGAAAAGAGATAATGTCAAGGTAATAGGGTCCCAACCCCTATTAAAAAATTAGTGCCGTAACTGGATTAACCTCTTGGAGAATTCGTACCGTTAGACACGCTTTAAGCTCGAAAGAGTTAAAGTGAAATAATCCTCGAATAGGTCGAAAGATGCCTCGATTTACCATCGAATACAATTCTCTATAAGCACATGCATGTCTGAATTCAACATACTCATAGCCAACAGAGACGTATAACTCAGAAGGTGGGCATAACCCTAACTCCTTAATTCTCATTGTTTCACAACCTAAGAAACATTCTTTCCTTTTTACTTTTCTATTTTCAGTTTTTACTTTAATATTTTGGTTACACATTACAATCCCCCCTTTTTACGAGACTTGAACTAAAAGTCTAGTAATCCTTGCTTACTTGTTGGCCAAGCTATTCCCTGTGGGATCGACACCCAACCCGGGTTGGGTTCTATATTTGCTAACGACCGTTTTACACTCCTACGAGAGCTATAGATTGAGCGTTATCAAAAATTGGTGCCGTTGCCGGGGAATACGAGTGTCAACTAAGTTTGTGATAATTACTAGACCCTTTGGTCAAAGATTCTAGTACTTTTACTTTTAGTTTTTATTTCTGTTTTATTCAGGTTTGTTCAGTGCCTCAATGGATGCACAACGTGAAATTGAAAGGATAACTGCTCAAGTCCATCAACAGAATATTGATAACTCAGGATGTGCAACAAATCCTGATGATGAGGACCTGGGCGATGAGGAGCTACTAAACCCACGGCATACTACTGAGATGGCGTCACCCATGCAGAGAAGAGATCATCAAGCTAGGTTTAGGTCTGAACGTCGAGCTATGCAAATACCGTTTGATGATGATGATGACGATCTGGATGAAGCTGGTGCCACAGGAGCCATTATTCTTCCACTATTAGCGCCCGGAGCCAAGTTCAACATCACTAGCACCATGATTCAGCTTTTGCAACTCAAGGGATTATTTGGTGGACTAGCAGGCGATGATACGAATATGCATCTGATCAACTTTATTTCTACATGCAAGTCATTCGACAATCCTGGCATTGGACAGAATGTAATTCGACTGTGCTTATTTTCATTGTCTCTATCTGGGGAGGAAACTCTATGGTTGAATAGGCTGACTCCTGATTCTATTACAAATTAGAGGCAATTGAAAGACGCTTTCCTAGAAAGATTCTTTCCACCATCCAAAAGAGCACAGTTGAGAGATGAGATCACCAATTTTTGACAACTTCCAACTGAAGCTCTCCACGAAACATGGGAGAGGTTCAAGATGAAACTTATGCGGTGCCCAAACCATCATATGACCAATGTCCACTTGATGGATATATTATACAGAGCTTTGAATTCGGTGACTAAGCCAATGGTTGATAATGCGGCTGGAGGATCATTCATGGACCTCACCTTTGTGCAGGCAAGCAATATGCTAGATCGGATGACGAAGCAAAGTAGAGCTTGGCATAGGAGGGATTCTGAGGTAGCAAGACCTACTATATCTATTGGCATGACTGCTGAACAAACGAGAAGAGAAGAAGAACGTGATCAAGACATGCGCACATGAAAACACAAATGGATTTTCTTACAAAGCATTTATTATCAGGAAAGACCAAAAAAGTTAAAGTTGTTGCATCAAAAAGAAGAGAGGAATCCAATTTCGTGGAAGAAGCCAACTACTTGAACAATCAGGGGAGTTTTCGAGGCAATGCCCAAGGAAACCAAGGTCGGAGCTATTATGATAAATCTGGATACAAGGACCATGGAGAGAAGCATCCACAGAAAAAGGCCACAACGGCCATGACATCGACTCCAACAGATTGCAACCTGAAAAAGCTAAAAAATAGAAGCAAGAGGAGAAGAAAGCCATGGAGAGAACAATTCCATACCCACCACCACCTTTTCCTCAAAGATTGAAGAAGGTGGTGGATGATACGAAGTTCAGCAAATTCATGAATATGTTAAAGCAGTTGACCATTAATGTTCCGTTGGTAGAGGCACTTGAACAAATGCCTGAGTATGCGAAATTTATGAAAGACCTTTTGACAAAGAAGCGGGCAGCAAGTTAGGAGTTGAAAGAAGATGTTCATCATTGCAGCGCAATCGCTACCCGATCGATAGTTCAGAAGAAGGCCGACCCCGGAGCTTTCACTATTTCTTGCACCGTTGGATCTTTGAATTTTGCCAAAGCATTATGTGACTTAGGAGCCAGTATCAATTTGATTCCATTATCAATCTATAAGAAGTTGGGGTTGGGTAATCCTACTCTAACCAACATGAGGCTTGTCATGGCGGATAGGTCGGTAAAACGACCTGTTGGTATTCTATGTGATGTATTGGTAAAGGTTTCTTCATTCATATTTACGGCAGAATTTTTTATTTTGGATTGTGAGGCAGACTCAGAAGTTCCCATAATCTTGGGTTGCCCTTTCCTTGCAACTGGAAGTGTGCTTATTGACATGAGGGATAATGAGCTTTTGTTTCGATTGAATGACGAAGTGGTCCGCTTTGATATATGCAAAGCAATGAAGCAACCCAACGATATAGATCTGTTCTCCGTAGCTTATGAGGATAAGAAAGCATTATCTGTAAAGAAACATCTTACTGTTGAGCCATTGGCTGCTGCACTGCTGAATGTTGAGCATGAGGATGATGAAGATTATGAAGAACTTATGGGTGCTCTAACAGGAATAAGGTCCTATTCTCATACTCCTAAACAGCTGGACCTTGATCTTACGAATCAACCGTTACCAACAACAAAGACTTCCAACGAAGAGCCACCAATGCTAGAATCAAAAGAGCTCCCTGATTATCTAAGGTATGTGTTCTTGGGAAGTGGAAATACACTTCCGGTGAGTGTGGCGGATGATTTCAATGAACAGCACGTAGAGGCTCTCATTTCTGATTTGATGATGTACAAGAGAGCTATGGGTAGGATGATTGATGATATAATTGGTATCTCTCCTGAGGTATGTATGCACAAGAGACATATCGAAGAAGATTGCATACCTACAAGTAAGTATCAGCGTCATCTGAATCCATTCAAAAAATGATGCCCCATCAATCTCAATGAAGACTATGTAATCGTGATAGCTATGTCGTGCCGTGATAATAAATCAAGCGCTTGGTGGGAGGCAACCCATCATTTTTAAATGTTTTTAATTGTTTTTGTTTTATTAGGATTTTGTCGAGCCACGACCAAAACTAAGGCGCTTAATGGGAGGCAACCCATCGTTCTAATCGTTTTTGTTGTTTTTGAGCAAATGTAGGTACAAGAGGTATTCAATGAGGAGGTTGGTTTCAAATGATGATTTGGACGTATTGTATGGTAAAGGTGGTAAGTTAGGAATAAGGATGCATAAGGCTATGGATTGAGCATTGCTCATGAAAAAATAGGCATCGAGGAAGGCTAGGCCTAGGTAAAACTAGGCCACGAACAATGCAAAACCTATACTATAGCCTAAGGTCTCAGAATCTAGTGTGCAAAGACATAGGCGCCGTCCATGCTTAAGTGTGCTAGACACTATGCACCGCCTATGATATAGCATTAGGTCTCAGTATCTCAAATTCCATACACTATGCGGCGCATATGTCCCTAAATGCTATACATTATGCGCCACATATGTCCCTAAATGCACTACACTATGCGCCACCTATACTATGATTATGCAAAGCACTATGCGCCACATAGAGGTTATTTTTGTCTCCAAAACCATTTGTAAATGGGTCAAAACCCGACCCATTCTTTTCCTATATAAAGGGGACTTAGTTTTGAAACATAACCACATTGGAAATTGACCTAAAGGCGCCACACATCCACCAAAAGCATCTCAAAATTTTTCTTTTTTGCTCTTCCAATTCACAAGACCATCTCCAAAGGCTTCAATCATGTAAGTACTCTTTTATTCTTCATCTATTTCTCGTAAGTACTACGTTACTATGTCTATTATGAATTGCTAAATTTTGAAAAAGTATTGGTGATGTGAATGTGCTTGAATTAATGTGATACAACTAAGTGAGTGAATGAATACGTAAGGATGATCTTCACTTACTTCCGACTTGAATCTGATTTTAATGCATTGTTATACTACTTGCAAAATTGCTATAGTCATGAACATTGCGTAATATTGTCACTTGAATACTTGCATGTTAGAAGATCCCGTTCATCGGAATACGACTTATAAGTGCCTACCGACATAGGAGGTTGAGATTATTGATAGAAACTATACCATGATGTAATCCCTATGTAGTAGTCTTGTTATACCTAACATGAAAGTATTGCAAAGGTTCCAAGAAGTGATACATCTCTGATTTTCTTGTCGGAATTCAGCCCCTAAAACGTATGTCGATGAAGTCTAAGTAATCGACCACTTTCACTTCACTAGTTTGTGCCAACAACCTAAGTGTGGGGTGGTACCCCTACTGCTTGTTCATAGATTGTATCCATTGAGATGATGCTAAAATGAATCTATTGAGATCTCAGGTACAATGGCACCAAAATACAAGGCAAATATAAGGCTACCACTTCACAAAAAGGCAAGAAAAGAGGAAAAAAAAAAGAGCAAGGAGAACCCTCCTCGATGCAAACACCTCGACTCACTCTTGGAATTAAGTGGGATACTTATGAGGAACTTCTAAGGATGACGACTCTGATGATAATTCCGATGCAAAGGGGAATGACCCCTGACATAGAGAATGAGTCCGACTAACCAGGTTCTTCTAATTTATTTTCCACTGAGGACAGCATGTCCCGTCTAAGTGTGGGGTGATGGTATTTGCATGCTATACTTCTCTATCCGCATTTGCATTTATTCATGTTTGTTTGCTTAGTTTTCTCGTTTTAATTTTTTAGTAGTAAATTTTTTTTACGTAGCTTCGCATGAAATTACTCTAATACGCAGCATGAGATTATAACAAGAGTATGTGCTACAATTATAACTATTGAGACGTTTTAGGCTCTAATTGTGACTCATTATGTGATATTGTGTGGTTCAATTCCTTCACCTGTTGGGTCAAGAGTCTATATTACTTCCAATAAAGTTGACCATGTGCCTTGTGTATGTGAGATTAATAGTATATTCTATGTTTGTGGCTGATGCTAGAACTTGCCTGGTATGTATGCAAAGCGAAAATAAGGAGTGTAAGTTTAGGAGATGATTTAGGCATTTCTTTGGCAACCTATACATGTTTACCTTCGTTTTAGCTACCCATGGACATCATCCTAGTTAAACCCTTTTGAGCCTGTAGCCTATTTTCTTTGACGAACCTTATATGTAAGCCTAATCCATTTTTTCAAGACCGTAATTTGATCCAAAATCCTAAGTGCTTTAAAGTGAAAATGTCATGTGACGAAATAAGAGGAAATTGGGTGAGTATGATGCTCTAAATTGTAGTGGTGCTTGAATGAGTTATGAAAAAGAAAGTGCTATCATAAGAGGTATGTTATGAAAAGAAAAAGGAAAAAGAAAGCTGAAAAGTGAGTTATGCTTAAAATTGAAAAACAAAAGAGGAGAACAAGGGTGGTAGAATAAAAGAAAGAAGAAAGTTTGAAAGAAAAAAATGTCAATGATACAATGTGATGTATTAAAGTGCTTAGGAACATAGTCACTATTTTGGACAGAAATAGCTGATCCTACCCGTCCCTTAGCCTACATTACAACCACCAAAAGACCTATTTGATCCTAATCTTAGCATTCTGACATTTAGTGGAGTGTTACACTAAGGGCAAGCCTATGGTCATCAGTTGCTGCATACGAATTCTTTGTGAGAGCGAGAGCAAGGACATTTTGATACCCATGTTTGAAAAATATGCTATACTTGTGAGTGACTATGGGTAATATATTGTGAGACACACATGGTTGATGAGTTTTGGATAGTTGTACATGATTCTTTGTGCCTTAACTTTTGAATATGAGTTGACCACCATCACGAGTCTATGCTAGAGGTTAAATGGTTTCTACTAATGATCGGAAAACTACCCATTGTTAATAATTGTTGTGTTTGTCTTGACGAATATTTTGTGTTGTTGCTGTGAAACTCTAAGTTGATGTTTAGAGGGACATGATATGTTGTTCGAGGACGAACAAAGCCTTAAGTATGGGGTGTTGATGATAGGCGATATTACGCGCCTATATCAATATATTTTGCCCATATTTATGCCATGTTTTGAGAACAAAGTATATATTTCATTTGCTTTTAGTCCTTTTTACTGTAAGTGAGCTAACGAACATGATTAGCAAAGTTTCAGGTATTAATGATGCAGAAATCAGCATTTTATGGCTTACTTGACGCCAAAGAAAGCTCACGAAGGAAGGAAAGGGAGCTTGAACGCCTAAAGGGCCAAAAGTGATGCATGGAAAATTAGTCCCGGGCTAAAACAACATTTCTGAAGAATTTGGGGACTTGCAGTAAATTATTTGGATTAGGATAATAATACATTAACCTAGTACAATTGGGTTAAGTATTTCATTAGTTTATTTGGATTTGGATAATGTTACATTAACCTAGTACAATTGGGTTAAGTATTTCATTAGCTTAGTAGGAATAGGATATGGGTATTATAAATACCCTATCTTGCTAGAGATGTGGAGGCATTCCTCCCTTAGTGGAGAGATTCATTCACTTACTATTCCAACAATTCTAATTCTTCCATTAATTATATTCTTCTTCTATTCTTCTATTAAATTCCACAAAACGAGAGACGTTACTTTGCAAAGGACTTCACGCCATCCTCACCCTTACACCTAACGTGCAAATCTTTATTGGGGTACAATGATCATGTTTATTGTGACTTCCTTCGCACTCATGGGTAACTAAACCTCTCTGTTGGGGTTATGGAAGCCGAATGAGATACTATCTATTGCTGTGAGTTTGTGAGTTCGTGATACGTATAATGCTTATATCATTATTCTCTTCATCTTAATGCAAATTCTTGTGGATGCAGACGCATAGAATAATGTCAGTATAACATTTAACTTATTCGAAAGAAAAGTTATATTTCTGGAAAAGAGATAATGTCAAGGTAATAGGCTCCCATCCCCTATTAAAAAGTTAGTGTCATAACTGGATTAACCTCTTGGAGAATTCGTACCGTTAGACATGCTTTAAGCTCGAAAGAGTTAAAGTGAAATAATCCTCGAATAGGTCGAAAGACGCCTGGATTTACCATCGAATACAATTCTCTATAAGCACATGCATATCTGAATTCAACACACTCATAGCCAACAGAGACGTATAACTCAGAAGGTGGACATAACCCCAACTCCTCAATTCTCATTGTTTCACAACCTATGAAACATTCTTTCCTTTTTACTTTGCTATTTTCAGTTTTTACTTTAATATTTTGGTTACACATTACAATCCCCCCTTTTTACGAGACTTGCACTAAAAGTCTAGTAATCCTTGCTTACTGTTGGCCAAGCTATTCCCTGTGGGATCGACAACCAACCCAGGTTGGGTTCTATATTTGCTAACGACCGCTTTGCACTCCTATGAGAGTTGTAGATTGAGCGTTATCACATGGTGATACAACTCAGTGAAGAGAAAGCCCAAGCTGAAGCAGAAATTGAGATGTTGAAGAAAAATATGAGCGTACGGTCTGCAGAAGTTGCAAAGAACCAACACCTGGAGGGAGTGAAGAAAATTGCAAAATTGGACGCAGAGCGTCGGAGATTAAGTGGTCTTGTGTGGAAGAAGTTGCTTGGGCCTACAGCCTTGGCCCAGATGAAGCTTGACCTGACCACCCAAACATATGACGACCTGGAGGGAGTGAAGAAAATTGCAAAATTGGACGCAGAGCGTTAGAGATTACGTGGTCTTGTGTGGATGAAGCTTGACCTGATCACCTAAACAACATATGTGGAGCTTCGACCCCAATTACAATCCCAAAGTTACAATATACTACCTATTTTTTTTGTTTGTTGTTGTTTTCATTCACTGGGTTCGATGTTGTATTAAATTTAAAGTATATAAGATAAATGCATAGAATAGTTGTCTTATTTTCTATCAATCATTTCAGGAGCACTTGTTATTTTTTTTTTTACTGATCGACTGACTCTATCCATCTACTTTATGAAATATCAGAGAAAGGAATGAATATAGCGGATAATAAAGATAAGTCGAAGCATGCCGAACCTTCTTCTTCAAAGGCCAAGTTAATAGACGAACCAAGCTAGATAGTCTTCTATCACTAGATTTATGATAATAATTTTTTTTCAAAACTACATATTATATCACACTATCAAAATAAAAATTTAAAAGGAAAATAATTTGGTTAAGTGAAAGGGTGTAATTGGTGGTCTCCACACGTCAATTCCGTGCTGTACTACTCAATGAGAATGGTGTACCCTAATATATGCAATACCCACTAGGCACTAGCCCAAACAGACAAAAAGATCATAATCCCTTTTCTTAAAACAACAATAAAAAAAAATATTGTAAGTATAACCTTACAAATTTGATGTTGAAATCATTGAAGTTTCAATACAGATTACATTCTTTCTTTAGTTTCAATTTATGTGTCACTTAAATAGATCTAATATAATTTAATTTTATAAGTTAATCAAATTGATTTTCCATAAGTGAGGAGGAGTAAATTTAAATGAATAAGAAATATTGTTAGTAATACTAGTCAAAACAAGCAAGGGTTGTTTGGTTGTTGGTTATAATTATGTGCAGTTGTTTGGTTATTTCATTTTCTACAACGTATAAAATATTAGAACAAATTAACTCATGATTTATACATGTTCTATTTAACTGGGAATGTATATTAATAACTAAATATTGTACTTATATGAAATGCAAAGTTTTTTACAATGTAACTAAAAAAATTATGAAATACAAATGTTGGGTATATGAATAAAAATCCTATATTATTAATTGAAAAAAATGAGAAATTATGAAATCAATTTAGTTTAATTTTTATCATTTTGTAATATGTTAATCTATTAGTATTATTTTATCATTGAGTGACTCCAAGCTTCTAACTCTTCACTTTCTTCCCTACCTTAGTTCCCAAACAAAAACTGCCCCATCGACAACCAAATATCGCGCTGAATGTTCACATCTCCACCTTTGGTTGCCATCTCTATACAAAAATCACCTCTCTACTCGGGGACGGAGCCAACATGTGTAATTGATGGGGGTTCACCGTATATTCCTACCAAGTGGGGTCTTAGGAGGGTAAGTGTAAGCAGTCCATACCACTACCTCAAATGTGAGATAGAGACGTCGTTTTCGACAAACCCCCAGCTCAAAATCAAACAATCTAGATAAGGAATTGCAAAAGAACCGTTCACCGAACCCCCTTCGGCGGAAAATCATACTATTTATACATTACTAAAATCATATTATATGTATATATAATAGATGTCGAGCTCCTTTCGATAAGTTTTTCTTCAAATTTTGAACCCCTTCTCCAACATATTAATTGGCCCAATAGAAATAGCTTGGTTCACAACAGTATTCACTTACTTTCCTTAGTTATCCAAACATAGAAACAATGAAATGACAAGAGTCATGCATTCCCAATAGAAACAAAGATTCTACAGTTTAACAATTATAGAATCAGCAACTCAAAGTGTCTGTGCCTTAGCTATATGATATCCTTGGTTGGCGAAATGTGGTAGAACTTCACTAAGCATAGTGTTTTACTTGGAAAATCCAGTGAAAGGTCATTCACTACTTGAGACTACAGAACATACATCAAAGCAAAAGAACCCAAAAATGTTTCAGCATTGTTAATGAAAGCCAGGCGAAACGTGAATCTTTCGTCAAGTCTAAGGAAAAACACCCTACTCAAAGGGACAACAGGAGTTAGAGACACCCTAGAAAAAAGTAGAAAAGCAATAAGCTCAAATACCACAGTCAGTGAAAAGACAAATCCTAATTAGATGAAAGACAGTAAGTAAGTTCTAAGCTATTCTACTGTTAAATTGGTGTAAACATGAAAAATAAAGTTTAATCATTCTAAACTAGTGAGGCAGCCTAAACCATGTTATTCTGTAATCCATCTCCAGAGAAGCATCCTTTTATAAGCGAAAACCGCCAAAAACTAAATAACTTGTTTGTGAGTTAAATTGCCAAGTACCTCGAATACATGGCCATATTCTAGTCTACCTTTCCATATAAAAAATCACTAGTACAACTAAACACCCGCTGTTGGTAACACATAACATACGATGACTGCTGTTAGTCTTCACCCCGCTTCACCATGACCAGTTTCAGGAAATGCACCATGAGTAAAATTCCACGGTAAGTACTTGTGCGCACTGAACACAATCCCCAGCACCAAGGTCGGATTTGACAGAGTGGGATGTCATCGGACATTAGTTCTCGGTCATCTCCTCCTGTGCAACACAAGGTCAAATACAGAGTAAAATGATTATGTAATTCTCAAAACTTAACTACCACTACTGCTATTGCTACCTATATCGGCTACAGCTGCACTACCAACAAGAAGCATTACAAAAACTTCTTTGTCCAACGCAAGTCAAATGGGAAACCAAAAGAATTCATTTTTTTTATAGTGAGGAGAATCTAGCATCAAGTATCCTGCTTGGGAAGGCACAAACGGGTTACAGAACTATATTCAAAACTGAACAACACAATCAAAAGCTAACTCATATAAGCTTTGACATAACAGGCTATGAGAGGAGATGCATTAGATAGCTAGTAAAAATAACCATGCGCAAGCCAAATTAAAACGACAGTTAAAAAGAAAATATTACGAAATAGGCATTACTACTGATATTACTTATAGTAAACTAGAATAAGAACTGCAAAAAACTAAAATTCAAGCAATCCAACCAATCCTATTGAGCGCGTTATGCTTGCAAGAGTAAACTGTACTTGGAACGAAACCAACAGCATGAAAGTGAAGTTCCCCTCCAGCAATAGGTAAGTTCTCAGATGAAATCAAGCATTGTGATCAGTGTTGTTAAGCCTGCCGACTTGGAGCACCACCATAGCCACCACCATATCTAACTTGGCCACCATGAGGTCCATTTTGCTGAGCACCATAATTACCCGAACCTTGTGAATTTCCACTAGCATCGCCATAACCACCGCCCATGTAACCCCCAGCACCTGATTGCATGTCTCTCGATGCACCACCTCCACCAACTGGATTTCCATAAGCACCATCACCTCCACCATATCCACCATAGCCATAACCTTGATTTCCATAACCCGTGGCTCCAGCTGGAGACTGACCAACAGCAGATCCTCCATTAGTGGGTCCACCTCCACCACCAGCACTTGAAACACCCCATGACGTATTACCATAGCCTATGTTCCCATATCCAGAAGGACCCTGAGAACCCCACGAGCTTCTCGATCCACCAGCTTGACTGCTACCACAACTAGCACCAGGCACATTTGGATTTTCGAAGGCTGCAGCAACTGCTGGACCACCATATCCAAGATTGATATCCCCACAGCCAGGATTGGCTCCACCATAACTTCCATAAGTACCATAACCCATGCCATTGTTGGACGATCCATAACCATAACCCGGTGTACCATATCCGGAGGAACCATAACCCGGTGTACCATACCCGGTGTAATATTATATCATACTATCCAAATAAAAATTTAAAAGGAAAATAATTTGGTTAAGTGAAAGGGAGTAATTGGTGGTCTCCATATGTCAATTACGTGCAGTACTACTCAATGAGAATGGTGCACCCGAATATATCCAATACCCACTAGGCACTAGCCCAAACAGACAAAAAGATCATAATCCCTTTTCTTAAAAAAACAATAAAAAAAAAATGTATATATAAGCTTACAAATTTGATGTTGAAATCATTGAAGTTTCAATACAGCTTACTTTCTTTCTTTAGTTTCAATTTATGTGTCACTTAAATAGATCTAATATAATTTAATTTTATAAGTTAATCAAATTGATTTTCCATAAGTGAGGAGGAGTAAATTTAAATGAATAAAAAATATGGTAAGTAATACTAGTAAAAACAAGCAAGGGTTGTTTGGTTGTTGGTTATAATTATGTGCAGTTGTTTGGTTATTTCATTTTCTACAACGTATAAAATATCAGTACAAATTAACTCATGATTTATATATGTTCTATTTAACTGGGAATGTATACTATGAGAAATTATGAAATAAATTTAGTTTAATTTTTATAATTTTGTAATATGTTAATCTATTAGTATTATTTTATCATTGAGTGACTCCAAGATTCTAACTCTTCACTTTCTTCCCTACCTTAATTCCCTAACAAAAACTGCCCCATCGACAACCCAAAATCGCGCTGAATGTTCACATCTCCATCTTTGGTTGCCATCTCTATACAACAATCACCTCTCTACTCGGGGGTGGAGCCAGCATGTGTAATGGATGGGGGTTCACCGTATATTCCCACCAAGTGGGGTCTTGGGAGGGTAAGTGTAAGCAGTCCATACCACTACCTCAAATGTGAGATAGAGACATTGTTTCCGACAAACCCCCGGCTTAAAATCAAACAATCTATATAAGGAATTGCAAAAGAACCGTTCACCGAACCCCCTTCGGTGGAAAATTATACTATTTATACATTACTAAACTCATATTATATGTATATATAATAGATGTCGAGCTCCTTTCGATAAGTTTTTCTTCAAATTTTGAACCCCCTCTCCAACATATTAATTGGCCTAATAGAGTTAGCTTGGTTCACAACAATATTCACTTACTTTCCTTAGTTATCCAAACATAGAAATAATGAAATGACAAGAGTCATGCATTTTCAATAGAAACAAAGATTCTGCAGTTTAACAATTATAGAATCAGCAACTCAAAGTGTCTGTGACTTAGCTATACGATATCCTTGGTTGGCGAAACGCGGTAGAACTTCACTAAGCATAGTCTTTTACTTGGAAAATCCAGTGAAAGGTCATTCACTACTTGAGACTAAAGAACATACATCAAAGTAAAAGAACCCAAAAATGTTTCAGCATTGTTAATGAAAGCCAGGCGAAACGTGAATCTTTCGTCAAGTCTAAGGAAAAACACCCTACTCAAAGGGACAACAGGAGTTAGAGACACCCCAAAAAAAAGTAGAAAAACCATAAGCTCAACTACCACAGTCAGTGCACAGAAAAATCCCAATTAGACGAAAGACAGTAAGTAAGTTCTAAGCTATTCTACTGTTAAATTGGTGTAAACAAGAAAAATAAAGTTTAATCATTCTAAACTAGTGAGGTAGCCTAAACCATGTTATTCTGTAATCCATCTCCAAAAAAGCATCCTTTTGTAAGCGAAAACCGCCAAAAACTAAAGAACTTTTTTGCGAGTTAAATAGCCAAGTACCTCGAAAACATGGCCATATTCTAGACACATTTCCCTATACAAAATCACAAGTTCAACTAAACACTAGCTGTTGGCAACACATACCATACGATGACTGCTGTTAGTCTTCACCCCACTTCACCATGACCAGTTTCAGGAAATGCACCATGTGCGAAATTCCATGGTAAGTACTTGTGCGCACTGAACACAATCCCCAGCACCAAGGTCGGATTTGACAGAGTGGGATGTCATCAGACGTTAGTACTCGGGCATCTCCTCCTGTGCAACACAAGGTCAAATACAGAGGAAAATGATTATGTCATTCTCAAAACATAACTACCACTGCTACTATTACTAACCATATCGGCTACAACTGCAGTACCAACAAGAAGCATCACGAAAACTTCTTTGTCCAACGCAAGTCAAATGGGAAACCAAAAGAATTCATTTTTTTATAGTGAGGAGAAACTAGCATCAAGTATTCTGCTTGGGAAGGCACAAATGGGTTACGAAACTATATTCAAAACCGATCAACAAAATCAAAACCTAACTCACATAAGCTTTGACATAACAGGCTACTAGAGGAGATGCATTAGATAGCTAGTAAAAATAACCATATGCAAGCCAAATTAAAACTACAGTTAAAAGAGAAAATATTAGGAAATAGGCAATACTACTGACAATTACTTATTTTAAACTAGAATAACAACTGCAAAAGACTAAAATTCAAGCAATCCAACCAATCCCATTGAGCGCGTAATGCTTGCAAGAGTAAACTCTATGTGGAACGAAACCAGTAGCGTGAAAGTGAAGTTCTGCTCCAGCAATAGGTAAGTTTTCAGACAAAATCAAGCACTGTGATCAGTGTTGTTGAGCCTGCCGACTTGGAGCACCACCATAGCCACCACCATATCCAACTTGGCCACCATGAGGTCCATTTTGCTGAGCACCATAATTACCCGAACTTTGTGAATTTCCACTAGCATCGCCATAGCCACTGCCCATGTAACACCCACCACCTGATTGTATGTCTCCCGATGCACCACCTTCACTAACTGGATTTCCATAAGCACCATCACCTCCACCATATCCACCATCACCATAACCTTGATTTCCATAACCCGTGGCTCCAGCTGGAGACTGACCAATAGCAGATCCTCCATTAGTAGGTCCACCTCCACCACCAGCACTTAAAGCACCCCATGATACATTACCATAGCCTATGTTCCCATAGCCATAAGGACCATGAGAACCCCATGATAATGCTCAATCTACAACTCTCATGGGAGTGTAAAGCGGTCGTTAGCAAATATAGAACCCAACTGGGTTGGGAATCGATCCCACAGGGTATAGCTTGGCCAACAAGTAAGCGACTATTACTAGACTTTTAGTCCAAGTCTCGTAAGAAGGGGGGATTGTAATGTGTAACCGAAAATATTAAAGTAAAAATTGAAATAGCAAAGTAAAAAGAAAGAATGTTTAGTAGTTTGTAAAACAATGAGAATTGAAGCGTTGGGGTTATGTCCACCTTCTGAGTTTACGTCTCTATTGTCTATGAGTATGTTGAATTCCGACATACATGTGCTCATAGAGAACTGTATTCGATGCTATTCGAGGATTATTTCACTTTAACTCTTTCGAGCTTAAAGCGTGTCTAACGGTACGAATTCTCCAAGAGGTTAATCCAGTTACGGCACTAACTGTTTAATAGGGGATGGGACCCTACTACTTTGACATTATCTCTTTTCCAGACAGATAACCTTTCTTTCGAACAAGTTAAATGTTATACTGGTGTATTCTTGCATTTGCAACCACAAAGAATTTAGATTAAGATGAAGAGAATAATGAGATAAGCAGTATACGTGTCACGAACGCACAAGCTCATAGTAATAGATAGTACCTCATTCTGCTTCCATAACCCCAACAGAGAAGTTTAGTTACCCATGAATGCGAAGGAGATCATGATTAACATTGTTATTATACCACAATGGTGATTAATTTCGTGTAGCACAAGAGTGGTAGACGTTTAGGCATGAATTCCTAGGCAAAGTAACGATTCTCTTGTTGCGGAAATTAAGAATAGATGAATAGAAGAAAAATAGAATTAATGGAAAGATTAGAACTGTTGGAAGAGTAGAAAAGATTAATAGTTGAAGAATATCTATTAGAAAGATGGAAAGAAAATATAAAATCTCTAGCAAAATAGGGTATTTATAATACCCATATCCTAATCCTACTAAGCTAATGAAATACTTAACCAAATCCTACTAAGCTAATAAAATACTTAACCCAATTGTACTAGGTTAATGTAACATTATCCAAATCCAAATAAACTAATGAAATACTTAACCCAATTGTACTTGGTTAATGTATTATTATCCTAATCCAAATAAGTTACTGCAAGTCCCCAAAGTCTTCAGAAATGCTGTTTTAGCCCGGGACAGATTTTCCATGCATCACTTTTGGTCCTTAGGCGTTCAAGCTTCCTTTTCTCCTTCCGTGAAGCTTTCTTTGGCGTCAAGTTATTCATAAAATACTGAATTCTGCATCATTTACACCTAAAACTTTGCTAATCATGTTTGTTATCTCACTTATAGGAAAAAGGACTAAAAGTGCATGAAATATATAATTTGTTCTCGAAACATGGCACAAATATGGGCAAAATATATTGATATAGGTGCATAATATCGCCTATCATCAACACCCCACACTTGAAGCTTTGTTCGTCCTCGAGCAAAATATCATGTCCCTCTCAACATTACATTAGGTTTCACAGCAACAACACAAAATATTCGTCAAGAGAAGTACAACAATTACCAACAAAGAGTAGTTTTCCGATCATTAGTAGAAACAGGTTAACCTCTAGTATAGACTCGTGATGGTGGTCAACTCATATTCAAAAGTTAAGGCACAAGGAATCATATACAACTACCCAAAACTCATCAACCATGTGTTTCTCACAATATCTTACCCATAATCACTCATAAGTATAGCATCTTTTTCAAAAATTGGTATAAAAGTATCCTTGCTCTCGCTCTCACAAAGAATTCATATGCAGCAACTGATGACCATAGGCTTTCCCTTAGTGTAATGCTCCACTAAATGTCAGAATACTAATCTTAGGATCAAATAGGTCTTTTACAGGTTGTAATGTAGGCTAAGGGACGGGTAGGACTATTTTGGCCAGAAATAGTGACTAAGTTCCTAAGCACTTTAATACATCTCGTTGTATCATCAACATTTTCATTTCAACCTTTCTTCTTTCTTTTATTCTACCACCCTTGTTCTCCTCTTTTGTTTTTCAATTTTAAGCATAACTCACTTTTCATCTTTCTTTTTCATTTTCCTTTTCATAACATACCTCTTATGATAGCACTTTCTTTTTCATAACACATTCAAGCATTACTGCAATTTAAAGCATCATACTCACCCAATTTCCTCTTATTTCGTCACATGACTTTATACGTTAAAGCACTTAGGAATTTGGATCAAATTACGGTCTTGAAAAAAGTGGATTAGGATTTCATATGAGGTTTGGCAAAGAAGTAGGCTAAAGGCTCAAAAGGGTTTAACTAGGATGATGTCCACGGCTAGGTAAAATGAAGGTAAATATGTATAGGTTGCCAAAGAAATTCCTAAATCATTTCCTAAACTTACACTCCTAATTTTCGCTTTGCATACATACCAGGCAAGTTCTAGCATCAGCTACAAACATAGAATATACTATTAATCTCACACACACAAGGCACATGGTCGACTTTATTGGAAGTAGTATAGACTCTCGACCCAACAAGTGAAGGAATTGAACCACACAATATCACATAATGAGTCACAATTAGAGCTTACACGTCTCAAAAAATTACTACTAAAAAAAACTTAACTTAAACTAAAAAAATGAAACACACAAAAAAAATGAAACAAAGTAAACAAAGTGATCAAACATAGATGCAGTAGAGAAGTATAGCATGCAACACCGCCACCCCACACTTAAACAGGACACTGCCCTCAGTGAAAAGTAAATACGAAGAACCTGGTCAGTCGGACTCTTCCTCAATGTCGGGGGTCATAACCCCTTCGTCTGAATCATCATAAGAGTCGTCGTCAGAGTTCTCCTCCACGTCGAAATCTGGCAAGCGTCGATCATCATCGGTCGGCACATCATCGTCTAGAGGTTCCTCAAAGTATGTGCCTACTCCACATATCTCCCGTGCATGCATATTCATTGGATAGTCATGGTCCAGCTGTTGGAGCTCTGCAGCAGTTGGAAGATGACCTCCACTCATTATTGTGAACCGTGTCATGTCATCAAGATGACGGAAGAAACTCTCATCTCGAGCATGTCTCTCCGCAGTAGTAAGGTTGACACCATGTGTTGTTTCAGCATCTTTGACCTTTGTGAGGTAAACCTTCTTCGAGTTATGTGAGAGTTTGTGATCAGCTTGTTCCTCTTCGATATCCTCCTTCCACAAGATTACTGTCAACAGATTACCAAAATTGAAGTGGGACCTCTTGTGTAGTCTGGCCTTCCGCATTGTAGAATGAATGATTGCCCCAATGTTGATAGGGACATTCGTCATCAATGCATAGACCAAACACACTCTATCTCTTGTTATTTTGGTGTATTGAGTCCTAGGAATAAGGCATGAGTTGACGATGCGCAAGCAGATTCTTGCTTCCCTATTCAAAGGAGCATAGGGGAAGGTGTTGTGTCATCTGGTGTCTTGGTGTCTGCTCCACCTTGCCATGGATCTACTTCCACAAAGTGTGTGTCGAATTGATCTATAAGGAGGTCTGCTGTACAGCTCTTTGAATGGTGCTGGATCGACCGAAGGTAAGCCAAGAAAGGAGTTGATAAAATCCGCGTTAAGCTATAAAACTTGGCCCCGAATCTTGACTTCGCTTTCTGTGGTTTTCGGTGACCAGTTGGCGTAAAATTCTCTTATCAAATCAAGATTACATTCTCCCATGTCGCGGAAGATGAAATCCAGATTCAAGTCGACATGAACATATTTCCTTGTTGATTAAGTCTACATGAATATATTTGCTTTCCTTGTTGTTCCTATACCATTCTTTGGCTTCCTCCTCAAGAACCCATTTTATTCTAAACATTCGGCATGGTAATTGCATTGAGGATAATTCTCCTTGGTCCTTGCGACCTCTTTTCTTGCCCTTTTGGGATGTGGTATCCTTATCTTGTCTCGCTTTAGGTGCCATTGTTCCTGAGATTTAAATGATAATTCATGTTAGCATCAACTCAATGGAAACAATCTATAAACAAGCCATCAGGGTACCACCCCACACTTAGGTTCGTTGATACAAATCAATTAAGTGAAAGTGGTCGATTACTTAGGCTTCGTCGGCATATGTTTAAGGAGCTATATTCCGACAAGAAAAGTAGTGATGTATCACTTCTTGCAACCTTTGCAATACGTTCATGTTAGGTAAAGCAAGACTACTACATAGGGGTTTCATCATGGTATAGTTTCTATCAACAATTACAACCTCCTATGTCGGTAGGCAACTATAAGTCTTATCCCGATGAACGGGATAGCCTAACATGTAGGTATACAAGTGACAAGACTATGCAATGTTCAAGTCAGAAACAAGTTAAGATTATCCTAACGTACATGTTCACTCACATGGTTTTGCATAAACAATTCAAACACTTTAACATCACCAATATTTCTTCAAGATGTAGAAATTCATAATAGACATAGCGACTTAGTACTTACGAGAAATAGATGAAGAATAAAAGAGTACTTACGTGATTAAAGCCTTTGGAGATGTTCTTGTTAATTGAAAGAGCAAAAAGAAAAATTTTGAGATGATTTGGAGTGGATGTGCGGCGCCTTTAGGTCAAGTTTCAATGTCTTTATGTTTCAATACTAAGTCCCCTTTATATAGGAAAAGAATGGGTCGGGTCTTGACCCATTTAAATCGGTTTTGGAGACAAAAAGGGACCATAGACGGCGCCTTTAGCTTTGCCTAAGCATGGTATAGGTGGTGCCTAATGCAAAGCATAAGCGAGCATAGGCGGCGCCTAGTGTAGTGCATAAAGGGACCATAGGCGGCGCCTAATCCATGGCATATGAGATTCTGATACCAAATGCTTTAGCATAGGCGGTGCCTATGCTAGAGCATACCTGAGCATGGGTGGCGCCTATGTCTTTGCACACTAGATTCCGATACCTTAGGCTATAGTATAGGTTTTGCATTGTTCGTGGCCTAGTTTTACCTAGGCCTAGCCTTGCTCGATGCCTATTTTGTCAAGAGCAATGCTCAATCCATATCCTTATGCATCTTTATTCCAAACTTACCACCTTTACCATACACTACGTCCAAATCATCATTTGAAACCACTCTCCTCATTGAATACCTCTTGCACCTATATTTGCTCAAAACCAATGAAAACGATTAGTACGATGGGTTGCCTACCATCTAGCGCCTTAGTTTTGGTCGTGGCACAACTCTTATTTTTGGATTTTCATTTATCAAAAGCAAAACAAGTACTAGAACGAAAGAAAGACAAAAACGATAAATGATAAACGACGATGGGTTGCCTCCCATCTAGCGTCTTATTTATTGTCATGGCTCGACGTAGTTACCTCGAGTACTTAGACTTCGTCGAGATAAGTGATGGCCATATAATTCATCGAGTCAAGAGGAAAGATATAGGGTTTAATACGTTGACCATTCACCTTGAAGACAACACCATTATTGTCTTCCAATTCAACTACTCCAGACGAGTAGACTTGGATAACTTTGTATGGACCAGACCACTTCAACTTTAACTTACCTAGGAACAGCTTCAATCTAGAGTTGAAGAGAAGTACCATATCATCCTTTTGGAAGTTTCAACAATCCGCTGATCATGATACTTTTTCATCCGCTCCTTGTATAGGTCTGACCTTTCATATGCATGGAGACGAAACTCATCTAATTCGTTCAGCTGCTCCAACCTCAGATTCATTGCATCACACCAATTCAAGTTCAATTGCTTCAATGCCCACAATGACTTATGCTCGAGCTCAATGGGTAAATGACAAGCCTTCCCATAAACTAGTTGATAAGGAGACAGGCCAATGGGTGTTTTGAATGCAGTCCTATACGCCTATAGTGCATCATTTAGCTTCCGAGACCAATCCTTCCTATTAGCATTGACCGTCTTCGCAAGGATTTGCTTGATCTCCCGATTGGAAACCTCTACTTGTCCACTTGTTTGTGGGTGATAAGGCGTGGCTACCTTGTGTTGCTTGACACCATACTTGGCCAACACGGATTTGAATAGCTTATTGCAAAAGTGAGATCCTCTATCACTTATGATAGTACGTGGTACTCCAAAGCGAGAGAAGATATTCCTCTTTAAGAACGCTACAACACGCTTTCCTTCATTGTCAGCCAACGCTACAGCTTCAACCCATTTCGAGACATAATCTACAGCAACTAAGATGTACTTCATTCCAAACGAATTCACGAATGGACCCATGAAATCAATGCCCCACACATCAAAAAGTTCTACCTCAAGGATTTTTGACATGGGCATCTCATGGTGTTTCGAAATAGCACCTTGACTCTGGCATTGGTCGCACCTTATAACATAGTCATAGGCATCTCTAAATATCGAAGGCCATTAGTAACCACTTTGCAATACTTTCCTTGCCATCTGATTGCCTGCATAATGTCCTCCAACTTGGGAAGTGTGGCATGCTTCCAAAATATTAGGCACCTCTACATGGGATATACATCGTCGAATAATACCATCCGCACATTGTCGAAATAAATATGGCTCATCCCAGTAGTAGTGTTGTACGTCATGCATAAACTTCCTCCTTTGGTGGTAAGATAAATTGGCAGGTATCACATTACTCACCACAAAATTTGCAAAGTCGGCATACCATGGTAATTTTTCCATTGTTGTGGCTAATATCTCCTTGTCAGGGAATGCATCATCAATCTGAATTTCAGGTTGCGCCACATGCTCATTCTCGAGTCTAGATAGGTGGTCGGCCACTTGGTTCTCGCAACCTCTTCTATCTTTGACCTCGAAATTGAACTCTTGCAGCAGTAATACCCATCGAATTAATCTTGGTTTTTCATCCTTCTTTGTCATTAGATACCTAAGAGATGCATGGTCTGTGTGAACGATCACCTTAGTACCCAATAGATAGGCACAAAACTTCTCAAATGCATACACAACTGCTAGGGGCTCTTGTTATGTCACAGTGTAGTTCCTTTGGGCTTCATTTAGGACCTTACTCGCATAGTAGATAGGATGAAATAGCTTCTCCTTTCTCTGACCAAGCACAGCTCCAACGGCTACTCCACTAGCATCACACATGACTTCGAACGGGAGAGACCAATCTGGTGCTACCATGATAGGGGCTTCAATGAGTTTTCCTTTGCGGCATTTGAATGCCTTTAAGCACTCTTCATTAAAGTCAAACTTCGCATATTTATCCAAGAGTTTGCACAATGGACTAGCAATTTTGGAGATGTCTTTGATGAATCGATGATAGAAACCAGCATGGCCGAGAAAACTACAAACTCCCTTCACCGAAATTGGAGGCGGTAGCTTCTCAATAACCTCTATTTTTGCTCGATCAACCTCAATCCCTCTTTCGGAGATCTTGTGCCCAAGAACGATACCTTCTTTTAACATGAAGTGGCATTTCTCCCAATTTAGCACTAGGTTGAATTCTACACATCTTTGCAACGCCATGCTTAGGTTTTCCAAGCACGCTTTAAAAGACTCACCAACAACTAAAAATTCGTCCATAAATACCTCCAAAGTGTCTTCAACCATATCAGAAAAAATAGACATCATACAACGTTGAAAGGTGGCTGGTGCGTTACATAACCCGAATGGTATATGTTTGAAGGAAAACGTACCATATGGTCATGTAAACGTTATCTTCTCTTGGTCTTCGGAGGCAATACAAATCTGATTGTAGCCTGAATAACCGTCCAAGAAACAAAACCATTCTTTCCCCGCTAATCGATCTAGCATTTGGTCCATAAATGGCATTGGAAAGTGATCTTTGAGTGTCCAAGAATTCAGCTTTCGGTAGTCCATGCATTCTCTCCATCCAGTGATGGGTCTGAGTGGAATAAGCTCATTCTTCACATTCGCGACCACCGTCATGCCTCCTTTCTTGGAAACACATTATACCAGGCTTACCCATGTACTATCAGAGATTGGATATACAACTCCTACGTCTAACCACTTGATAATTTCTTTCTTCACCACTTCTTGCATAGGTGGGTTTAGACGTCTTTGATGCTCAATGGTGGATATGCAATTTTCTTAAAGCTGAATTTTATGTGTACAAATCCCAGGTGGAATACCAATAATATCCGCAATGGTCCATCTAATGGCTCCAATATACTTCCGTAGAATAGCAATGAGAGTTGCAACTTGTTGCTCACCCAAATCTGCTGCAACAATGACTGGAAGTGTCTTTCTGCTTCCTAGGAATGCATACTTTAAATGCCTTGGCAGCTCCTTCAATTCTAATGTGGGTGGCTCTTCAATAGATGGCTTAGCTGGTGGTGTGGGTCGATTCTTGAGATCAAGGTCCAGATTCTTGGGACCATAGTGATATGTCCCTAATCCTGATAGAGCACAAATAGCTTCTTCACAATTTTCAGCTTCCTCATTCTCTCCATTCATGAGCACAACCGCTAAAGGGTCATCAATAATTTGCTCTTCTTCAAGTAATTCTTTCTCATAATCAAAGAAAACATCAGCCACCGAAAATACACTAAGATCTTTGGGTTGCTTCATTGATTTGCACACATCAAAGCGAACCACTTCGTCATTTATTTGGAATGAAAGCTCATTAGCTCTCAAATCAATAAGCACACTTCCTGTAGCAAGGAAAGGGCGTCCCAAGATTATGGGAACTTCTGAGCCTACCTCACAATCCAAAATAACAAAGTCTGCCGAAAAGATGAATGAAGAAACCTTTACCAATACATCACATAGAATACCAACAGGTCGTTTTACCGACCTATCCGCCATGACAAGCCTCATGTTGGTTTGAGTAGGATCCCCCAACCCCAACTTCTTATAGATTGATAATGGCATCAAATTGATGCTGGATCCTAAATCACATAATGATTTGGCAAAATTCAAAGATCCAACGGTGCAAGGAATAGTGAAAGATCTGGGGTCGGCCTTCTTCTGAACTATCATTCGGGTAGCGATTGCGCTGCAATGATGAATATCTTCTCTCAACTCATAACTTGCTGCCCGCTTCTTTGTCAAAAGATCCTTCATAAAATTCACATACCCAGGCATTTGTTCAAGTGCCTCCACCAATGGAACATTAATGGTCAGCTGCTTTAACATAGTCATGAATTTGCTGAACTTTGTATCATCCGCCACCTTCTTCAATCTTTAAGGGAAAGGTGGTGGTGGGTATGGAATTGTTCTCTCCACGGATTTCTTCTCCTTTTGCTTCCGTTTTTCCACTTTTTCAGGATGCACGTCGCTGGGTGTGACGTCCTTGACGTCTTCCGCGGATTCCTCTCCTATTGCATTGTCATCCAAGTACGCAGCTTCGTCAACCACTTGCTTTCCTTTTGCTGAAGTTTCCAGCACCTTACCACTTCTGGTAGTGATGGCCATGCATGACCCATCATTCCTTGGGTTTTGCACAGTATCACTAGGTAGAGTGCCGGCCTTTCTTTGATTGAGTGCTGCTGAAAGTTGGCTCAATTGCTGCTCTATTTGCTTGATTGAAGTGGAATGTGAATCAACTAATTGTTTCATGGAGGACAAATCATTAATTACCTCCGTTACTCCCGCGCTCATTTCTCCCACTCTTTTCAATAATTTAGCCATCATGTCTTCCATACTTCCAGAATTAGATGTGGTGGTGTCACGTCTACCAGGGGGAACGTACAAACCACTCTTTTCATTCTTGTTCTTCCAACTACCTTGGTCCTTGTTTCCAGATTTATCATAATAGTTCCGACCTTGGTTTCCTTGGGTATTCCCACAGAAACCCCTCTGATTGTTCAAGTAGTTGGCCTCTTCTTCCGAATCAGATTCGTCTCTTCCTTTTGACGCAATTGCTTTCACCTTTTTGGTCTTCCCTGATAATAAATGCTTTGTAAGAAGATCCATTTATGTTTTCATGTGCGCCATATCTTGATCATGTTCTTCTTCTCTTCTTCTTTGGTCTGCAGTCATGCCAATAGATGAAGTGGGGCTTGCTACCTCAGAATCCCTGGTATGCCAAGCTCTACTTTTCTTCGTCATACGATCTAGCATATTGCTTGCTTGACAAAAGGTAAGGTCCATAAAAGATCCTCCAGATGCATTATCAACCACTAGTTTAGTTATTGAATTCAAGGCTCTGTATAATATCTCCATTAGGTGAATATTAGTCATATGATAGTTTGGGCATCTCGATGGATTTGTCTTAAACCTCTCCCATGTTTCATGAAGAGCTTCAGTGGGAAACTGACGAAAGTTGCTGATTTCATCTCGCAATTGTGCTCTTTTGGATGGCAGAAAGAATCTTTCTAGGAAAGCGTCTCTCAATTGCCTCCAATTTGTAATAGAATCAGGAGTCAGCCAATTTAACCATAGAGTTGCCTCCCCAGACAGAGACAATAGGAATAGACGTAATCGAATTGCATTCTGACCAACACCAGGATTGTCAAATGACTTGCATGTAGAAATAAAGTTGATGAGATGCATATTCGGATCATCGCCTGATAGTCCACCAAATAATCTCTTGAGTTGCAATAACTGAATCATGGTGCTTGTGATGTTGAACTTGGCTCCGAGCGCTAATAGTGGAGGAATAATGGCTCCTGTGGCTCTGGCTCCATCAAGATCATCATCATCGTCGTCAAAAGCTGGTTGCATGGGTTGGCGATCATACCTAAACCGAGCTTGACGACCTCTTCTATTGGCAGGTGTTATGATTTCAGCATCACGCCTTAGGTTTAGTAACTCGTAATTACCTAAATCCTCATCGTCAGGATTTGCTGTTCGCCCAGGGTTATCAATGTTTTATTGATGTACTTGGGCGGCAGCAAGAGCAGCTAGTCTCGCCTGTTCCTGTTGAGCAGCCATCTATTTGATTTCTGCTTGTGCTTCCATTCTACCAATATGTTGTGGTTCAGGATTGATAGGTAATAACGGTTGACCAGAACTTCGAGTATGGGGCATGCACTAAATAAAAACCTGCAGTAAACAAAAACAAAAACTAAAAGTAAAAGTATGAGAATCTTTGACCAAAGGGTCTAGTAATTATCACAAACTTAATTGACACTCGTATTCCCCGGCAACAGCGCCAATTTTTGATAATGCTCAATCTACAGCTCTCGTGGGAGTGTAAAGCAGTCGTTAGCAAATATAGAACCCAACTGGGTTGGGTATCGATCCCACAGGGAATAGCTTGGCCAACAAGTAAGCGACTATTACTAGACTTTTAGTGCAAGTCTCGTAAGAAGGGGGGATTGTAATGTGTAACCGAAAATATTAAAGTAAAAACTGAAATAGCAAAGTAAAAAGAAAGAATGTTTACTAGGTTGTAAAACAATGAGAATTGAAGCGTTGGGGTTATGTCCACCTTCTGAGTTTACGTCCCTATTGGCTATGAGTGTGTTGAATTCCGACATGCATGTGCTTATAGAGAATTGTATTCGATGGTAAATCCAGGCGTCTTTCGACCTATTCGAGGATTATTTCACTTTAACTCTTTCGAGCTTAAAGCGTGTCTAACGGTACGAATTCTCCAAGAGGTTAATCCAGTTACGGCACTAACTGTTTAATAGGGGATGGGATCCTACTACCTTGACATTATCTCTTTTCCAGACAGATAACCTTTCTTTCGAACAAGTTAAATGTTATACTGGCGTATTCTTGCGTTTCCAACCACAAAGAATTTAGATTAAGATGAAGAGAATAATGATATAAGCAGCATATGTGTCACGAACTCACAAGCTCATAGTAATAGATAGTACCTCATTCGGCTTCCATAACCCCAACAGAGAAGTTTAGTTACCCATGAATGCGAAGGAGATCTTGATTGACATTGTTATTATACCACAATGATGATTAATTTCGTGTAGCACAAGAGTGGTAAGCGTTTAGGCATGAATTCCTAGGCAAAGTAATGATTCTCTTGTTGTGGAAATTAAGAATAGATGAATAGAAGAAAAATAGAATTAATGGAAAGATTAGAACTGTTGGAAGAGTAGAAAATATTAATAGTTGAAGAATGTCTATTAGAAAGATGGAAAGAAGATATAAAATCTCTAGCAAAATAGGGTATTTATAATACCCATATCCTAATCCTACTAAGCTAATGAAATACTTAACCAAATCCTACTAAGCTAATGAAATACTTAACCCAATTATACTTGGTTAATGTATTATTATCCTAATCCAAATAAGTTACTGCAAGTCCCCAAAGTCTTCAAAAATGCTGTTTTAGCTCGGGATAGATTTTCCATGCATCACTTTTGGTCCTTAGGTGTCCAAGCTTCCTTTTGTCGTTCCGTGAAGCTTTCTTTGGTGTCAAGTTATTCATAAAATGCTGAATTCTACATCATTTACACCTGAAACTTTGCTAATCATGTTCGTTAGCTCACTTATAGAAAAATGGACTAAAAGTGCATAAAATATATAATTTGTTCTCGAAACATGGCACAAATATGGGTAAAATATATTGATATAGGTGCGTAACATCGCTTATCATCACCCCATGAGCTTCTTGATCCGCCAGCTTGACCGCTACCATAACTAGAACCAGGCACATTTGGATTTCCGAAGGCTGTAGCAACTGCTGGACCACCATATCCAGGATTGACAGCCCCATAGCCAGGATTGGCTCCACCGTAACATCCATAAGCAACATAACCCATGCCATTGTTGGACGATCCATAGCCATAACCCGGTGTACCATATCCAGAGGAACCATAAGGTGGATAGCCACCTACAGTGTTTTGTGACTGCATGTATCTGTTGGTATCCATTCTGTCATAAGAACTGGGATTGTCACCAGATGCACCATACCCCTGGTTACTTCCACCACCCATACCACTACCACCGTTACCCATGGAACGACCACCAAAACCAGCAGAACTACCATCTCTTGGAAGAGCACGCTTTACTTCCACTTGTTACCCACGGAGATCATGAAATGTCTTGTGTACTAAACTTCTATTGAACCTGCAAGCGTCTTAATTACGACTTCCTGAAAGTATATATGGAACAACAGGTCTGTAAAACCCAACAGATGTACAAATGATTTAAAATTCTTTAACAGAAGCACCTTTACCCAAGCGATGGCACTATTACACAAGAACACTGAACTTAAAAGACACGTTTATTTAAGACATCACCACAGGAAGTTTCCATTTGGTGTGCAACTAGAAACAAAGGGATGATTCAAGTTTCAAATACTCTATTAAGTCATTAAAATGTTTAGGGCAAACAATGCTCTAAACTAGAAGAAGGCGCACAATTAAACTAAAATAAACCACCATCATAGTGCTTTAATCAGTTACCTACTTACCTTCACCACTGCAGAAATCATTGTGAATAAACCATTACCTATTGTCGTTAACAATACAAAAGAGGACATTAGACTAAAATAAACCTGTCTGCACACTATCAACAGAAAGAAGAAAAACATGACTCTATCACAAATGAGGTCTGAAGTATACGTGAATCTTACCACTACCTCAATATCTGTCTACATATATAAATGTTTATTTGGTTTGGAATATCACCGGTAAATATGTGGGGTTCGATAATATATTTTCATCATTAACTAAAAGTTTCAAATTTGAACACTAACAATGAGAAAATTGTTGTTGATATGTATTTTTCGTGAAATAAGACTTGTTTGAAGGAATGTATATTGGTTGGATTACTAAATTTCGAATATTAGAAAGTTAAAGAAATTGACTTATCTTTTTAAGAATCTTTTAAAATATTGAAATATCTAGTTGTATAGGTTTCTATGGTAGATTTTGATATATTTCATAATTCTACAAAATATAGTTGTTATTTTTACAGTTTAGAATGTTTCTAAAGGCTGTAAATATTACATAGCCCATCACTTCTTCCTTTAAAAAAATAAAATTATACGATATATGTGTTTGTGAAAATATTAAAATTTTATAAATGTTTTATTGGAAGGAATGCTGATTAACCGATAGAATTGTAATTTTATAATATTGTGTGTTCTGCAAAAGTCAATAAAATATCGTGCATTTTTTTACACGACTCTAAAAAAATATTAACTAGAAAAAATATTTTCAAAATTTAACCTTTATTTATATCCTAACATATTTGGTATTTTCTTGAAACAATAACTATTTTTAGTAATAACGATAGATAATTTGAGACAAACGAATATATTACTACGTCTATCCACCTTTATTTTTTACTATAGCAAAAAAAAATCACTTTTACCATATTATTAAGTCATCAATTCAAGTTGTGAGAACAGTTTTTTATAGACTTGCATAACAAGATTGCGTACACTAAATTCTTATTGATTTTTTCTTTCAATTTTGCACATAACAGAAGTTTTAGTATACCCAATAACTCTCTTTTATTTTCAATTCACCTAATAGTTAGTGAGATGAAACGACTTATAATAACGAAGGATACTCTAGTAAAAATATCAAGTTTTCAAATATAAATAAATAAAAATAAATGGAGAAAACATAATATTTGTGGACCAAAATAAATGCTTAAAAAGAAGCACCACATGTAAATCCTCACTTTTTCCCATAGAAGGATCAAATTGCATTCATGTGTGAGTGACAATTACTAGTGTACTGTATCAATTGCACATGTTTAATACTTATTTTTATCAACTTGTCGAAAATGACCCTTTTAATTACTTGAAAATGACACATATGTCCTTTTTATTACACCCTATATTTCCTCAAAATCTAATTTACACCCCCCAAAATAGAATTAATTTTCTGTTTTACACCCTTTTTTATTTAATTTTATGAAAACATTATAATATTTCTATTTAAGATTGAACGGTATTGATATGACTGAATAACAATTAAGCAACCAACATTTTAGTATTTATTTTTTAGTATACATGATAAGGCTAAAAAAAGGTATTTGTTGGTGCATTACATATTGGGTATTAATTCTTGTGGTTTAGTTTTGTCTCTTAGTTAATGATTAAATGGGAATAACTAATTAAGCAACCAAAATTTTTGTACTGTATTAATTTGTGTTGACAATTACGAAGACTGGGCTAAATAAGGTATTGCAAACAAATTTAATTTGTTGGTGCATTGCATATAGGGTATTAGTTCTTCTCGTTTAATTAATTATTTGATTCTTAGTTATGTTTAAATGAAGATTATTAAATAAGCAACTTCACCAAATCTAGTTATGAAAATTTACAACATGATTAATGAGGCAAGATACTGTTTTACAACAAAGTGGAAGTGTAGATTAATTAAATAATGGGGATTGTCAAATCATGTTTAGTTAGATTGCTTCATAAAAAAAATTATTTGATTACACTCTTTAAGTACGCATGATACTGTTTTCAAATTACACTCTTTAGGATGGTCATTTGTTATCTCCCTTTGTGGACTAATATAAATAGACAATGTTAGGGTTATTTTTGAGTCATTTGTTATCTCCCTTTGTGGCAAATGAAGAAATTTTTCACCAATTTTTTAGGCCTATACAAATAAAAAGACATATATTATATATATAAATACGTAATAAAATAAATAAATTTGGGCAATGACGAAATTTTTATAACGTAAAAGTTTTATGATTCGTATCTTGGCAACACGAGTTAGGACGACTAATAAATCAGCAACCGCTTCGTATGTCGTATTTAAAATCCAATTTGAGCCCACATTTTAAAAAATTATATATTTTTATACATATAAGCACACAAATATTTTCAATTTATTTTGATAATTATTTATTTGTTAGAAATATTTTTATTTACAAGTGTTTATCCAGGTTGGGAATACTTGACGGGAGTGACATTTAACGAAGAGTATAAATTTTGTGTTTGCATTTTTATATATTTTACACTTGTACAAAATATAAATTATAGTGTAAAATTTATTTTTGGGGCATTGGACGGAAATGCTTTTTACAAATGTTCATCACGTGTTTAGGCAAATATAGGTCGTTAATATTTATATTAAAAAATTAAATTAATTTAGATACTTAATTAATTCATACTTATACATTGAAATATGTTGCATATATTTTTCTTTAATATAATTTTTCTGATAGTTTTTATTTTTCACGCGATTCTTATCACACTTTAGGCAAATTTAGGTCATTACAAGTTTTGTTAAAATTGATTTAGATACTTAATCAAATAATTCACTTTTTTACATTAATGGATATTATGTAGAATTTTTTTCTTAAAATAATTTTTCTTTATTCAATTTTGTCTTTACGTACATATTTATATATTTTGCTTATATATATTTTTTACGATAGCATACGCGTTATATTATTTTAACATATATTTTATATTATATTTGCATGCATTGATTTTTTTTCTTTTTTCTTTTTTCTTTTTATAATAAACTTAAGTCTGGCCGGGAACTATATTTGTAGATTCTGAAGGGTGTCTAACCCCTTCCCTTCACAATAATTTGAATCCTTACCTAGAATCTAAATTGGTTTCGTCATACTCCCTCCGTTTCGAAAAGAATTACCTACTTTGATTTGGCACAAAGTTTAAATAAATAAAGAAAATTTTTGAATCTTGTAGCCTTAAATTAAAGTAGTGTCAAATGTATCAAAAGGCCCTTTAATCTTGTGGTCATAAACATGCCATTTGGAAAGTTTAAATTAAAGTATTGCCAAAAAATGAAAGGGGTCATTCTCTTTTAAACGAACTAAAAAGGAAAGTAAGTAATTTCTTTTTAAACGGAGGGAGTACTTGTTAATAAATAAACAGGTTTCCTATTTTTTCTTGAAAATTAGGTGGCGACTCTATTGACACTCAATTTTGACCAACCGATATCACTTTTAGACTGTTATTATATCAAAATTATTTAATTTTAATTATCAATATTTTTAAATATTATTCTTACATTGAGTACATACTAACGCGTCGCATTTATAATTAAAGGAAATGCATAAATTATTTCTTAGCTTTTAGTATCATTTTCATAATTTTTAAACTCAAATTCAGCATTTTATGTATTTTTTATTAATATTTATTAAATTATTTTCCACGTACTTATGCACATCCACATTTTTGCAAACACAATATCTAGTTTTCCATTATTTAGCATTATTTATTTTATTAAATTATTTATTATTAATTATTATTATTTATTATTTAATTATTATTATTATTTATTATTTATTATTTAATATTGTTATGTATTATTTAATTATTATTATTATTATATACTATTATCGCTATTTTAATTTAAATAACAGCCTAATTTAATTCATTTTGCCTAAATTTATTCACCTTTTAACTTAATTTTGTCCAATTTCTTACAATTCTAGCCATTTTTGAAACTCAATTCCAAATTTTCAATTTTTAGATCTCAGTTGTTGATCCTAAACGGATCCAACGAATGAGATCTGATACACCTTTCTTTCCTTTTTAATCCAAAAACCTAATCCTAATTCTAAAACGAAACAACAACCCCTTTTCTCTCTCTATCTAACCTCTCTCCTTCTCTATCTATCTAACCTCTCTTTCCCATGGCTGCCGCCGCTGATCGGCAGAGCAGCGCTACCGAGACCCCCTTCTCCAATAGCTTTCCCACCGCGCTCTATATGCGCTGCCAACGCCTACTCCGGCGATACCAGATATACCACTGCCTCCTGTCGTTCGTCCTCGCCGCTGGCAGCACTGCGCCGCCAGCCCCTTAGCCTCCATCACCATCTCTCCCTCTATTTTCCCCTTTCCGGCGATGAACCATCACGCCAACGCCGCTCCAATATTGCCACGAGACCCCCCTGCTCTCCAACCTCCTTCGTGAACTAACCATCGCCGCCCCAGGTCATATCTGTCGTCCAGCCGCCAACAACCTTCTCCGTGCCATTGATCCGTTTGTCAAAAAAGAGATGAAAAACCCATCCACAGGTTTGCCTAAATATTTAAATGTTTGTGTTTACTTTTAATCTCTTTTCCCCTTCTTTAATAGATTTCAAAATCTGAATTAACAATGCATGAATGATTTATTTCAACCGATTCTTTGCCATTTTGTGTGCTTATGTTTTAAGACTACCAGATGTGAAAAATATAAATTTTAATAATGATCAATTTTGTCATAGTTTGATAATTCCAAATTTTGAAATTATCCACCTTCTTTGAATTAGTTGACAAATTTCTCAGCTCGTGATTATAACGGAGAACATTTGACTGCGTATTATATTTTTATGGTTGGATTAATCTTGTGATAATTTGAATAAGATTTTGGTAAAGAACATCTGATTGTGTATCACGTTTCTTGAATTACATCGTGGACTGATTTTTGTATAATTGATGATTTGAATTAGGTACAAAAATAATTAGGGATTATTTTACTAAATTAATTGCTCATAATTTATTTATGGTAAATTGAACAAATTTTCTCATCCCTAATTGACCCTAATTGATTATCGATCTCTTAATTGATTAGTGATTGATGCTAACATGTTACTATTAATTTACCTTCCTTCTACAGAATATGCGACAACATGGCACTCACCTATAATAAGGTAACTTTCAGTATTATGGGAATCTAGTTTTTAATCTTGACAGTCTTGATATTTTTTATTTATTGGATTTGGCCTAAGGAAAACAATATTGTGAATGACCTTTACAAATATTGACTTTCCTTTTTAATTGGTATATGATTGATTCAGTATGAGAAATTCTCTTACTGAGATATTTTTTTTACCATTTTTATGTTAGTTTAGTTTTACAATACTCAGCCTATATAAACATTAGTTCACAAGCTCTTAAGTTCTTAAGTTCTTAAGTTTTACAATTACCAGTACTAATCTCTTAAACAAAGCATTAGTTACTTTCAATACAAAAAGTTATGGAAAACATGTTGAATATTTTGCTGTGTTGGGCTTTCTTTCTATTTCTATTTTACTACTGCACTGAAGGAGTGCATGCGGCAGATATATTTCAGGATAAACAGGAAATCAAGAAACCTAAATATGTGAAAATTTCGGTTGAATCTTATTCACATTTGACTGGACTGGAGGATCAAGTTAAGTATCTTAAGTTGGCTGTTGCACAGTCAGAAATGACTAATAAGGAAAACCTGGGAAAATAATATGCTAAAGTTGCTGAAGAAGCTGTCTTAGGTGATATTCCTTATTGACTTGTGTTTTTCTTGCAACTTGTGCTTTGCAACTTGGTACTGAATTCTTTTATTCACATCTCTCTGTACAGGTTGGGAGAAGGCTGAGTCAGAATCCACGACACTGAAAAATCACCTGGAATCCGTTACTCTTTTGAAGCTTACTGCTGAAGACAGGGCATCACATCTGGATGGTGCACCGAAGGAGTGCATGTGGCAGATAGATCAAGTTAAGTCTCTTGAGGAATAAGTGAGTGGCTTAGAGGATGAAGTCAAGGATTTGAATAAAAAGTTGGCTGCTGCACAGTCAGAAATGACTAATAAGGAAAACCTGGGAAAACAATATGCTAAAGTTGTTGAAGAAGCTGTCTCAGGTGATGTTCCTTATTGACTTATGTTTTTCTTGCAACAAGTGTTTTGCAACTTGGTACTAAATTCTTTTATTCACATCTCTCTGTACAGGTTGGGAGAAGGCTGCCAAACAGTTTGACAAAATAAAGAATGAGTTTGAAGCAAAATTAGCTAACCTGGACCAACAGTTACTCAGGTCTGCAGTGGAAAATTCTGCACTCTCAAGGTCATTGCAAGAGCGTTCTAGCATGGTGATACAGCTCAGTGAAGAAAAAGCCCAAGCTGAAGCAGAAATTGAGATGTTGAAGAAAAATATGAGCGTACGGTCTACAGAAGTTGCAAACAAGCAACACCTGGAGGGAGTGAAGAAAATTGCAAAATTGGAAATAGAGCGTCATAGATTACGTGGTCTTGTGTGGAAGAAGTTGCTTGGGCCTACAGCCTTGGCACAGATGAAGCTTGACCTTACCACCCAAACATATGACCTGGAGATTGCAAAATTGGACGCAGAGCATCAGAGATTACGTGGTCTTTTGTGGCAGAAGTTGCTTGGGCCTACAGCCTTGGCCCAGATGAAGCTTGACCTGACCACCCAAACAACACATGTAGAGTTTCGACCCCAATTACAATCCCAAAGTTACAATATACTACCTATTTTTTTTGTTTGTTGTTGTTTTCATTCACTGTGTTCGATGTTGTATTAAATTTAAAGTATATAAGATAAATTCATGGAAAAGTTTTCTTATTTTCTATCAATCATTTCAGGAGAACTTGTTATTTTTTTTACTTATCTACTTTATGAAATATCAGAGAAAGGAATGAATTTAGCGGATAATAAAGATAAGTCAAAGCATGCCGAACCTTCTTCTTCAAAGGCCAAGTTAATAGACGAACCAAGCTAGATAGTCTTCTATCACTAGATTTATGATAACAGTTTTTTTTAAAACTACATATTATATCACACTATCAAAACTTCATATTATATCACACTACATATTATATCACACTATTTATGAACCATTTTCATTGTTGGAAAATAAGCTCCCGTTAACTCTAAAGTCACATGGCATAGAGGGTCACTGAAAACAAGATGATCCTTATGTGAAATGGTTGTTTGTATACGCTTGTGAACACACGGTCTTATGCTCGAATATGTGACTTGTTTTGCTCTACTGGAGTATAAACAATGAAGGTTGAAAATGTATATATTTTGTAATCATATGCTAAAATATGTGACTTGTTTTGCTCAACCGGAGTGTATAAACATGAAGGTTGAACATGTATATTTTGCGATCATATGCTAAAATATGTGATTTATTTTGCTCCACTAAAGTATAAACATGAAGGTTGAACATGTATATTTTGTAGTCATATGCTAAAATATATGACTTTTTTTGCTCCATCGGAGTACAAACATGAAGGTTGAATATGTATATTTAGTAATAAAATTCTAAAACAAGCTAAAACATGTATATTTCTCTACCCAGTATATTCCCACCAAGTCAGAATAATAGTCTCTATTATTCAGACGGTTTACGCCATCCTAGCATACCATAAACCCCCTTCTAGTGAACAATTTGTCAATTGTACAATTCATTCTAGTGAACCATCTATAACTTGCACAATTCTTTAATATTTTGAATTAATAATCGTATAGAGATTTTACGTTTTCGGTGATCTATGCCTCATTTGTAATGGTGACCTTTTGAAAATAAATTTAGTTTAATTTTTATCATTTTGTAATATGTTAATCTATTAGTATTATTTTATCATTGAGTGACTCCAAGCTTATAACTCTTCACTTTCTTCCCTACCTTAGTTCCCAAACAAAAACTGCCCCATCGACAACCCAAAATCGCGCTGAATGTTCACATCTCCACCTTTGGTTGCCATCTCTATACAACAATCACCTCTCTAATCGGGGGCAGAGCCAGCATGTGTAATGGATGGGGGTTCATCGTATATTCCCACCAAGTGGGGTCTTGGGAGGGTAAGTATAAGCAGTCCATACCACTAACTCAAATGTGAGATAGAGACGTTGTTTCTGACAAACCCCCGGCTTAAAATCAAACAATCTAGATAAGGAATTGCAAAAGAACCGTTCACCGAACCCCCTTCGGCGGAAAATTATACTATTTATACATTACTAAAATCATATTATATGTATATATAATAGATGTCGAGCTCCTTTCGATAAGTTTTTCTTTAAATTTTGAACCCCCTCTCTAACATATTAATTGGCCCAATAGAGTTAGCTTGGTTCACAACAGTATTCACTTACTTTCCTTAGTTATCCAAACATAGAAACAATGAATTGACAAGAGTCATGCAGTCACAATAGAAACAAAGATTCTGTAGTTTAACAATTATAGAATCAGCAACTCAAAGTGTCTTTGCCTTAGCTATATGATATCCTTGGTTGGCGAAACACGGTAGAACTTCACTAAGCATAGTCTTTTACTTGGAAAATCCAGTGAAAGGTCATTCACTACTTGAGACTAAAGAACATACATCAAAGCAAAAGAACCCAAAAATGTTTCAGCATTGTTAATGAAAGCCAGGCGAAACGTGAATCTTTCGTCAAGTCTAAGGAAAAACACCCTACTCAAAGGGACAACAAGAGTTAGAGACACCCCAGAAAAAACTAGAAAAGCAATAAGCTCAACTACCACAGTTAGTGAACAGACAAATCCTAATTAGACGAAAGACAGTAAGTAAGATCTAAGATATTCTACTGTTAAATTGGTGTAAACAAGAAAAATAAAGTTTAATCATTCTAAACTAGTGAGGTAGCCTAAACCATGTTATTCTATAATCCATCTCCAGAAAAGCATCCTTTTATAAGCGAAACCGCCAAAAACTAAAGAACTTGTTTGCGAGTTAAATTGCCAAGTACCTCGAAAACATGGCCATATTCTAGTCTACCTTTCCATATATAAAATCACTAGTACAACTAAACACCAACTGTTGGCAACATATACCATACGATGACTGTTGTTAGTCTTCACCCCGCTTCACCATGACCAGTTTCAGGAAATGCACCATGAGCCAAATTCCACGATATACTTGTGCTCATTGAACAGAATCCCCAGCACCAAGGTCGAATTTAACAGAGTGGGATGTCATCAGACGTTAGTACTCGGGCATCTCCTCCAGTGCAACACAAGGTCAAATACAGAGGAAAATGATTACGTCATTCTCAAAACTTAACTACCATTACTGCTATTGCTACCCATATCGGCTACAGCAGCACTCCCTACAAAAAGCATTACGAAAACTTCTTTGTCCAATGCAAGTCAAATAGGAAACCAAAAGAATTCATTTTTTTATAGTGAGGAGAAACTAGCATCAAGTATCCTGCTTGGGAAGGCACAAATGGGTTACGGAACTATATTCAAAACCGAACAACACAATCAAAAGCTAACTCACATAAGCTTTGACATAACAGGCTACGAGAGGAGATGCATTAGATAGCTAGTACAAATAACCATACGCAAGCAAAATTAAAACGACAGTTAAACAGAAAATATTACGATATAGGCAATACTACTGACATTACTTATAGTAAACTAGAATAAGAACTGCAAAAAACTAAAATTAAAGCAATCCAACCAATCCCATTGAGCGCGTAATGCTTGCAAGAGTAAACTGTATGTGGAACGAAACCAGCAGCGTGAAAGTGAAGTTCCCTTCCAGCAATAGGTAAGTTATCAGATGAAATCAAGCACTGTGATCAGTGTTGTTGAGCCTGCCGACTTGGAGCACCACCAGAGCCACCACCATATCCAACTTGGCCACCATGAGGTCCATTTTGCTGAGCACCATAATTACCCGAACCTTGTGAATTTCCACTAGCATCGCCATAGCCACTGCCCATGTAACCCCTACCACCTGATTGCATGTCTCCCAATGCACCACCTCCACCAACTGGATTTCCATAAGCACCATCACCTCCTCCATATCCACCATAGCCATAACCTTAATTTCCATGACCCGTGGCTCCAGCTGGAGACTGACTAACAACAAATTCTCCATTAGCGGGTCCACCTCCACCACCAGCACTTGAAGCACCCATGATGCATTACCATAGCCCATGTTCCCATATCCAGAAGGACCCTGAGAACCACACGAGATTCTCGATCCACCAGCTTGATCGCTACCATAACCAGATTTTGGACCCTGCTCCTCTCTGGATAAGGCCCTCTTAGCCTCAACCTATAAGAAAAAATACCATTGAGCTAAGTAAAAGAAGAACAAATTCAGAAGCAAGCAAGATAAAGACTCAAAAGGACAGATTTTATTATAAGATGCCCAAAATCTTAGCGGAAGTTTCAATCAACTAGGTTATTACTTTGGGGGAAAGCTCTACTAAAAGACATCAAATTATCATCTGAAATGTACTAAACTTCTGTTGAACCTGCAAGCGTCTTACTTACGACATCGTGAAAGTATATATGGAATAACAGGTCTGGAAAACCCAACAGATGTACAAATGATTTAAAATTCTTAAACAGAAGCACCTTTACCCAAGAGATGGCACTATTGCACAAGAACACTGAACTTAAAAGACATGTTCATTTAAGACATCACTATAGGAAGTTTCCATTTGGTGTGCAACCAGAAACGAAGGGATGATTCAAGTTTCAAATACTCTATTAAGTCATTAAAATGTTTAGGGCAAACAATGCTCTAAATTAGAAGAAGGCGCACCATTAAACTAAAATAAACCACCATCATAGTGCTTTAATTAGTTACCTACTTACCTTCACCACTGCAGAACTCATTGTGAATAAACCATTACCTATTGTCGTTAACAATACAAAAGAGGACATTGGACTAAAATAAACCTGTCTGCACACTATTAATAGAAAGAAGAAAAACATGACTCTATCAACGAGCCCACACACTGCATAACAATAATACTACGTTCCACATTTTAGGATGTTCTTTTCAACAAGTCAGATATCATTTGATCACTATCACACCAAGAAGTGTCAAAAACATCAAAGAGGAGGAAATAATCATCCCATTTTCCATCCATTGCATCAAACACATGGCTTGATAATGAAACACATTTTGCTGTACAATTCCAGCTTTGGAAGGCACAACAGAGACACTCCACCTAGAAAAATTAGTGCTTATGGAAAACTGACCACTATGCAGCAGAAGTAAGAAGTTGTACTACAACAAGAACTACTACCACTACAAATCGATCCCAAGCAAGGCCACCCATTGTATAACAAGTAATTTGATTCGGGAATAAAAACGACACACATTATAGCAAAAATCACCACACATATGCGAAAGACCAATACATAACACATTATGAGGTTGGAATCATTCAGCATATATGGCATTCAAACGTATGAAAAAACTACTACAACGAATTATGCAACCTCATCCACCATTTTCACATCAAAAGAACATATGCAACACATTGTCTACTCACAAAATTGACTCGAGAAACCATTATTTATAAAAGTCCTCAATATAAAAGATGTTGACTTTACGTTAAATATAAGAAGAATCTGTCTACCCATAAAATTGACTCAAGAGAAACTATTTCTTATTAGAAACCGCAATATAAAAATGCAGATTTTACTATAAACATCAGGAGAGCTTGATTAAATAAGCTCAACCAGAAGAAGATACCAGTACAAAAAAATTCATAAGCATAAATCAGCTCAACAAATGAAGACCTTAGGGCAAAAAAAGATTTAAACTTTAGTACCCAAAGAACATATTCAAACTAAGAAATATCTGAATCAGAACTCAACAAGGAAAAATAGCAAGAAAACAACACAAATGTCAAGATAACAGTCACAAAAACACATCCTAAATTTTAACTGACACATCAGGACACAACCAGAAAACAATAAAAAAGTCAGCTCATTTAACCAAAGATCCACAAGCATAAAATCTAAAAAAAACAAAAATAAAAAATATAAACAACACCCAAAAGCCACAAAGAAAAGAGAAACATCATCTCATCACAATAGAAGCAAATACACATCCTAAAAGAGAAATGCCACATTAGTAAACACCTAGAAAACAATCACCAAAGTCAAGCTCATTTAACCAATAACTCCACAAGCACATAATCCCAAAATCCAAGAATCAGCTAAAACTAACAACTCCACAATCCCAAAATTAAAGAACTAGGAAAAACTAACAACCCCACAAGCTCAAAATCAAAGAATCAGCAATAACTAACTACCCCACAAGCTCAAAATCCAAGAATCAACAAAAACTAACAACCCCACAAGCTCAAAATCAAAGAATCAACAAAAACCAACAGCCCCAAAATCTAAGAATCAGCAAAAACTAACAACCCCACAAGCTCAAAATCAAAGAATCAGCAAAAACCAACAACCCCAAAATCCCAAAATCTAAGAATCAACAAAAACTAACAACCCCACAAGCTCAAAATCAAAGAATCAGGAAAAACCAACAGTCCCAAAATCCCAAAATCTAAGAATCAGCAAAAACTAACAACACCACAAGCTCAAGATCCAAGAATCAATAAAAACAAACAATCTCACAATTCAAAATAATAGAAAAACACAAATAAAGCATGAACATACAGCCAAAAAACTCACCGTATGGCCATCAATTACATGAGTGTCCTTAAGAACTCTATCAAGAACATTAGGATCTGCAAATACAATAAAACCAAATCCTCTAGGCTTTCCAATAATCTTATCTCTCATTAATACAATCTATAAAACATCACCATACACTTGAAAATACTCCTTCATCTTCTTTCTGTTTTTTCCCATGATATCCCACCAATAAAAAGCTTTTCTTTATCTGAATTCATGTTTTTTTCCCTCTCTTCCTCTCCACTTTTTCTCTATATATAAGGTGTATATATGTATAACAATATCCAAAAGTCACGTCATGATAATATTAGGCAAAAACACATGAAACACCCAGAAAACAATCACAAGTCAACTCATTTAACCAAAACTCCACAAATACAAATCCCAAAATTCAAGAATCAGAAAAAACTAAGAACCCCATCAGCCCAAAATCCAAGAATCAATAAAAAATAACAATACCACAAGCTCAAAATCAAAGAATCAACAAATATTAACAACCCCACAGTCCCAAAATCCAAGAATCAGCAAAAACTAACAACCCCACACGCTCAAAATCCAAGAATCATAAAAAACTAACAAGCTCACAATTCCAAAATCCAAGAATCCCCAAAAACTAACAACCCCACAATCCCAAAATCCAAGAATCAGCAAAAACTAAAAACCCCACAAGCTCAAAATCCATGAATCAACAAAAACTAACAAACCCTCAATCCCAAAATCCAAGAATCAGCAAAAACTAACAACCTAACAAGCACAAATACAAAACTAATAAAAAATAATAAAACACCAAAAGCTAAAATAGAGTAAAAACAAAACTCACCGTGTGGCCATCAATTACATGAGCATCTTGAAGAACTCTATCAAGAACACTAGGATCTGCAAATACAAGAAAACCATATCCTCTAGGCTTTCTAGTAATCTTATCTATCATTACAGCAGTTTGTAAAACATCACATACACTTGAAAATACTGCTTCATCTTCTCTTCTGTTGTTTCCCATGATATTCTGCCAATAAATAGTTTTCCTTGATCTGAATCCATATGTATTTTCCCTCACTCTCTTTGTATATGGTGTGTGTATATTATGTATACCAAAAAGAAAGTGTAAATTTTGAGTGTGTATATCTCTCTTTGGGTGAAGACAAAGAGAAAGTGAGGGTTTATGAAGGAGAAAAGTGGGAAAGTGAGGTGAATGAATATGAATTTGGGAAAAGGAATGGATGGTTGTGATTTGATTAGATCAATGGTTGTGATGAGTTTTCTATTTTTTTTGTAGTTTTCACCTGGTGTCTGATATCTGTCGTGAAGCTTTGTCTCTAATTTTAATCGCGCATTATTGGCTAATCTTGATCGCACACTATGAGTTATGATTTTATTAATGAGATTTTTGTTTTGTTTTGTAGTTTCTCACCTAGTGTTTAGTATCTGTTGTGACGCTCTGTCTAGTTTGGATAGCGCATTATCGACTAGTCTAGATTGCACACTACAAGTTGTGATTTGATTAGATCAGTGATGGTGATGATATTTTTGTATTGTTTTTAGGTTTCCCATCTAATGTCTGGTATTTTTTATAGAGCTCTGGCTAATTCGGATCGCGTATTGTCGATTAATCTGGATCGCACACTACAGATTGTGATTTGATTAAATCAACGGTGTTTATGAGAATTTTTGTTTCATTTTTTCAGTTTCTCATCCATTCTCTGATATCTATTGTGAATCTCTGTCTAATTCGGATCGTGCATTATCGACTAATGTGGATCGCACACTATAGATTGTTATTTGATTAGATCAATAGTGGTGATGAGATTTTTTATTTTGTTTTGTAGTTTCTGACCTAGTGTCTGGCATCTGTCGTGAAGTTCTATCTAATTCGGATCTCGCATTTATTTTGAATAGCGCATTATTGGCTAATCTGGATCGCACACTACGAGTTGTGATTTGATTAGATCAATAGTGATGATGAGATTTTTTGTTTTGTTTTTTCAGTTTCTCATACAGTGTTTGATATTTATTATGAAGCTCTGTCTAATTCGGATTGCGCATTATCAACTAATGTGGATCGTACACTACGGATTGTTATTTGATTAGATCAATAGTGGTGATGAGATTTTTTATTTTGTTTTGTAGTTTTCTAATAACGCTTAAACTATAGCTCTTGTAAGAGTGTAAGCGGTCGTTGTCAAATATAGAACCCAACTGGGTTGGGTGTCGAATCCTACAGGGAATACTTGGTTACTAAGTAAGCAACGATTAGTAGACTGTTGATCAAAAATTCTACGAAAAGGGGGGATTTAATTGTAGCATGAATTAAGAGTATCAAAGTAACAAAGAAAATCAGAATATTTAGTAGGTTTTAATCAATGAGAATTTTAAGTTAGGGTTATGTCCACCTTATGAGTTCTACGTATCTGTTGGCTATGAGTTATGCGGAATTCCGACATGCATGCGCTTATAGAGATTAGTATTCTATGGTAAATCCTAGCATCTTTCGACCATCACAAATTATTTCACTTTAACTCTTTCGAGCTTAAAGCGTATCTAATGGTACGAATTCTCCAAGAGGTTAATCCAGTTATGGCACTAACTTTTAAACAGGGGTTGGTAGCCCTATTTCCTTGTCATTCTCTCTTTTCCAGACATGTAACTTTTCCTTCGAACAAGTTAATGCTATACTGGCGTATTCTATATGTTTGCAACCACAAGAATTCAATTAAAATGAAGAGAGTAATGATATAAGTAGCATACGTATCAAGAATTAACAAACTCATAGCAATAGATAGTATCTCATAAGGCATTCATAACCCTAACAGAGAAGTTTAGCTACTCATGAGTGCAACAGAAAACACAGTAGACATTGTCATCATACCAAAACAATAACAATCTCACGTGAAGTATGTTTTGGTGTCACTTGTGGCGTGATTTCCTTGCTAGTAGCATTTCTCTTGTTGTGAAAATTAAAAGTCAAATAGATGAAGAATAATGTTTGAAAATGAATTTTTGAAGAAGGGAAAGAATGCTGAAAATTCAGCAAAGTAGGGTTTTTATAACATCCATATCCTAGTCTTACTGAAATAGGGTTTTTATCCTTGTCCTAGTCCTACGGGGTTACTGCATCCTTGTCCTAGTCCTACTAAGTTACTGTTGATCCCCAAGTCTTTAGAAATGCTGTTTTTTCCAAGGACAAGTTCTCCATGCATCACTTTCAGTCCACAAGCTTCGAGAAGCTGCCTTCCTTCTTACGTGAATTTTCCTTTGGCGTTCAACAGTCCACAAAAATGCTGAAATCTTCATAATTTATACCTGAAAACTTGCTAATCACATTGGTTAGCTCACTTGTAGGAAAAAGGACTTAAAGTGCAGGAATTATATATTTTGTCCTCAAAACTTAGCTAAAATATGGGTAAATTAAGGTGCTTTAGGCGTGTAAATACGTGATAACGCTCAATCTATAGCTCTCGTAAGAGTGTAAAGTGGTCGCTATCAAATATATAACCCAACTGGGTTGGGTATCGATCCCACAAGGAATAGCCAGTCAAAAAGTAATTAATGATTATTAGAATTTTGGTGCAAGTCTCGTAAAGGAGGGGGGATTGTAACGTGCAATTGATGTAAACAAAATAATAGAATGAAAATAGACAATAGCAAAGTAAAAAGAAAGAATGTTTTAGTAAGACGTTAAACAATGAGAATTGAGAAGTTGGGGTTATGTCCACCTTATGAGTTGTACGTCTCTATTGACTATGAGTTGTGCGGAATTCAGACATGTATGTGCTTATAGAGAATTGTATTCTATGGTAAATCCAAGCTTCTTTCGACCTTAACAAGGACTATTTCACTTTAACTCTTTCGAGCTTAAAGCGTGTCTAACGGTACAAATTCTCCAAGAGGTTAATCCAGTTACGGCACTAACTTTTTAACAGGGGTTGGTGCCCTATTACCTTGACATTATCTCTTTTCCAGACATATAACTTTTCTTTCGAACAAGTTAATGCTATACTGGCGTTATTCTATGCGTCTGCAGCCACAAGAATTTGCATTAAGATGAACAAAATAATGATATAAGCAATACACGTGTCACAAATTCACAAACTCATAGCCTTAGATAGTATCTCATAAGGCTTCCATAACCTCAATAGAGAAGTTTAGCTACTCATGAGTGCAAAGGAAATCACAATAGACATTATCATTGTACCACAATAAAGATCTCACGTTAGGTATAGGGGTAAGAATGGCGTGAATCCTTTGTTTGAGTAACGTTTCTCTTGTTGCAGAAATTAAGAATTGAAAGTAGAAGAATTGTCAGAAGTAGAATGTATTAGAAAGAAAATTTGGAACTAGAATAATAGAGGAATGTCTAAAAATCTCTAGTAGAATAGGGTAATTATAATACCCATATCCTATTCCTACTAAGCTAATGCATTTCTTAACCCAATCCTACTAGGTTAATGTATCATTATCCTAATCCTACTAAGTTACTGCTAGTCCCCAAAGTCTTCAGAATTGCTATTTTTGCCCGGGACAGATTTTCCATGTGCCACTTTTGGTCCTTGGCGTGTAAGATTCCCCTTCCTTCTTTCGTGAAGCTTTCTTTGGCGTCAAGTTATCCATAAAATGCTGAAATCTGCATCATTTATACCTGAAAAGTTGCTAATCACGTTTGTTAGCTCACTTACAGGAAAAAGGACTAAAAGTGCATGAATTATATAATTTGTTCTAAAAACTTAGATAAAGTATGGGTAAAACATAGTACTTTAGGCGTGTAAATTCGCCTATCATCAACACCCCACACTTAAAGCTTTGTTCTTCCTCGAACAAACTATCATGTCCATCTAAACATCTACTTAGGGTTTCACAGTAAAAACACAAAATAGTCATTAAGACAGGCATAGCAATCATTAACAAAGAGTAGTTTTCTGATCATTACTAGAAACAATTTAACCTCTAACATAGACTTGTGATGATGGTTAACTCGTATCCAAAAGTTAAAGCACAAAGAATCATACACAACTACCCAAGACTCATCAACCATGTGTGTCTCACCATATATCACCCATAATCACTCACAAGTATTGTATATATTTCAAACATGGGTATAAGATTATCCATGGTCTCTCTCTCACAAAGAATTCATATGTTGCAACTGATGACCATAGGCTTGCCCTAAGTGTAATGCTCCACTAAATATCAGAATACTAAGCTTAGGATCAAATAGGTCTTTTGTTGGTTGTAATGTAGGCTAAGGGGCGGGCAAGACTATTTTGGCCAGAAATAGTGACTATGTTCCTAAGCGCTTTAATACATCACATTATGCTATTAACACTTTCTTTTAAACAACTTATCTCCTTTCCTTTTATCTACCACCCCTTCTCACCTCTTTTGTTATTCAATTTTGAACAGAATTAACTTCTTATTTTTCTTTTCATTTTTCACTCTTCTCTTTTTTTATAGCACACCTCTATGATAGCCACTCCTTTTCATAACATATTCAAGTACCAATACATTCTAAGGCACTACTCTCACCCAATTTCCTCTTATGTTGTCACATGACTTTACAATTTTAAAGCACTTAGGAATTTGGATAAAATTATGGTCTTGAAAAAAATGGATTAGGCTTACATATGAGGCTGTCAAAGAAATTAGGCTAAAGGCTCAAAGGGGTTGACTAGGATAATGTTCACGGGTAGGTAAAATGAAGGTAAACAATCATAGGTTGTCAAAGAAATGCCTAAATCATCTCCTAAACTCACACTTTTTATTTCGCTTTACATACATACCAGGCAAGTTCTAGCATCAGCAACAAACATAGAATATACTATATCCTCACACACACAAGGCACATGGTCTACTTTATTGGGAGTAGTATAGACTCTTGACCCAACAGATGAAGGAATTAAACCACACAATATCACATAGTGAGTCACAATTAGAGCTTAAACGTCTCAATAGTCATGATTTTAGCACAAACTCTTGTCATAATCTCATGCTGCCTATTAGAATAATTTCATGCGAAGTTAAGTTAAAAAAAATTTAACTAATAAAAAAAAATTAACTACTAAAAAGAAAAACAAAACAAACATCAATGCAAATGCAGATAGAGAAGTATAGCATGCAAATACCAGCACCCCACACTTAGACGGGACACACTGCCCTCAATGGAAAATAAATAAGAAGAACCTGGTTAGTCAGACTCCTCCTCTATGCCTGGGGTCATACCCCCTTCGTCCAAATCATCATTGGAGTCGTCGTCATCAGAATTCTCCTCCATGTTGGAGTCTGGCATTCGTCGATCATCATCGGTTGGCACATCGTCATCAAGAGGTTCCTCAAAATATGTACCTACTCCACACATCGCCTTCGCGTGCTCATTCATTGGGTAGTCATAATCCATCTGTTGGAGCTCTGCAGCAGTTAGAACACAGCCACCGCTCATCATTGTAAACCGAGTAATGCCATAAAGATGGCGAAAGAAACTCTCATCTCGAGCATGCCTTTCTGAAGTGGTAAGGTTGACGCCATGTGTAGATTCAGCATCTTTAACCTTTGTAAGGTCAACCTTCTTCGGGTTGTGTGGAAGTTTATGATCAGCCGGTTCCTCTTTAATGTCTTCCTTCCTCAATATTGCGGTCAACAGATTGCCAAAACTGAAGTGGGACCTTTTGTGTAGCCTAGCTTTCTGAATTGTGGATCGAATAATTTCCCCAATGTTGATAACGACATTTGTCATTAATGCGTATACCAAGCACACTCTATCTCGTGTTATCTTTGTGTACTGAGTCCCTAGAATTAGGCAAGAGTTGACTATGCGCAACCATATTCTTTCTTCTCTATTCAAAGGAGCATATGGGAAGGTGTTGTGTCATCCGGTGTCCTTGTGTCTACTCCACTGTGCCATAGATCTTGTTCCACAAAGTGTGTGTCGAATGGCCCTGTATGGAGGTCTATTGTACAGCTCCTTGAGTGGTGATGGATCAACTGAAGGCAAACCTAGAAAGTAGTTGAAGAAATCTGCATTTAGTTGTAAAACTTGGTCCCAAATCTTGACTTCATTCCCTGTGGTTTTCGATGACCAGTTGGCATAGAATTCTTGTGCTAAATTGAGATTGCACTCTCCCATATCTCGGAAGATGAAATCAAGATGTAACGCCATTATCTTGGCCAACATGCGCGGTTCTTTCTTTGCTAGGTTTTCTTTGTGTATCAGGTCCACATGAACATATTTTCTCTCTTTATTGTTCCTATACAACTCCTTTCCTTCCTCCTCTAAAACCCATTTAATTCCGAACATGCGGCGTGGTACTTGCATCGAGGAGGATTCTCCTTGCTCTTTACGTCCTCTTTTCTTGCCTTTCTGTGACGTGGTTGCTTTATCTTTACCTTGTCTTGCTTTGGGTGCCATTGAACCTGAGACTAAAACAATAGTCACGTTAGCATCATCTCGGTGGATACAATCAATACACAAGCAGTAGTGGCACCACCCCACACTTATTTCGTTGGCACAAACTAGTGAAGTGAAAGTTGTCGATTACTCAAACTTCATCGATATACGTGTTAAGCATTATATTCCAACAATAAAATCAGTGCAGTCATACTTCGGGAAATCTTAGCAATACTTTCATGTTTGATGTATCAAGACTAATATATAGGGATTGAATCAAGGTATAGCATCTAAAAATAAGCACAACCTCCTATGTTGGTAGTTACCCTTAATTCTCATCTTGATGAACAAGTTATTCCAACATGTAAGCTTTCTATTGACAAGATTATGCAATTTATGTGACCATGTCAATTCCGCAAAAGTATGACAGTGCATCAAAATCAAATTCAAGTTGGAAACAAGTTAAGATCATCCTTATGTATTCTTTCACTCAGTTGTATCACAACACATCAACCACATTCAAGTCACTTCTACTATTTCAAGATTTAACAATTCATTATAGGCGTAGTAGTGTAGTACTTACGGAATATAAATGAAGAACAAAGAAGTACTTACTTGATTGATGACCTTGGATGATGTTCTTGCAAAGTAAAAGAGCAAATGGAAAATTTTTGAGAGGATTTGGAGAGGTAGGCGGCGCTTATGCTAGGTTTGCAATGTATTTTTGGTCTAAGACTAAGTCTCTTATTTATAGGGAAAGCTTGGGTCGGGTTTTGACCCATTTAAAATCGGATTTGTAGACAAGAAGTGACCATAGGCGGCGCCTTTCGCTTTGCCTATGCTAGGCATAGGCGGCGCCTTTTGCATAGCATTGTTGAGTAGGCGGCGCCTTTTTCATGGCATATGAGATTCAGAGACAAAAGGCATTGGCATAGGCGGCGCCTATGCTATGGAATACTTGGGCATGGGCGGCGCCTATGCTATGGCACACTAGATTCCGAGAGCTTAGGACATTGTATAGGCCTTGCCTTGTTCGTGGCCTAGTTTTACATAGGCCTAGACTTGTTCGTTACCTATATTTTCATAAGCAATGCCCAATCCATAGCCTTTTGCTTCTTCATTCCTAACTTACCACCTTTAACATGCAATACGTCCAAATCAAAATGTGAAACCGACCTCCTCGTTTTACACCTCTTTGCACCTACATTTACTTGAAAACAACAAAGACGATTAGATCGATGGGTTTTCTCCCATCAAGCGCCTTAGTTTTGGTCGTGGCACGACTTTTCTTTTTGGATTTTTATTTATCAAAAGCAAACACTTAATAGAATGAAAGAATGAAAAAAAATTGAAAAACGATGGGTTGCCTCCCATCTAGCGCTTGATTTATTGTCGCGGCACGACTTAGCTATCTCGATTACTTAGACTTCATCGAGATAGATGGTGGATCATTTTCTGAATGGATTCAGACGACAATGAGGCTTACTTGTCGGCATGCAATCTTCTTCGGGATGACCCTTGTGTATGCTTATCCCAGGAGGGATACCAATTATATCATCAATAGTCCAACCCATAGATCTCTTGTATCTCTTCAGAGCAGAGATGAGAGCCTCTACGTGTTGTTCACTTAAATCATCCACCACACTTACCGGAAGTATATTTCCACTTTCCAAGAACACATACCTTAGATAATCGGGGAGCTCTTTTGATTCTAGCATTGGTGGCTCTTTAATGGAAGTCTTCACTGTTGGTGACGGTTGATTCTTAAGATCAAGGTCCAGCTATTTAGGAATACGAGAATAGGACCCTATTTCTGTTAGAGCACATGTAGTTTCTTCATGATCTTCATCATCCTTATGCTCAACATTCAGTAGCGCAGCAGACAATGGCTCAATAGTAAGCTATTTCGCTATAGATAATGCTTTCTTATCCTCATAATGAACATCAGCTAGAGAGAACACATTCATATCACTGGGATACTTCATTTCTTTGCATATATCAAAACGGACCACTTCGTCATTCAACCAAAATAAAAGCTCATTAGCTGTCATGTCAATAAGCACACTTCCTGTTGCAAGGAAAGGACGTCCCAATATTATGGGAACTTCATAATCCACCTCACAATCTATAATAATGAAGTCTGTAGGAAAGATAAATGAAGAAACCTTCACTAACACATCATTCAAGATACCCACAGGTCTTTTTACCGACCTATCAGCCATCATGAGCCTCATATTGGTTGGTGTCGGATTGCCCAACCCCAACTTTTTGTAGACGGATAGTGGCATCAAATTGATGCTAGCACCCAGATCGCACAATGCCTTGGCAAAGATCAAAGATCCAACAGTGCAAGGAATAGTGAAGGCACCAGGGTCGGCCTTCTTCTGAACTAGTGATCGGGTAGCAATTGCGCTGCAGTGATGAACAGTATCCTTCAACTCATAGCTTGCTTCTCGCTTCTTTGTCAAAATATCCTTCATAAATTTCGCATACCCAGTCATTTGTTCTAGTGCCTCTACCAACGGAACATTAATGGTCAGCTGCTTTAACATATTCATAAATTTGCTGAACTTTGTAGCATCCGCAATCTTCTTCAATCTTTGAGGAAAAGGTGGTTGTGGATAAGGAATTGTTTTCTCCACGTCTTTCTTCTCCTTTTGTTTCCGTTTTTCAACCTTTTGAGGCTGCAACATACTCGGTGTGACATCATGGATGTCGTGGGTGATTTCTACGGCAGCTTCTCCTTTTGCCTTATCATCGATGTCTACTGCCTTGTCAAACACTTGCTTGCCTTTGGATGAAGTTTCCAGCACCTTACCACTTCGAGTAGTGATAGCCATACATGATCCATCATTCCTCGGATTTTGCACAGTGTCGCTAGGTAAAGTGCCAGCCTTTCTCTAATTGAGTGCTGCAGAAAGTTGGCTCAATTGCTGCTCTATTTGGTTGATTGAAGTAGAATGTGATTCAACCAATTGCTTCATTGAGGACAAATCATTTATTACCTCCGTTACTCCCGCGCTGGTTGCTTCCACTCCTTTCAATAGTTTAGCCATCATATCTTTCATACTTCCGGAACCAAATGTGGTGGTATCACGTCTTCCTAGGGGAACGTATAAACCACTCTTTTCATTCTTGTTCTTCAACTACCTTGGTCCTTATTTCCAGATTTATCATAGTATTTCCCACCTTGGTTTCCTTGTGTATTACCTCGGAAACCCCCCTGATTGTTCAAGTAGTTGGCTTCTTCTTCTAAATCAGATTCGTCTCTTCCTTTTAACGCAACAACTTTGACTTTTTCGGTCTTCCCTGATAATAGATGCTTTGTAAGAAGATCAACTTGTGTTTTCATGTGCGCCATATCTTGATCACGTTCTTCTTCTCTTCTCCTTTGTTCAGCAGTCATGCCAATAGATAAAGTGGGGCTTGCTACCTCAGAATCCCTGGTATGCCAAGCTCTACTTTACTTCATCATCCGGTCTAGCATATTGCTTGCCTGACCAAAGGTGAGGTCAAAAAATGATCCTCCAGCCGCATTATATACCACTAGTTTAGTTATTAAATTCAAGGATCTGTATAGTATCTCCATTAGGTGAACATTGGTCATATGGTGGTTTGGGCAACGCATTAGCTTCGTCTTGAACCTCTCCCATGTTTCATGAAGAGCTTCAGTTGGAAGCTGCCGAAAGTTGCTGATTTCATCTCTCAATTGTGCTCTTTTGGATGGCGGAAAGAATCTTTCTAGGAAAGCGTCTTTCAATTGCCTCCAATTTGTAATAGAATCAGGAGTCAGCCCATTCAACCATAGAGTTGCCTCCCCAGATAGAGACAATGGAAATAGGCGTAATCGAATTGCATTATGACCAACGCCAGAATTGTCAAACGCCTTGCATATAGAAATAAAGTTGATGAGATGCATATTCGGATCATCGCCTGCTAGTCTACCAAATAATCCCTTAAGTTGTAATAACTGAATCATGGTGCTTGTGATGTTGAACTTGACTTCGGGTGCCAATGGTGGAGGAATAATGGCTCATGTGGCTCCGTCTCCATCAAGATCATCATCATCATCGTCGAAAGCTGGTTGTACAGGTCGGCATTCATGCCTTAACCTTGCTTGATGATCTCTTCTGTTGGCAGGTGTTGCGATCTTAGAAGCATGCCTAGGGCTTAGTAACTCGTCATTACCTAGGTCCTCATCGTCAGGATTTGTAGCTTGCCCAGGGTTATCAATATTCTATTGATGCACTTGAGTGGATGCAAGAGCAGCTAGTCTCGCCTGTTCCTGTTGAGCAGCCATCCTTTCAATTTCGTGTTGTGCCTCCATTCTGCCAATACGTTGTGGTTCAGGATTGATAGGTAATAACGGTTGACCAGAACTTCGAGTATGGGGCATGCACTGAATAAAAACCTGCAAAAAACAAAAACTAAAACTAAAAGTAAAAGTACGAGAATCTTTGACCAAAGGGTCTAGTAACTATCACAAACTTAGTTGACAACCGTATTCCCCGGCAACGGCGCCAATTTTTGATAACGCTCAATCTACAACTCTCGTAAGAGTGTAAAGCGGTCGCTGTCAAATATATAACCCAACTGGGTTGGGTATCGATCCCACAGGGAATAGCCGGTCAACAAATAAGTAATGATTATTAGACTTTTGGTGCAAGTCTCGTAAAAGAGGGGGGATTGTAATGTGCAATTAATGTAAACAAAATAATAGAATGAAAACAGACAATAGCAAAGTAAAAAGAAAGACTGTTTTAGTAAGATGTTAAACAATGAGAATTGAGAAGTTGGGGTTATGTCCACCTTATGAGTTGTATGTCTCTATTGGCAATGAGTTGTCCTGAATTTAGACATGCATGTGCTTATAGATAATTGTATTCTATGGTAAATCCAAGCGTCTTTCAACCTTAACAAGAACTATTTCACTTTAACTCTTTCGAGCATAAAGCGTGTTTAACGGTACAAATTCTCCATGAGGTTAATCCAGTTACGACACTAACTTTTTAACAGGGGTTGGTGCCCTATTACTTGACATTATCTTTTTTCTAGACATATAACTTTTCTTTCGAACAAGTTAATGTTATACTGGCGTTATTCTATGCGTCTGCAGCCACAAGAATTTGCATTAAGATGAAGAGAATAATGATATAAGCAATACACATGTCACGAATTCACAAACTCATAGCCTTAGATAGTATCTCATAAGGCTTCCATAACCCCAACAGAGAAGTTTAGCTACTCATGAGTGCAAAGGAAATCACAATAGACATTATCATTGTACCACAATAAAGATCTCACGTTAGGTATAGTGGTAATAATGGAGTGAATCCTTTGTTTGAGTAACGTTTCTCTTGTTGCGGAAATTAAGAATTGAAAGTAGAAGAATTGTCAGAAGTAGAATGTATTAGAAAGAAAATTTGGAACTAGAATAATAGAGGAATGTCTAAAAATCTCTAGCAGAATAGGGTATTTATAATACCCATATCCTATTCCTACTAAGCTAATGCATTACTTAACCCAATCCTACTAGGTTAATGTATCATTATCCTAATCCTACTAAGTTACTGCTAGTCCCTAAAGTCTTCAGAATTGCTGTTTTTGCCTGGGACAGATTTTCAATGTGCCACTTTTGGTCCTTGGCATGTAAGATTCCCCTTCCTTCTTTTGTGAAGCTTTCTTTGGCGTCAAGTTATCCATAAAATGCTGAAATCTGCATCATTTATACCTGAAAACATGCTAATCACATTTGTTAGCTCACTTACAGGAAAAAGGACTAAAAGTGCATGAATTATATAATTTGTTCTCAAAACTTAGCTAAAGTATGGGTAAAATATAGTACTTTAGGCGTGTAAATTCGCCTATAATCAATACACCTAACATCAACACCCCACACTTAAAGCTTTGTTCGTCCTCGAACAAAATACCATGTCCATATAAACATCTACTTAGGGTTTCACAGTAACAGCACAAAATATGTATCAAGACAGGCACGACAATTATTAACGAAGAGTAGTATTTTGATCAGTGCTAGAAATAATTTAACCTCCAACATGGACTCGTAATGATGGTTAATTCGTATCCACAAGTTAAGGCACAAAGAATCATACACAACTACCCAAAACTCATCAACCATGTGTGTCTCACAATATATCACCCATAATCACTCACAAGTATTTCATTTTTCGAAACATGGGTATAAGATTTTCCTGGCTCTCAGTCTCACAAAGAATTCATATATTACAACTGATGACCATAGGCTTGCCCTTAGTGTAATGCTCCACTAATATTAGAATGCTAAGCTTAGGATCAAATAGGTCTTTACAGGTTGTAATGTAGGCTAAGCGACGGGTAGGACTATTTTGGCCTTGCCTTGTTCATTTCCTAGATTTACATAGGCCTTGCCTTGTTCATTGCCTAGATTTGCATAGGCAATGCCTAACCCATAGCCTTTGTTTCTTTATTCAAAACTTACCACCTTTAACATGAAACACTTCCAAATCAAGATTTGAAACCAATCTCCTCCTTTATACCTCTTGCACCTATACTTACTCAAAAACAACAAAAACGATTAGAACGATGGGTTGCCTCCCATCAAGCACCTTAGTTTTGGTCGTGGCTCGACAAAATATAAGGAAAACAAAACAATTAAAAATGATGGGTTGCCTCCCACCAAGCGCTTGATTTATTGTCACGGCACGACATAGCTATCTCGATTACTTAGACTTCATTGAGATAAATAGTGCATCGTTTTCTGAATGGATTCAGACGACGCTGGGGCTTACTTGTATGCATGCAATCTTCTTCGAGATGACTCTTGTGCATACATATCCCAGGAGGGATACCAATTATATCATCAATAGTCCAACCCATAGCTCTCTTGTATCTCTTCAGAGCAGAGATGAGAGCTTCTACGTGCTATTTACTTAAATCATCCGCCACACTCATAGGAAGTGTATTTCCATTTCCCAAGAATGCATACCTTAGACAATTGGGGAGCTCTTTCGATTTTAGAACTGGGGGCTCTTCAATGGAAGTCTTTGCTGTTAGTGACGGTTGATTCTTAAGATCAAGGTCCGACTGCTTAGGAGTATAAGAATAGGACCCTATTTCTATTAGAGCACACATAGTTTCTTCATGTTCTTGAGCCTCCTCACGCTCAAAATTCAGCAGCTCATCAGATAGTGACTCATCAGTAAGGTGCTTTTCTACAGATAATTCTTTGTCATCCTTATAATTAACTTCAGCTACAGAGAACACATCCATATCTTCGGGCTTCTTCATTGCTTTGCATACATCAAAATGGACCACTTCGTCCTTCTACCAAAATAAAAGATCATTAGCTTTCATGTCAATAAGCACACTTCTAGTTGTGAGGAAAAGGCGTCCCAAGATTATGAGAACTTCAGAATCCACCTCGCAATCCAAAATAACAAAGTCTGTAGGAAAGATAAAGGTGGAAACCTTCACCAAAACATCATTTAAGATACCAATAGGTCATTTTACCAACCTATCTTCCATCACGAGCCGTATATTGGTTGGTGTAGGGTCGCCCAACCCCAACTTTCTGTAGCGGATAGTGCCATCAAATTGATGCTATCTCCCAAATCGCACAATGCCTTAGAAAAATTCATAGATCCAATCGTGCAAGGAATAGTGAAAGCACCAGGATCTTCCTTCTTCTGAACTAACGATCTTGTAGCGATTGCACTGCAATAATGAACATTATGGGCTAGCTCATAGCTTACTGCCCGCTTTTTTGTCAAAAGGTCCTTCATGAATTTAGCATACCCAGGCATCTGTTCCAGCTCCTCTACCAAAGGAACATTAATGGTCAGCTGCTTCAACATAGCAATGAATTTTTTGAACCTTGTATCATCCGCTTTCTTCTTCAGTCTCTACGGAAAAGATGGTGGTGGAAGGGGAATCATTTTCTCCACTACTTTCTCCTTATCTTGCTTCCAATTATGAACCTTTTCAGGAGTGTCGTTAGCCTTCTTCTTCAGTCTCTGAGGAAAAAATGGTGGTGGAAGAGGAATCGTTTTCTCATGAACGCTCTCATTTAGTTTTTTGGCTTCTACAAAATCATCACAATCTGCATCAATAACATTCTCCTCTATATCATCAACCACATGCTTGCCTTTAGACGGATTGTCTAACACCTTACCGCTCCTGGTAGTAGTAGCCATGCATGATCCATCATTCCTTGGATTTTGCACAGTGTCACTAGGTAGAGTGCCAGCTTTTCGTTGATTGAATAACACCGATAGTTGACTCATTTGTTATTCCAGCTGTTTTATTATAGTGGAATACGAGTCAACCAATTGCTTTATTGAGGACAACTCATTTATTACTTCAGTTACTCCCATGCTGGTTGCCTCCACTTCTTTTAACAGCTTAGCCATCATATCTTCCATGGACATATTTCCAAAACCAGATGCAGCGACGTCACGTCTTCCAGGATGAACATACAAACCACTCCTGTCAGTCTTGTTCTTCCAACTACCTTGATCACGGTCCTTGTTTCCCGATTACCATAATAGTTCCGACCTTGGTTTCCTTGGGCATTGCCTCGGAAACCCCCCTGATTATTCAAGTAGTTAGCTTCTTCTTCAGAATTGGATTTACCTCTTGCCTGTGACACAACAGCTTTGACTTTTTTGGTCTTCCCTGATAATAAGTGCTTGGTAAGAAGATCCATCTGTATTTTCATATGTGCCATATCTTGGTCACGTTCCTCTTCTCTTCGTCTTTGTTCTGCAGTCATGCCAAAAGATACAGTAGAGCTTGCTACCTCAGAATCCCTAGTATGCCAAGATCTACTCTGCTTTGTCATACGATCTAGCATACCACTTGCCTCATTAAAAGTAAGGTCCATGAATGAACCACCCGCAGCATTATCAACCACTGGCTTAGTCACCAAATTCAAAGACCTGTATAATATCTCCATCAAGTGGACATTAGTCATATGATGATTTGGTCATCTCATAAGCTTCTTCTTGAACCTCTCCCATATTTCGTGGAGAGCCTCAGTTGGAAGTTGTCAAAAATTACTGATCTCATCTCTTAATTGTGCTCTCTTGGATGGCGGATAGAATCTTTCTAGGAAAGCGTCTTTCAGTTGCCTCCAATTAGTGATAGAATCAGGATTTAGCCCATTCAACCATAGAGTTGCCTCCCCAGATAGAGATAATGGAAATAAGCGCAGCCGAATTATATTCTGCCCAACGCCTGGATTGTCGAATAACTTGCATGTAGAGATAAAGTTGATCAGATACATATTCGAATTATCACCTGCAAGTTCACCAAATAAGCCCTTTAGCTGCAACAACTGAATCATGGTGCTGGTTATATAGAACTTGGCTCCAGGTGCCAAGGGCGGAGGAATAATAGCTTCTGTGGCACCAGCTCCGTCCAGGTCGTCATTATTACCATCGAAAGGCATTTGCATAGCGCGGCGTTCAGTCCTAAATCTGGCTTGACAATCTCTTCTATTTGCAGGTATCGCCACCTCAGCATCACGCCTAGGGTTTAGTAGCTTGTCATCACCCAGGTCCTCATCGTCATTTGTTGCCCGCCCAGGGTTATCAATATTCTATTAATGTACTTACGCAGCGGCAAACACAACTAGTCTAGCCTGCTCCTGTTGAGCAGCCCTTCTTTCAATGACAGGTTGTGCCTCCATTCTGCCAATACGATGTGGTTCAGGATTTATGGGTAATAATGGTTGTCCCAAACTTCGAGTATGGGGCATGCACTGAACAAAACTTGAATAAAACAAAAACAACAACTAAAAGTAAAATCTGAGAATCATTGACCCAAGGGTCTAGTAATTATCACAAACTTAGTTGACAACCGTATTCCCCGGCAACGGCGCCAAAATTTGATAACGCTCAAACTATAGCTCTCGTAAGAGTATAAGCGGTCATTGTCAAATATAGAACCCAACTGGGTTGGGTGTTGAATCCCACAGGGAATACTTGGTCACTAAGTAAGCAACGATTAGTAGACTATTGATCGAAAATTCTACAAAAAGGGGGGATTTAATTGTAACGCGAATTAAAAGTATCAAAGTAACAAAGAAAATCAAAATGTTTAGTATGTTTTAATCAATGAGAATTTTAAGTTAGGGTTCTGTCCACCTTATGAGTTCTACGTATCTATTAGCTATGAGTTATGCTGAATTCCAACATGCATGCGCTTATAGAGATTCGTATTCTATGGTAAATACTAGCATCTTTCAACCATCACAGATTATTTCACTTTAACTCTTTCGATCTTAAAGCGTATCTAATGGTACGAATTCTCCAAGAGGTTAATCCAGTTATGGCACTAACTTTTAAACAGGGGTTGGTAGTCCTATTTCCTTGTCATTCTCTCTTTTCCAGACATGTAACTTTTCTTTCGAACAAGTTAATGCTATACTGGCGTATTCTATATGTTTGCAACCACAAGAATTCAATTAAAATGAAGAGAGTAATGATATAAGCAGCATACGTATCAAGAATTCACAAACTCGTAGAAATAGATAGTATCTCATAAGGCTTCCATAACCCTAACAGAGAAGTTTAGCTACTCATGAGTGCAACGGAAAACACAATAGACATTGTCATCATACCAAAACAATAACAATCTCATGTGAAGTATCTTTTGCTGTCACTTGTGGCATGATTTCCTTACTAGTAGCGTTTCTCTTGTCGTGAAAATTAAAAGTCGAATAGATGAAGAATAATGTTTGAAAATGAATTTATGAAGAAGGGAAAGAATGCTGAAAAATTCAGCAAAGTAGGGTTTTTATAACATCCATATCCTAGTCATACTAAAATAAGGTTTTTATCCTTGTCCTAGTCCTACGGGGTTACTGCATCCTTGTCATAGTCCTACTAAGTTACTGCTGATCCCCAAGTCTTTAAAAATACTGTTTTTGCCCTAGACAAGTTCTCCATGCATCACTTTCAGTCCACAAGCTTCGAGAAGCTGCCTTCCTTCTTACGTGAATTTTCCTTTGGCGTTCAACAGTCCACAAAAATGCTGAAATCTTCATAATTTATACCTGAAAACTTGCTAATCACATTGGTTAGCTCACTTGCAAGACAAAGGACTTAAAGTGAAGGAATTATATATTTTGTCCTCAAAACTTAGCTAAAATATGGGTAAATTAAGGTGCTTTAGGCGTGTTAATATGCCTAACATCGTTTTCCACCTAGTTTTTGGTATCTGTCGTGAAGTTCTATCTAATTTGGATCACGCATTTAATTCGAATTATGCATTATCAACTAATTTGGATCGCACGCTACGAGTTGTGATTTGATTAGATCAATGGTGGAGATGAGACTTTTTGTTTTGTTTTGTTTTGTAGTTTCACACCTAGTGTCTAGTATCTATAGTGAAGCCTTGTCTAATTCAGATCACGCATTACCAACTAATCTGGATTGCAAACTATAAGTTGTGATTTGATTTGATCAATAGTGGTGATGAGATTTTTTATTTTGTTTTTCATTTTCCCACTTAGTGTCTGGTATCTGTTGTGAAGCTCTATCTAATTTGAATTATGCATTATCCAATAATCTGGATCGCACACTACGGATTGTTATTTGATTAGATCAATGGTGGTGATGAGATTTTTTGTTTTGTTTGTAGTTTCTCACCTAGTATCTGGTATCTGTCATAAAACTCAGTCTAATTTGGATCGCACATTATCGACTAATCTGGATCGCAAACTACAAGTTGTGATTTGATTAAATCAGTGATGGTGATGAGATTTTTTGTTTTGTAGTTTTCCACCTAGTGTATGGTATCTGTCGTGAAGCTCTGTTTAGTTCCAATCGCCCATTATTGACTAATTTGAATCTCACGCTACAAGTTGTGATTTGATTAGATCAATGGTGGTGATGAGATTTTTTGTTTTGTTTGCCGCTTCCCACCTAGTGTCTGGTATTTATCGTGAAGCTCTGTCTAATTCGGATCGCATATTATCGACTAGTTTGGATCGCACACTACGAGTTTTGATTTGATTCGATCAATGGTGGTGGTGAGAATTTTTGTTTTGTTTTTTAGTTTACCACTTAGTGTCTGGTATCTGTCGTGAATCTCTGTCTAATTCGGATCGCGCATTGTTGATTAATCTGGATCGCACACTGGCGATTGTGATTTCATTAGATCAATGGTGGGGGTGGTTTTTAGTTTCCCACTTAGTGTATGGTATCTGTCGTGTAGCTCTCTCTAATTTGGATCGTGCATTATTGACTAATCTGGATCGCACAATACAAGTTGTGATTTGATTAGATCAGTGATGGTGATGAAATTTTTGTTTTGTTTTATAGTTTCCCACCTAGTGTTTAGTATCTGTCGTGTAGCTCTGTCTAATTTGAATAGCGCATTATCGACTAATTTGTATCGCACACTACAAGTTGTGATTTGAGTAGATCAACGGTGGTGATGAGGCTTTTTATTTTGTTTTTTAGTTTTCCATCGAATGTCTGGTATATGTTATGGAGCCCTGTCTAATTTGGATCGCTCATTGCTGATTAATCTGGATCACACACTATAAGGCTCATTTTCGGGATGACATTCTTCACAGGATTTTCTCCATATTCAGTGTCAAAACTTGAGACTAGTGATTTTATCCATTGAGACAAGGAATGAACAGTTATGATTTGATGAGATTAGTGGTGGTGATGAGATTTTTTTTTCAATTTCCCACCTAATGTTCGATATCTTTTATGGAGCTCTTTATCATTTGGATCATGTATTGTCGACTAATCTGGATCGCACACTACAAGGTCCATTTTGAGGATGACGCTTTCAATAAAATTTTCTCCATATTCGATGCCCGAACTTGAGACCGTTGATTTTCTCTATTGGGACAGGAAATAAACGGTTATGATTTGATGAGATCAGTGGTCGTGATTAGATTTGGAATGTTATACGTGATTGACGCAGAGGAATAAGTACTCGAGCCAGAGTCTTCGCATTGAAGTCTCTTTTATAAAACTGTGGTCTCTGAATTAATTTTCACGTATTGCAACTAAATTCAATGGATAATATTATACCTCTCATCAACAACAAATATCAGATAATTAATTCAATTAAAACAACATTACATATTAATTCTTACATTACTCACATAAATCACAAGAATCTATTATATTTCACATAATATTAGTTAAACTTCATTAATTAATATACATGAGAGGAAAATATTATTATATTTTGAACATAAGAGGCAAATATACCCCCCAAAATATTCAAATTTCAAATATTGGAATTTAATAAGGTTGTTACAATAAATGTACTTTGGTCAAACTTATATAGTTAATTTTCCACCTCTCTCTTACCTAGGGAATATTTACTTCACCCTATTAGTTGTTTTTTTGTTTTTATTAGAGTACAATATTTTGTTCTCATTCTCAAATAATAATATTTTTTCATCAAATGTTAATATTCTTAGTAACTAAGTTGTTTGAACTTTTTAAAAATATTATATTTTTTTTGTTATAGTAAATTTTTTTAGACTTTTTAAAAATATTATTACACTTATATTATATTTTTTAAAGATATACTATTTTTGAAATTGAATTTGCCCACAAAGCCATTTTACATATTCTCATTTTTAAAAATTATATTTATTATTTTTTTTAAAAAAAAAGGGACTATTTTTTGAAATATTATATTTCCTTCCTTTTATTTTATGTGGTTAATTTGACTCGACTCGAAATTTGACGAAAAAGAAGGAATTTTTAAACTTGTATTCTAAAACAATTTAGTTTTTCCTTGGGATAATCTAAAATTGAAAGCGTGATGCGTAAAATGAGAAAGAGAAAATAGTACTAATATCAAACGTCATATTTTCAGATCGAAAAATAACAACAACAACAACGTATTTGGTGTATTATCATAAAGTGAAATTTTGAGAGGTAAAGTGTACACAATTTATATCAGCGACTCAAGCTGAAGTAGAAAGACTGTTTCTGATAGACCCGACTTAGGACATTTTCAGATCAAACAACAATAACGTACCTACTGTATTCACATAAAGTGGGATTTGGAGTAATAAAATATACACAATCTATGTTCCTAACTCGGAATGAAGCAGAGAGACTGGTTTTAATAGACTCTGACACATTTTCGGACAAATCCAACATATTTAGGTATCAAACGTCATATTTTTAGATCGAAAAATAATAACAACAACAATAACATATTTCGTGTAATCTCATAAAGTGGAATTTGAGGAGATAAAGTGTACACAATTTATATTGTTGAATCAAGTTGAAGTAGAGAGACTCTTTACCATGAAATCATATTTTTTCATCTCTTGTCTACAGCGTACGAAGGGGAGCCTTGGAGTAACTAGTAAAATTACTGAATGCAAGTTAAGGCAGCATACAATACACCTTTATAATGAGCTCTTTTTCGATAGCCCGGACTGAATTTTCTCTTTTTGTCTACAGTGTACTAGTAGTAGTAAAGATAACCACTATGTTGCACAATAAAAGAGAGTTGTATTTACACTTTCCTTCAACATTTTCTTGATTTCACTTTCCAAAAAAATAACCAAAAAAACTTCAAAAAAGACCCAAACAACAATGGAATAATCAATCAAGAATCCAAAAAAAATGGACTTGCCCACAAAGCCATTTTGCATATTCTCACTTTTTTTTGTTACATTTACCATTCTTAAGCTAACCCCACTAGTTAAATCTGATTCAGATTACACTAAGTTACTGTACAAAGGTTGTGCTAAACAAGATTTGTCAGATCCATCTGGTGTTTACTCACAAGAACTTGATTAGGATTGAGGTGTTGTTGTGGTTATACTGAGCACTTTAGACATGATTTGAACCTAAACAGAGAAAAATGGTCAGTGTTGTTTCATATGGCACACTTCACTTGTTTGCGATTAAGGTTTTATGGTTGTAGTATTGAGCACGTTAAAGAAAATGCTCTAGTTTCTCTATAAAACACATTAAATTATCTATGGAAGAAAAAGAGAGAAGTATTGCCTGTTTTATCAAATTATGGTTATCCAAAATTAGCACCTTTACACATTAGTTGAGCTTAAATGCGCAAACCTGGTCTGCGACTATATCATATTCAACCTGTTTCGGATTTAGGTGTTGTAGTTGTAGTAGTAATATTGAGCACGTTTAAGAAAATTCTCTAGTTTAATCACACAAAATTATCTATAAATTTCCCATTTTCTTACATTATATTTATCCAAAATTGAGCGGGTTTAGACATTAGTTGAGCTTAAACAGGGAAACATGGTTAGTCAGGATTCATTTATCTGAAACCCAACTTGTTTGGATCGAGGCACTAATATTGTTCTTATTGTATTAAATGCATTTAAGAAAATTCTCTAGTTTCTCTCAATTGATGAGGACTACTTGGTAATTTATCCATGTTGTGCATGTTTAGACATGACCTGAGCTTAAACGGGGAAACGTGGTCAGTGTATATCTTATATATCTCCTCAGATAAATTGACTTTTGCATTTTGACCTTACATTTCTATACTCGACTTTCAATCGACGGTGTTATCATTAAGTACTTAATTCTAATGATTTATAGTACTTCACTTAATAATTGAACTGCCAATGATTTATAGTACTTTGCCTAATTCCCTGGTTTATATTTTTGCCATAGCGCCATTGATCTTTCCATTATTGATCTATATGCCTAACATAGCTACACAAGCCAGAATATAAGGATATGCTAAAGTTAGACAGATGAAAGCTAGTATGACTTGTACTACTTTGTATTTCTCTGTATAATGCTTGTCCTGTGTTTTTACTTTTCCAGGTGAGACTTGAAGTTATCGGTAAAAAGGCAAAGAATGCAACTTTTATTTCTAGTACTGAGGCTACAAGATATCAAAGGAGATTCAGAAAGTGGAGAAGAGAAGAATAGTGAAAAGCACTTTGTTCAATGAGCGGAGCTCTCAGATCCACTGCATGGTATCAATCCTGAATATATGTTTAAGGATGTCTAAATGGAAAGAGTTTCATTTGTTTTCTGTTTCCAGCAAGGATATGTCTTCATCTTTTACGAAGGAAGCTAAATGTTGTTGCAGATAATTATGGATGTTCCAACAGTAGGAGGGCGACTAATGCTTGTCGATATGGCTGGTTCCAAGAATATAGAACAAGCTGGTCAAACTGGCATGGAAGCAAAAATGCAGGTAAAGTTCCATGTTTTTTACTTACCTCGATTCTTTAAAGTTTTTTTCCAGATTTCCTATGAACGGTAATTTGAAATGTATGATTATAGATCTTGATGCATTTGATACTAATCCGACAATCAAATTATGCAGACTGCAAAGATCAATCAGGGAAACAGTGCACTTAAAAGGGTGGTTGAGTCCATTGCTAACGGTGATTCCCATGTGCCATTCCGAGATAGCAAGTTAACTATGCTCGTATAGGTACTACATCTTATGTATATAACATATCTATGTTTCTTGGATCCTCCAAAAAATTTTCTACCTCCGTATTGAATCGTCCAAAAATCAGTAATTTTTGGAGGATCTTACGCGCACCAGCATCATTTTGTAAGAAACCAAGTGACATAGCCACAAACAGTTTAGGAGTTGTACTAGTCGTTGTAAGAAGTTGATTCAACTATTTCGTGTAGGATTATTTTGAGGATGACAAGTCCAAAATTCTCATGATAATGTGTGCCAGTCCAGATCTTAAAGAGCTCCACAAAACCATCTCTACTCTAGAGTACGGTGGAAAAGAAAAATGCATTGTCCATGGCCCTCATACATCGTTGAAGGAGAAAGGTGCAGAAGATTCTTCCTCAGCGGTTATTTTGGGGTCAAGGATTGCGGCAATGGATCAGTTTATCCACAAGCTTCAGATGGAGAATAAGCTCAAAGAAAAAGAGTGTAACGAAGCTAAGAGAAAGCTTATGAAGAAAGAAGAAGAAATTGTTACGTTACGGTCTAAACTTGAATCAGCAGTACAAGGAGGAGTGGAGACAAAGAAGGAGGATGACATTGTTAAAGTAACCGAGCGAACTCATATGTTGAAACATGAATTTGAAAAAAAGATACAGAGGTGTCAGAAAATGGCAAATGAATTCGTAGAGATGGAAAGGAGGAAAATGGAAGATAGAATCTTCCAGCAGCAACAAGAGTTTGAATTGCTTAAAAGGCGCTCGGAGGAGATCGAGGCCGAGCTTTGGCGTTCAAGGGTTGTCAATAGATCAACAGAAATAGAGGAGAACGGCTTTGGGAAAAGGCTACTGGAGATTTACTCTTAAGATGCAGGAATGGTGACATCTATGGATTTGGATAGATCTATTGATATGAACTGTGGAAAGAAGGATGCGGCCGTTGATAAAGCAGAAAGTAACACAGTTCAGGCATTTTTGGGCTATCCTAGCATAAGCGATACAAGAGAAGTTGAAGATCCTTCAATCGATTTGTTGCAATATTTCACCAACAAATCATTCTTGAGCACCGTGTTTGAGGAGAAAGAAGAAGGTAACGACAGTGAAGGGGATAAAGAGAACCCCCCTGTCGAGGAGGTGAAAAAAGAGGTTATTGAGGAAAACACAATACATTCCGCCATGCTCCATCACGATTTATTGCATGCAACTATAGTAGAAGATTATTCCGATGATCTTTCTAGTGATATTGTCCCTTCAAGAAAAGAACTAATTCAAAATATATTCAAACTTTGTGGAAATTCTAGATAACTCTCTCAGCAGTGTATAACATCTGAATCGAAATCACCTCCAGTTAAAGAAATCTAAGAGGATTCACCTATAAGAAATTTACATAATCTCTCTATCTAGAAAGTTAACTATTCAAAGGAGAACTTCAACCCTACATTTGAAATCATAGGCGTTGATCTGGACGTGCACGTGAAATGGGAAGATTTATCAAAGGAAAATCCTGGGATTATTATCACTACATTGAAGGTTGTTAAAGGTTCAACGTTAGCTGATTTACACAAGCTGATCGAGATATATCTTGGCGCTGACAATCAAGAACTCAATTTCCTGGTAAGTAGGATATTTTATACTTGAGAAGCTTCAAAATGTCTGTGTTTACATATTCATGATAACAGTTCTTCGATATCATTCATGTTAGTAGTTCTTCGATATCATCCATGATGACAATTCTCCTATACCATCTACATGTCTCTGTTTATACTTAAATAGCTTCAAAATGTCTCTGTTATATTTATGATGACAATTCTTCGATATCATCTACAAGTCTGTGTTTTATACTCTAGTAGCTTCAAAATGTCTGCATATTTACATATTCATGATAACAATTCTCTGATATCATCTACATGTTTGTGTAATGTGTTTATACTTAAGTAGCTTCAAAATGTCTCTGTTTACATATCCATATGATAACAATTCTCCGATATCATCTACATGTCCGCATTTACGCTTTTAAGTAGGATATTTTATACTTAAGTATCTTTGAAATGTCTGTGTTTATACTTAAGTAGCTTCAAAATGTCTGCGTGTTTATACTTAAGTAGGATGTTTTATACTTAAGTAGCTTCAGAATGTCTGTGTTTACATGTCCATGTGATAACAATTCTCCGATATCATCTACATGTCTGTGTTTATACTTAAGTAGCTTCAAAATGTCTGTCTTTACACATTCGCGATCACAGTTCTTCGATATCATCTTACATGTATTAGGAACGGCTTCCTAATCCAGATTTCTTCTACCAAAATAAATAGGACATATCTAGCGCGCCAGTGTCTAAAGAAGAGGAGTCCATCACACCAGTGAGTAATAAGCTGCCATTGTTCAACTTCAACAACCAGATGCATGGCTACTTAGCTTGCTTGCGTCCGGTGAAGGGAACCAAACAACCTATTTATGAAACATTTTCATCGTTGGAAAATAAGCTCCCGTTAACTCTAAAGTCACATGGCATAAAGGGTCACTGAGAACAAGATGATCCTTAGGTGAAATGGTTGTTTGTATACGCTTGTGAACACACGGTCTTATGCTCGAATATGTGACTTGTTTTGCTCTACTGGAGTATAAACAATGAAGGTTGAACATGTATATTTTGTAATCATATACTAAAATATGTGACTTGTTTTGCTCTACTGGAGTATAAATGTAAATGCTGAACATATATATTTTGTAATCATATGCTAAAATATATGACTTGTTTTGCTCTACTGGAGTATAAACATGAAGGTTCAACATGTATATTTTGGGATCATATGCTAAAATATGTCTCTTGTTTCGCTCTACTGGAGTATAAACATGAAGGTTCAACATGTATATTTTGTAATCATATGTTAAAATATGTGATTTTTTTTGCTCTACTGGAGTATAAACGTGAAGGTGAAACATGTATATTTTGTAATCATATGTAAAGATATATGACTTGTAATCATATGCAAAAATATATGACTTGTTTTGCACTACTGGAGTATAAACATGAAGGTTGAACATATACATTTTGTAATCATATGCTAAAATCTATGACTTGTTTTGCTCTATTGGAGTATGAGCATGAAGGTTGAACATGTATATTTTGTAATCATATGCTAAAATATGTGACTTGTTTTGCTCCACTAGAGTATAAATATGAAGGTTGAACATGTATAATTTGTAATCATATGCTAAAATATGTGACTTGTTTTGCTCTACTGGAGTATAAACATGAAGGTTGAACATGTATATTTTGTAATTATATACTAAAATATGTGACTTGTTTTGCTCTGCAGTAGTATAAACATGAAGGTTGAACATGTATATTTTGTAATCATATGCTAAAATATGTGACTTGTTTTGCTCTACTGGAGTCTCTTCCTTTTTTGTGTGTATTTTGTGTTTGGTATTTATATTGAGGTACGACTAAATCAAAATTCACATACTGAATGACCTATTTTAGGAGCGATGCATCCAACACAGTTTTATTTTCAATTGCAAAACCTCAAATATATCATTTTATATATGACTTCGTGACAACTAACGCTCAAGATTGATGTTCATGATAACACATAGTCAGTTGCTGAGGCGGGATTTTTATTAAGGGGGGTCAAAAACAGAAAGCAAAAAAAATAAATTAAAAACCTACCGTGAATGGGTCTCAAACCCAAGACCGGCAGGCCCTTTGCGTGAAAGTTTGCACCCCGTTTGCCACTGAATCAAGTTATTTGCTTGTGTCAGGGAGGTCAAATTAATATATATACACATAGAAAAAAAAGTCATACATATATACAATATAATTTTTCGATGAAAGGGGTTTGGATCTGAAGTCCACGTAGCTCCGCCCCTGCATATGGTCCATTTTAGGTCTAGACTACTCAGCGTGAATTTATTCTTAGGATTACATCACATCAAGCTTTCGTACATGTAAACTTAAATTCTGTCTTTTAAATTAAATATCTTCACTTTTCTTTCTTATTTTAAACGTCAGATTTACCTAAAGCTCTTCACTATTCTATTTCTTTTTTGAAATTATTTTAGTATTGAAAATGTTACTATAAAAGGTGAATCACTGTACCTAGTGGGGAAATACACAGTAAATAGAAGGTTAAAGTAAGAAAAAGAATGATAGAGGGGAGCGTCATGAGGTAATATTTTTTAGTGTGTGAAAAGGAATGAATAAAGGTAAAAGTCAGATCAATTATTAACACTGTACAAATGAATAGAATGGACCCAAAAGAAAAAATAAGTACAAGTGAATAGAAAGGTCATATTTGTAAACAGAATTTAATGGATCTTTGGAAGAATAGGACTCTGTACCTATGTGTCATGCCAAAGAGAATTATTCACAAGAATACAACAACATAAAAGTAAAATTTCACAAATAAGGTCTAAAGTATACGTGAATCTTACCACTACCTCAATAACTGTCTACATATATAAATGTTTATTTGGTTTGGAATATCACCGGTAAATATGTGGTGGGTTCGAAAATATTTTTTCATCATTAACTAAAAGTTTCAAATTTGAACACTAATATTGAGAAAATTGTTGTTGATAGGTATTTTTCGTGAAATAAGACTTGTTTGAAGGAATGTATATTGGTTGGATTACTAAATTTTGAATATTATAATATTTCTATTCAAGATTGAACGGTATTGATATGATTGAATATCAATTAAGAAACCAACATTTTAGAATTTATTTTTTAGTATAAATGATAAGGCTAAAATAAGGTATTTGTTGGTGCATTACATATTGGGTATTAATTCTTGTGGTTTAGTTTTGTCTCTTAGTTAATGTTTAAATGGGAATAACTAATTAAGCAACCAAAATTTTAGTACTGTATTAATTTGTGTTGACAATTACGAAGATAGGGCTAAATAAGTTATTGCAAACAAATTTAATTTGTTGGTGCATTGCATATAGGGTATTAGTTCTTCTGGTTTAATTAATTATTTGATTCTTATTTATGTTTAAATGAAGATTATTAAATAAGCAACTTTACCAAATCTAGTTATGAAAATTTACAACATGATTAATGAGGCAAGATACTGTTTTACAACAAAGTGGAAGTGTAGATTAATTAAACAATGGGGATTGTCAAATCATGTTTAGTTAGATTGCCTCATAAAAAAATTATTTGATTACACTCTTTAATTACGCGTGATACTATTTGCAAATTACACTCTTTAGGATGGTCATTTGTTATCTCCCTTTGTGGACTAATATAAATAGACAGTGTTAGGGTTATTTTTGAGTCATTTGTTATCTCCCTTTGTGGCCAATGAAGAAATTTTTCATCAATTTTTGAAGCCTATACAAATAAGAAGACGTATATTATATATATAAATACGTAATAAAATAAATAAATTTGGGCAATGACGAAATTTTTATAACGTAAAAGTTTTATGATTCGTATCTTGGCAACACGAGTTAGGACGACTAATAAATCAGCAACCACTTCGTATTAAAATCCAATCTAAGCCCACCTTTTAAAAAATTATATATTTTTATACATATAAGCACACAAATATTTTCAATTTATTTTGAAAATTATTTATTTGTTACAAACATTTTTATTTACAAGTGTTTATCCAGGTTGGGAATACTTGACGGGAGTGACATTTAATGAAGAGTTTAAATTTTGTGTTTGCATTTTTTATATTTTTACACTTGTACAAAATATAAATTATAGTGTAAAATTTATTTTTGGGGCATTGGACGGAAATGCTTTTTACAAATGTTCATCACGTGTTTAGGCAAATATAGGTCGTTAATATTTATATTAAAAAATTAAATTAATTTAGATACTTACTCAATTAATTCATTCTTATACATTGAAAGATATTGCATAGATTTTTCTTTAATATAATTTTTCTGATATTTTTTATTTTTCACGCGATTCTCATCACACTTTAGGCAAATTTAGGTCATTACTAGTTATATTAAAATTGATTTAGAAACTTAATCAAATAATTCACTTTTTTACATTAATGGATATTATGTAGATTTTTTTTCTTAAAATAATTTTTCTTTATTCAATATTGTCTTTACGTACATATTTATATATTTTTCTTATATATATACTTTACGATAGCATACGCATTATATTATTTTAATATATATTTTATATTTGTATTTGCATGCATTGATTTTTTTCTCTTTTCTTTTTTCTTTTTATAATTAACTTAAGTCTGTCCGGGAACTATATTTGTAGATTCTGAAGGGTGTCTAACCTCTCCCTTCTCAATAATTTGAATGCTTACCTAGAATATAAATTGTTTTCGCCATACTCCCTCCGTTTCGAAAAGAATTACCTACTTTGATTTGGCACAAAGTTTAAGAAAATAAAGAAAATTTTTGAATCTTGTAGCCTTAAATTAAAGTATTGTCAAATGTATCAAAATGCCTTTTAATCTTGTGGTCATAAACATGCCATTTGGAAATTTAAATTAAAGTATTTCCAAAAAATGAAAGGGGTCATTCTTTTTTAAACGAACTAAAAAGGAAAGTAAGTCATTTCTTTTTAAACGGAGGGAGTACTTGTTAATAAATAAACAGGTTTCCTATTGTTTCTTGAAAATTAGGTGGCGACTCTTTTGACACCCAATTTTGACCTCCCGATATCACTTTTAGGCTGTTATTATATCAAAATTATTTAATTTTAATTATCAATATTTTTAAATATTATTCTTACATTGAGTACATACTAACGTGTCGCATTTATAATTAAAGGAAATGCATAAATTATTTCTTAGCTTTTAGTATCATTGTCATAATTTTTAAACTCAAATTCAGCATTTTATGTAATTTTTATTAATATTTATTAAATTATTTTCCCCGTAGTTATGCACATCCACATTTTTGCAAACACAATATCTAGTTTTCAATTATTTAGAATTATTTATTTTATTAAAATATTTATTATTAATTATTATTATTTATTATTTAATTATTATTATTTATTACTTATTATTTAATATTGTTATGTATTATTTAATTATTATTATTATATACTATTATCCCTATTTTAATTTAAATAACAACCTATTTTAATATTTTTTGCCTAAATTTATTCACCTTTTAACTTAATTTTGTCAAATTTCTTACAATTCTAGCCATTTTTGAAACTCAATTCCAAATTTTCAATTTTTAGATCTCAGTCGTTGATCCTAAACGGATCCAACGACTGAGATCTGATACACCTTTCCTTCATTTTTAATCCAAAAACCTAACCCTAATTCCAAAACCAAACAACAGACGCTCTTCTCTCTCTATCTAACCTCTCTCCTTCTCTCTCTATCTAACCTCTCTTTCCCATGGCTGTCGCCGCTGATCGGCGGAGCAGTGCCACCGAGACCCCCTTCTCCAATAGCTTTCCCACTGCGCTCTATATGGGCCGCCAATGCCTACCCCTGCGATACCATATCTACCACTGCCTCCTGCAGTTCGTCCTCGCCGCTGCCAGCACCGCGCCGCCAACGCCTACTCCGGCGATACCAGATCTACCACTGCGTCCTGCCGTTCGTCCTCGCCGCTGCCAGCACCGCGCCGCCAACCCCTCAGCCTCCATCACCATCTCTCCCTCTATTTTCCCCTTTTCGGCGATGAACCAACACACCAACGCCGCTCCAACATTGCCACGAGACCCCTCTGCTCTCGAACCTTCTCCGTGAACCAACCGTCACCGCCCCAGGTCATCTCCGTCGTCCACCCTCCACCCTCCACCAACCTTCTCCGTGCTGTTGATCCATTTGTCAAAAAAGAGATGAAAAACCCATCCACAGGTTTGCCTAAATATTTAAATGTTTGTGTTTAATTTTAATCTCTTTTCCCCTTCTTTAACAGATTTCGGAATCTGAATTAACAATGCATGAATGATTTATTTCATCCGATTCTTTGCCATTTTGTGTGCTTATGTTTTAAGACTACCTGATGTGAAAAATCTAAATTTTAATAATGATCAATTTTGTCATAGTTTGCTAATTCCGAATTTTGAAATTATCTATCTTCTTCGAATTAGTTAACAAATTTCTCGGCAGTGATTATAACGGAGAACATTTGACTGCGTATTATATTTTTATGGTTGGATTGATCTTTTGATAATTTGAATAAGATTTTGGTAAAGAAAATCTGATTGTGTATCACGTTTCTTGAATTACATCGTGGACTGATTTTTGTATAATTGATGATTTGAATTAGGTACAAAAATAATTAGGGATTATTTTACAAAATTAATTGCTCATAATTTATTTATGGTAAATAGAACCAATTTTCTCATCCCTAATTGACCCTAATTGATTATCGATCTCATAATTGATTAGTGATTGATGCTAACATGTTACCATTAATTTACCTTCCTTCTATGGAATATGCTCTACCGGAGTGTATAAACATGAAGGTTGAACATGTATATTTTGCGATCATATGCTAAAATATGTGACTTGTTTTGCTCCACTAAAGTATAAACATGAAGGTTGAACATGTATATTTTGTAATCATATGCTAAAATATATGACTTGTTTTGCTCCATCGGAGTACAAACATGAAGGTTGAACATGTATATTTAGTAATCAAGTCGGAATGATAGTCTCCATTATTCAGACGGTTTACACCATCCTAGCATACCATAAACCCCCTTCTAGTGAACAATTTGCCAATTGTACAATTCATTATAATGAACAATCTGTCACTTGCACAATTCTTTAATATTTTGAATTAATAATTGTATAGAGATTTTACGTTTTCGGTGATCTATGCCTCATTTGTAATGGTGACCTTTTGAAAATCAATTTAGTTTAATTTTTATCATTTTGTAATATGTTAATCTATTAGAATTATTTTATCATTGAGTGACTCCAAGCTTCTAGCTCTTCATTTTCTTCCCTACCTTAGTTTCCAAACAATGCTGCCCCATCGACAACCCAAAATCATGCTGAATGTTCACATCTCCACCTTTAGTTGCCATCTCTATACAACAATCACCTCTCTACTTGGGGGCGGAGCCAACATGTGTAATGGATGGGGGTTCACCGTATATTCCCACCTCACCCTATATTCCCACCAAGTGGGGTCTTGGGAGGGTAAGTGTAAGCAGTCCATACCACTACCTCAAATGTTAGATAGAGACGTCATTTCCAACAAACCCCCGGCTCAAAATCAAACAATCTAGATAAGGAATTGCAAAAGAACCGTTCACCGAACCCCCTTCGGCGGAAAATTATACTACTTATACATTACTAAAATCATATTATATGTATATACAATAGATGTCGAGCTCCTTTCGATAAGTTTTTCTTCAAATTTTGAACCCCCTCTCCAACATATTAATTGGCCCAATAGAGTTAGCTTAGTTCACAACAGTATTCACTTACTTTCCTTAGTTATCCAAACATAGAAACAATGAAATGACAAGAGTCATGCATTCCCAATAGAAACAAAGATTCTACAGTTTAACAATTACAGAATCAGCAACTCAAAGCGTCTGTGCCTTAGCTATATGATATCCTTGACTGGCGAAACGCGGTAGAACTTCACTAAGCATAGTCTTTTTTTACTTCAAAAATCCAGTGAATGGTCATTCACTACTTGAGACTAAAGAACATACATCAAAGCAAAAGAACCCAAAAATGTTTCAGCATTATTAATGAAAGCCAGGCGAAACGTGAATCTTTCGTCAAGTCTAAGGAAAAACACCCTACTCAAAGGGACAAAAGGAGTTAGAGACACCCCAGAAAAAAGTATAAAAGCAATAAGCTTAACTACCACAGTCAGTGCACAGACAAATCCTAATTAGACGAAAGACGGTAAGTAAGTTCTAAGCTATTCTACTATTAAATTAGTATAAACAAGAAAAATAAAGTTTAATCATTCTAAACTAGTGAGGTAGCCTAAACCATGTTATTCTGTAATCCATCTCCAGAAAAGCATCCTTTTATAAGCGAAAACCGCCAAAAACTAAAGAAATTGTTTGCGAGTTAAATTGCCAAGTACCTCAAAAACATGGCCATATTCTAGTCTACCTTTCCATATACAAAATCACTAGTACAACTACACACCAGCTGTTGGCAACACATACCATATGATGACTGTTGTTAGTCTTCACCCCGCTTCACCATGACCAGTTTCAGGAAATACACCATGAGCCAAATTCCACGGTAAGTACTTGTGCACACTGAACACAATCCCCAGCACCAAGGTCGGATTTGACAGAGTGGGATGTCATCAGACGTTAGTACTTGGGCATCTCCTACTGTGCAACACAAGGTCAAATACAGAGCAAAATGATTATGTCATTCTCAAAACATAACGACCACTACTGTTATTGCTACCCATATCGGCTACAGCTGCACTACCGACAAGAAGCATCATGAAAACTTCTTTGTCCAACGCAAGTCAAATGGGAAACCAAAAGAATTCATTTTTTTATAGTAAGGACAAACTAGCATCAAGTATACTGCTTGGGAAGGCACAAACGGGTTACGGAACTATATTCAAAACCAAACAACACAATCAAAAGCTAACTCACATAAGCATTGACATAACAGGCTACGAGAGGAGATGCATTAGATAGCTAGTAAAAATAACCATATGCAAGCCAAATTAAAGCTATAGTTAAAATGAAAATATTATGAAATAGTCAATACTACTGACAATTACTTATTGTAAACTAGAATAAGAACTGCAAGAGACTAAAATTCAAGCAATCCAACCAATCCCATTGAGCGCGTAATACTTGCAAGAGTAAACTATATGTGGAACGAAACCAGCAGCGTGAAAGTGAAGTTCCGCTCCAGCAATAGGTAAGTTCTCAGATGAAATCAAGCATTGTGATCAGTGTTGTTGAGCCTGCCGACTTGGAGCACCACCATAGCCACCACCATATCCAACTTGTCCACCATGAGGTCCATTTTGCTGAGCACCATAATTACCCAAACCTTGTGAATTTCCACTAGCATCGCCATAAGCACTGCCCATGTAACCCCCACCATATCCACTAACTGGATTTCCATAAGCACCATCACCTCCACCATATCCACCATAGCCATAACCTTGATTTCCATAACCCGTGGCTCCATCTGGAGACTGACCAACAACAGATCCTTCATTAGCGGGTCCACCTCCACCACCAGCACTTGAAGCACCCCATGATGCATTACCATAGCCCATGTTCCCATATCCAGAAGGACCCTGAGAACCCCATGAGCTTCTCAATCCACTAGCTTGACCGCTATCATAACCAGCACCAGGCACATTTGGATTCCCATAGGCTGCAGCAACTGTTGGACCACCATATCCAGGATTGACAGCCCCATACCCAGGATTGGCTCCACCGTAACTTCCATAAGCACCATAACCCATGCCATTGTTGGAGGATCCATAACCATAACTCGGTGTACCATATCCGGAGGAACCATAAGGTGGATAGCCACCTACAGTGTTTTGTGACTTCATGTATCTGTTGGTATCCATTCTGTCATAAGAACTGGGATTGTCACCAGATGCACCATACCCCTGGTAACTTCCACCACCCATAACACTACCACCGTTGCCCGTGGAGCGACCACCAAAACCACCAGAACTACCATCTCTTGGAAGAGCACGCTTTACTTCCACTTGTTTTCCATTGAGATCATGAAATGTCTTGTGTAAAACCCTATCTACTGCATCTTCAGAATCAAATGAAATAAAGCCAAACCCACAACGTCGGCTGGTCTGTTGATCAAACATAATTGCTACATCAGTGACATTAGCATAAGTTTCAAAGTAAGTTCTGAAGCCATCCTCAGTCAGCGTGGGAGGCAATCCACCAATAAATATTTTCTTGGTCTTGTTATTTCCACCGCCTCCAAAACTTCTAGCACTACCTACATTTCCAGATTTTGGACCCTGCTCCTCTCTGGACAAGGCCCTCTTAGCCTCAACCTATAAAGAAAAATTACCATTGAGCTAAGTAAAAAAACAACAAATTCAGAAGCAAGCAAGATAAAGACTCAAAAGGACAGATTTTATTATAAGATGCCCAAAATCTTAGCGGAAGTTTCCATCAACTAGGCTATTACTTTAGGGGAAAGCTCTACTAAAAGACATCAAATTATCACCTAAAATGTACTAAACTTCTGTTGAACCTGCAAGCATCTTTCTTACGACATCCTGAAAGTATATATGGAACAACAGGTCTGGAAAACCCAACAGATGTACAAATGATTTAAAATTCTTAAACAGAAGCACCTTTACCCAAGCAATGGCACTATTACACAAGAACACTGAACTTAAAAGACACGTTTATTTAAGACATCACCACAGGAAGTTTCCATTTGGTGTGCAACTAGCAACGAAGGGATGATTCAAGTTTCAAATACTCTATTAAGTAATTAAAATGTTTAGGGCAAACAATGCTCTAAATTAGAAGAAGGCGCACCATTAAACTAAAATAAACCACCATCATAGTGCTTTAATCAGTTACCTACTTACCTTTACCACTGCAGAACTCATTGTGAATAAACCATTACCTATTGTCGTTAACAATACAAAAGAAGACATTAGACTAAAATAAACCTGTATGCACACTATCAACAGAAAGAAGAAAAACATGACTCTATCACAAATAAGGTCTGAAGTATACGTGAATCTTACCACTACCTCAATATCTATCTACATATATAAATATTTATTTGGTTTGGAATATCACCGGTAAATATGTGGTGGGTTCGATAATATTTTTTCATCATTAACTAAAAGTTTCAAATTTGAACACTAACATTGAGAAAATTGTTGTTGATACGTATTTTTCGTGAAATAAGACTTGTTCGAAGGAATGTATATTGGTTGGATTACTAAATTTCGAATATTAGAAAATTAAAGAAATTGACTTATCTTTTTAAGAGTCTTTTAAAATACTGAAATATCTACTTGTATAGGTTTCTAAGGTAGATTTTTGATATATTTCATAATTCTACAAAATATAGTTGTTATTTTTAGAGTTTAGAATGTTTCTAAATGCTGTAAATATAACATAGCCCTCACTTCTTCCTTTAAAAAAATAAAATTATACGATAAATGTGTTTGTGAAAATATTAAAATTTTATAAATGTTTTATTGGAAGAAATGATGATTAACCGATAGAATTATAATTTTATAATATTGTGCGTTCTGCAAAAGTCAATAAAATATCGTGTATTTTTTTACACGACTCTAAAAAAATATTAACTGGAAAAAATATTTTCAAAATTTAACCTTTATTTATATCCTAACATATTTGGTATTTTCTTGAAACAATAACTATTTTTAGTAATAATGATAGATAATTTGAGACAAACGAATATAGTACTACCTCTATCCACCTTTATTTTTTACTATAGTAAAAAAAATCACTTTTACCATATTATTAAGTCATCGATTCAAGTTGTGAGAACAGGTTTTTATAGATATGCATAAAAAGATTGCGTACACTAAATCTTATTGATTTTTTCTTTAAATTTTGCACATAACAGAAGTTTTAGTATACCCAATAACTCTCTTTTATTTTCAATTCACCTAATAGTTAGTGAGATGAAATGATTTATAATAACGAAGGATGCTCAAGTAAAAATATCAAGTTTTCAAATATAAATAAATAAAAATAAACGGAGAAAACATAATATTTGTGGACCAAAATAAATGCTTAAAATGAATCACCACATGTAAATCCTCACTTTTTCCTATAGAAGGATCAAATTGCTTTCATGTGTAAGTGACAATTACTAGTGTACTGTATTCATTGCACATGTTTAATACTTATTTTTATCAACTTGTCAAAAATGACCCTTTTTATTACTTCAAAACGATACATGTGTCCTATTTATTACACCCTACATTTCCTCAAAATCTAATTTACACCCCCCAAAATAGAATTAATTTTCTATTTTACACCCTTTTTTATTTAATTTTATGAAAACATTATAATATTTCTATTTAAGATTGAACGGTATTGATATGATTGAATATCAATTAAGCAACCAACATTTTAGAATTTATTTTTTAGTATACATGATAAGGCTAAAATAAGGTATTTGTTGGTGCATTACATATTGGGTATTAATTCTTGTGGTTTAGTTTTGTCTCTTAGTTAATGTTTAAATGGGAGTAACTAATTAAGCAACCAAAATTTTAGTACAGTATTAATCTGTGTTGACAATATCGAAGATAGGGCTAAATAAGGTATTGCAAACAAATTTAATTTGTTGGTGCATTGCATATAGGGTATTAGTTCTTGCGGTTTAATTAATTATTTGATTCTTTGTTATGTTTAAATGAAGATTATTAAATAAGCAACTTCACCAAATCTAGTTATGAAAATTTACAACATGATTAATGAGGCAAGATACTGTTTTACAACAAAGTGGAAGTGTATATTAATTAAATAATGGGGATTGTCAAATCATGTTTAGTTAGATTGATTCATAAAAAAAATTATTTGATTACACTCTTTAATTACGCGTGATACTGTTTGCAAATTACACTCTTTAGGATGGTCATTTGTTATCTCCCTTTGTGAACTAATATAAATAGACAGTGTTAGGGTTATTTTTGAATCATTTGTTATCTCCCTTTATGCCTAATGAAGAAATTTTTCATCAATTTTTTAGGCCTGTACAAATAAAAAGACGTATATTAGATATATAAATACGTAATAAAATAAATAAATTTGGGCAATGACGAATGTTTTATAACGTAAAAGTTTTATGATTCATATCTTGGCAACACGAGTTAGGACGACTAATAAATCAGCAACCACTTCGTATGTCGTATTTAAAATCTAATTTGAGCCCACCTTTTAAAAAATTATATATTTTTATACATATAAGCACACAAATATTTTCAATTTATTTTGATAATTATTTATTTTTTACAAACATTTTTATTTACAAGTGTTTATCCAGGTTGGGAATACTTGACGGGAGTGACATTTAATGAAGAGTTTAAATTTTGTGTTTGCATTTTTTATATTTTTACACTTGTACAAAATATAAATTATAGTGTAAAATTTATTTTTGGGGCATTGGACGGAAATGCTTTTTACAAATATTCATCACGTGTTTAGACAAATATAGGACATTAATATTTATGTTAAAAAACTTAAATTAATTTAGATACCTATTCAATTAATTCATACTTACACATTGAAAGATATTGCATAGTTTTTTCTTTAATATAATTTTTCTGATATTCTTTATTTTTCACGCGATTCTCATCACACTTTAGGCAAATTTAGGTCATTACTAGTTATATTAAAATTGATTTAGATACTTAATCAAATAATTCACTTTTTTACATTAATGGATATTATGTAGAATTTTTTCTTAAAATAATTTTTCTTTATTCAATTTTGTCTTTACGTACATATTTATATATTTTGCTTATATATATATTTTACTATAGCATACGCATTATATTATTTTAATATATATTTTATATTTATATTTGCATGCATTGATTTTTTTTCTTTTTCGTTTTTTCTTTTTTTAATAAACTTAAGTCTGGCCGGGAACCATATTTATAGATTCTGAAGGGTGTCTAACCCCTCCCTTCGCAATAATTTGTATGCTTACCTAGAATATAAATTGTTTTCGCCATACTCCCTCCGTTTCGAAAAGAATTACCTACTTTGATTTGGCACAAAGTTTAAGAAAATAAAGAAAATTTTTGAATCTTGTAGCCTTAAATTAAAGTATTGTCAAATGTATCAAAATGCCTTTTAATCTTGTGGTCATAAACATGCCATTTGGAAATTTAAATTAAAGTATTTCCAAAAAATGAAAGGGGTCATTCTTTTTTAAACGAACTAAAAAGGAAAGTAAGTCATTTCTTTTTAAACGGAGGGAGTACTTGTTAATAAATAAACAGGTTTCCTATTGTTTCTTGAAAATTAGGTGGCGACTCTTTTGACACCCAATTTTGACCTCCCAATATCACTTTTAGGCTGTTATTATATCAAAATTATTTAATTTTAATTATCAATATTTTTAAATATTATTCTTACATTGAGTACATACTAACGTGTCACATTTATAATTAAAGGAAATGCATAAATTATTTCTTAGCTTTTAGTATCATTGTCATAATTTTTAAACTCAAATTCAGCATTTTATGCAATTTTTATTAATATTTATTAAATTATTTTCCACGTAGTTATGCACATCCACATTTTTGCAAACACAATATCTAGTTTTCCATTATTTAGCATTATTTATTTTATTAAATTATTTATTATTAATTATTATTATTTATTATTTAATTATTATTATTTATTATTTAATATTGTTATGTATTATTTACTTATTATTATTATATACTATTATCCCTATTTTAATTTAAATAACAGCATAATTTAATTTATTTTTCCTAAATTTATTCACCTTTTAACTTAATTTTGTCCAATTTCTTATAATTATAGCCATTTTTGTAACTCAATTCCAAATTTTCAATTTTTAGATGTCAGTTGTTGATCCTGAACGGATCCAACGACTGAGATCTGATACACCTTTCTTTTCTTTTTAATCCAAAAATCTAACACTAATTCCAAAATCAAACAACAGCCGCTCCTTCTCTCTCTATCTAACCTCTCTTCTTCTCTCTCTATCTAACCTCTCTTTCCCCTGGCTGCCGCCGCTGATCGGCGGAGCTGCGCCACCGAGACCCCCTTCTCCAATAGCTTTACCACTGCCCTCTATATGCGCCACCAACGCCTACTCCGGCGATACAAGATCTACCACTGCCTCCTCTCGTTCATCCTCACCGCTGCCAGCGCCGCGCCGCCAACGCCTACTCCGGCGATATCAGATCTACCACTGCCTCTTGCCGTTCGTCCTCGCCGCACCGCCAACGCCTACTCCGGCGATACCAGATCTCCCAGTGCCTCCTGCCGTTTGTCCTCGCCACGCCGCCAGCCCCTCAGCCTCCATCACCATCTTTCCTTCCATTTTCCCCTTTCCGGCGATGAACCAGCACGCCAACGCCGTGTTAACATTGCCTCGAGACCCCCCTGCTCTCCAAAATCCTCCGTGAACCAACCGTCGCCACCCCAGGTCATCTCCGTCGTCCACCCACCACCAACCTTCTCTATGCCATTGATCCGTTTGTCAAAAAAGAGATGAAATACCCATCCATAGGTTTGCCTAAATATTTAAATGTTTGTGTTTAATTTTAATCTCTTTTCCCCTTCTTTAATAGATTTCGAACTCTGAATTAACAATGCATGAATGATTTATTTCATCCGATTCTTTGCCATTTTGTGTTCTTATGTTTTAAGACTACCGGATGTGAAAAATCTAAATTTTAATAATGATCAATTTTTTCATAGTTTGCTAATTTTGAATTTTGAAATTATCCATCTTCTTTGAATTAGTTGACAAATTTCTCGGCTAATTGACTGCGTATTTGAATCACATCGTGGACTGATTTTTGTACAATTGATGATTTGAATTAGGTACAAAAATAATTAGGGATTATTTTACAAAATTAATTGCTCATAATTTATTTATGGTAAATTGAACAAATTTTCTCACCTCTAATTGACCCTAATTGATTATCGATATCTTAATTGATTAGTGATTGATGCTAACATGTTACTATTAATTTACCTTCCTTTTATGGAATATGCGACAACATAGCACTCACCTATATATAAGGTAACTTTCAGTATTATGGGAATCTAGTTTTTAATCATGACAGTCTTGATATTTTTTATTTATTGGATGTGGCCTAAGGAAAAAAATATTGTGAATGACTTTTACAAATATTGACTTTCCTTTTTAATTGATATATGATTGATTCAGTAAGAGAAATTCTCCACTGAGATATTTTTTTACCATTTTTATGTTGGTTTAGTTTTACAATACTCAGCCTATATAAACACTTCTTCAAGATCTTAAGTTCACAAGTTCTTCTTAAGTTTTACAATTACCACTACTACTCTCTTAAACAATGCATTAGTTACTTTCAATACAAAAAGTTATGGAAAACAACTTGCATATTTTGCTGTGTTTTGCTTTCTTTCTATTTCTATTTTACTATTTCTTGCAGGTAAGTCCCTCAAGGTCTTCGCAGGAGTGTTTAGCATGGTGATACAACTCAGTGAAGAAAAAGCCCAAGCTGAAGCAGAAATTGAGATGTTGAAGAAAAATATGAGCGTACGGTCTGCAGAAGTTGCAAAAAAACAACACCTGGAGGGAGTGAAGAAAATTGCAAAATTGGACGCAGAGAGTCGGAGATTAAGTGGTATTGTGTGGAAGAAGTTGCTTGGGCCTACAACCTTGGCCCAGATGAAGCTTGACCTGACCACCCAAACCTATGACGACCTGGAGGGTGAGAAGAAAATTGCAAAATTGGACGCAGAGCGTCAGAGATTACGTGGTCTTGTGTGGATGAAGCTTGACCTGACCACCCAAACAACATATGTGGAGCTTCGACCCTAATTACAATCCTCAAGTTACAATATACTACCTATTTTTTTTTGTTTGTTGTTGTTTTCATTCACTGGGTTCGATGTTGTATTAAATTTAAAGTATATAAGATAAATGCATGGAATAGTTGTCTTATTTTCTATCAATCATTTCAGGAGCACTTGTTATTTTTTTTTACCGATCGACTGACTCTATCCATCTACTTTATGAAATATCAGAGAAAGAAATGAATTTAGCGGATAATAAAGATAAGTCGAAGCATGTCGAACCTTCTTCTTCAAAGGCCAAGTTAATAGACGAACCAAGCTAGATAGTCTTCTATCACTAGATTTATGATAACAATTTTTTTTAAAACTACATATTATATCACACTATCAAAATAAAAATTTAAAAGGAAAATAATTTGGTTAAGTGAAAGGGTGTAACTGGTGGTCTCCACACGTCAATTCCGTGCAGTACTACTCAATGAGAATGGTGCATCCTAATATATCCAATACCCACTAGGCACTTGCCCAAACAGACAAAAAGATCATAATCCCGTTTCTTAAAAAAACAATAAAAAAAATATTGTAAATATAAGCTTACAAATTTGATGTTGAAATCATTGAAGTTTCAATACAGATTACTTTCTTTATTTAGTTTCAATTTATGTGTCACTTAAATAGATCTAATATAATTTAATTTTATAAGTTAATCAAATTGATTTTCCATAAGTGAGGATGAGTAAATTTAAATGAATAAGAAATATGGTAAATAATACTAGTAAAAACAAGCAAGGGCTGTTTGGTTGTTGGTTATAATTATGTACAGTTGTTTGGTTATTTCATTTTCTACAATGTATAAAATATTAGTACAAACTAACTCATGATTTATACATGTTCTATTTAACTGGGAATGTATATTAATAACTAAATATTGTACTTATATGATATGCAAAGTTTTGTACAATGTAACTAAAAAATTTATGAAATACAAATGTTGGGTATATGAATAAAAATCCTATATTATTAATTGAAAAAAATGAGAAATTATGAAATCAATTTAGTTTAATTTTTATCATTTTGTAATATGTTAATCTATTAGTATTATTTTATCATTGACTGACTCCAAGCTTCTAACTCTTCACTTTCTTCCCTACCTTAGTTCCCAAACAAAAATTGCCCCATCGACAACCCAAAATCGCGCTGAATGTTCACATCTCCACCTTTGGTTTCAATCTCTATACAACATCACCTCTCTACTCGGGGGCGGAGCCAGCATGTGTAATGGATAGGGGTTCACCGTATATTCCCACCAAGTGGGGTCTTGGGAGGGTAAGTGTAAGCAGTCCATACTACTACCTCAAATGTGAGATAGACACATTGTTTCCGACAAACCCACAGCTCAAAATCAAACAATCTAGATAAGGAATTGCAAAAGAACCGTTCACCGAACCCCCTTCGGCGGAAAATTATACTATTTATACATTACTAAAATCATATTATATGTATATATAATAGATGTCGAGCTCCTTTCGATAATTTTTTCTTCAAATTTTGAACCCCCTCTCCAACATATTAATTGGCCCAATAGAGTTAGCTTGGTTCACAATACTATTCACTTACTTTCCTTAGTTATCCAAACATAGAAACAATGAAATGACAAGAGTCATGCATTCCCAATAGAAACAAAGATTCTGCAGTTTAACAATTATAGAATCAGCAACTCAAAGTGTATGTGCCTTAGCTATATGATATCCTTGGTTGGCGAAACGAGGTAGAACTTCACTAAGCATAGTCTTTTACTTGGAAAATCCAGTGAAAGGTCATTCACTACTTGAGACTAAAGAACATACATCAAAGCAAAAGAACTCAAAAATGTTTCAGCATTGTTAATGAAAGCCAGGCGAAACGTGAATCTTTCGTCAAGTCTAAGGAAAAACACCCTACTCAAAGGGACAACAGGAGTTAGAGACACCCCAGAAAAAAGTAGAAAAGCAATAAGCTCAACTACCACAGTCAGTGCATAGACAAATCCTAATTAGACAAAAGACAGTAAGTAAGTTCTAAGCTATTGTACTGTTAAATTGGTGTAAACAAGAAGAATAAAGTTTAATCATTCAAAACTAGTGAGGTAGCCTAAACCATGTTATTCTGTAATCCATCTCTAGAAAAGCATCCTTTTATAAGCGAAAATCGCCAAAAACTAAAGAACTTGTTTGCGAGTTAAATTGCCAAGTACCTCGATAACATGGCCATATTCTAGTCTACCTTTCTATATACAAAATCACTAGTACAACTAAACACCAGGTGTTGGCAGCACAGACCATACGATGACTGCTCTTAGTCTTCACCCCGCTTCACCATGACCAGTTTCAGGAAATGCACCATGAGCCAAATTCCACGGTAAGTACTTGTGGGCACTAACACAATCACCAGCACCAAGGTCGGATTTGACAGAGTGGGATGTCATCAGACGTTAGTACTCGGGCATCTCCTCCTGTGCAACACAAGATCAAATACAGAGGAAAATGATTATGTCATTCTCAAAACTTAACTACCACTACTGCTATTGATACCAATATCGGCTACAGCTGCACTACAACAAGAAGCATCACAAAAACTTCTTTGTCCAACGCAAGTCAAATGGGAAACCAAAAGAATTCATTTTTTTATAGTGAGGACAAACTAGCATCAAGTATACTGCTTGGGAAGGCACAAACGGGTTACGGAACTATATTCAAAACCGAACAACACAATCAAAAGCTAACTAACATAAGCATTGACATAACAGGCTACGAGAGGAGATGAATTAGATAGCTAGTAAAAATAACCATATGCAAGCCTAATTAAAACTACAGTTAAAATGAAAATATTATGAAATAGTCAATACTACTGACAATTACTTATTGTAAACTAGAATAAGAACTGCAAGAGACTAAAATTCAAGCAATCCAACCAATCCCATTGAGCGCGTAATGCTTGCAAGAGTAAACTTTTTGTGGAACGAAACCAGCAGCGTGAAAGTGAAGTTCCGCTCCAGCAATAGGTAAGTTCTCAGATGAAATCAAGCATTGTGATCAGTGTTGTTGAGCCTGCCGACTTGGAGCACCACCATAGCCACCACCATATCCAACTTGGCCACCATGAGGTCCATTTTGCTGAGAACTATAATTTCCCCGAACCTTGTGAATTTCCACTAACATCGCCATAGCCACTGCCCATGTAATCCCCACCACCTGATTGCATGCCTCTCGATGCACTATTTCTACCAACTGGATTTCCATAAGCACCATCACCTCCACCATATCCACCATAGCCAAAACCTTGATTTCCATAACCCGTGGCTCCAGCTGGAGACTGACCAACAGAAGATCCTCCATTAGCGGGTCCACCTCCACCACCAGCACTTGAAGCACCCCATGATGCATTACTATAGCCTATGTTCCCACATCCAGAAGGACCCTGAGAACCCCACGAGCTTCTCGATCTACCAGCTTGACCGCTACCATAACCAGCACCAGGAACATTTGGATTCCCGAAGGCTGCAGCAACTGCTGGACCACCATATCCAGGATTGATAGCCCCATAGCCAGGATTGGCTCCACCGTAACTTCCATAAGCACCATAACCCATGCTATTGTTGGACGATCCATAACCATAGCCTGGTGTACCATATCCGGAGGAACCATAAGGTGGATAGCCAGATACAGTGTTTTGTGACTGCATGTATCTGTTGGTATCCATTCTTTCATAAGAACTGGGATCGTCACCAGATGCATCATACCCCTGGTAACTTCCACCACCCATACCACTACCACCGTTGCCCGTGGAGCGACCACCAAAACCACCAGAACTACCATCTCTTGGAAGAGCACACTTTACTTCCACTTGTTTCCCACTGTGATCATGAAACATATTGTGTAAAACCCTATCCACTGCATCTTCAGAATCAAATGAAATGAAGCCAAACCTACGAGGTCGGTTGTTCTATTGATCAAACATAATTGCTACATCAGTGACATTACCATAACTTTTAAAGTAAGTTCTATAGCCATCCTCAGTCAGTGTGGGAGGCAATCCACCAACAAATATTTTCTTGGTCCTGTTATTTCCACCACCTCCAAAACTTCTTGCACTACCTACATTTCTAAATTTTGGACCCTGCTCCTCTTTGGACAAGGCCTTCTTAGCCTCAACCTATAAAGAAAAAATACCATTGAGCTAAGTAAAAGAAGAACAAATTCAGAAGCAAGCAAGATAAAGACTCAAAAGGACATATTTTATTATAAGATGCCTAAAATCTTAGCGAAAGTTTCCATCAACTAGGTTATTACTTTGGGGGAAAGCTCTACTAAAAGACATCAAATTATCATCTGAAATGTACTAAACTTCTGTTGAACCTGTAAGCGTCTTACTTACGACATCCTGAAAGTATATATGGAACAACAAGTCCGAAAAACCCAACAGATGTACAAATGATTTAAAATTCTTAAACAAAAGCACCTTTACCCAAGCGATGGCACTATTACACAAGAACATTGAACTTAAAATGCACGTTTATTTAAGACATCACCACAGGAAGTTTCCATTTGGTGTGCAACTAGCAACGAAGGGATGATTCAAGTTTCAAATACTCTATTAAGTCATTAAAATGTTTAGGGCAAACAATGCTCTAAATTAGAAAAAGCCGCACCATTAAACTAAAATAAACCACCATCATAGTGCTTTAATCAGTTACCTACTTACCTTCACCACTGCAGAACTCATTGTGAATAAACCATTACCTATTGTCGTTAACAATACAAAAGAGGGCATTAGACAAAAATAAACATGTCTGCACACTATCAAGAAAAAAGAAGAAAAACATGACTCTATCAACGAGCCCATATACTGCATAACAATAATACTACGTTCCACATTTTAGGATGTTCTTTTCAACAAGTCAGATATCATTTCATCACTATCACACCAAGAAGTGTCAAAAATATCAAAGAGAAGGAAATAATCATCCCATTTTCCATCCATTGCATCAAACACATGGCTTGATAATGAAACACATTTTGCTGCACAATTCAAGCTTTGGATGGCACAACAGAGACACTCCACCTAGCAAAATTAGTGCTTATGCAAAACTGACCACTATGCAGCAGAAGGAAGAAGTTGTACTACAACAAGAACTACTACTACTACAAATCGATCCCAAGCAAGGCCACCCATTGTATAACAAGTAGTTTGATTCAAGAATAAAAGCGACACACATTATAGCATAAATCACCACACATATGCGAAAGGCCAATACACAGCACATTACGAGGTTGGGAATCATTCAGCAGATATGGCATTCAAACGCATGACAGAACTACTGCAACAAATTATGCAACCTCATCCACCATTTTCACATCAAAAGAACATATGAAATGCATTGTCTACTCACAAAATTGACTCGAGAAACTATTATTTACAAAAGTCCTCAATATAAAAGGTGCTGACTTTACGTTAAATATAAGGAGAATCTGTCTACCCACAAAATTGACTCAAGAAAAACTATTTCTTATTAGAAACCGCAATATAAAAATGCAGATTTTACTTTAAATATCAGGAGAGCTTGATTACATAAGCTCAACCAGAAGAAGATACCAGAACAAAAAAATTCATAAGCATAAATCAGCTCAAGAAATGAAGACCTTAGGCCAAGAAAAGATTTAAACTTTAGTACCCAAAGAACATATTCAAACTAAGAAATATCTGAGTCAGAACTCAACAAGGAAAAATAGCAAGAAAACAGCACAAATGTCAAGATAACAGTCACAAAAACACATCCTAAATTGGAACTGACACATCAGGACACAACCAAAAAACAATAAAAAAGTTAGCTCATTTAACCAAAGATCCACAAGCATAAAATCTAAAAACAAAACAAAAATCAGAAATATAAACAACACCCAAAAGCTACAAAGAAAAGAGAAACATCATCTCATCACAATAGAAGCAAAAACACATCCTAAAATAGAAATGCCAAATTAGTAAACACCCAGAAAACAATCACCAAAGTCAAGCTTATTTAACCAATAACTCCACAAGCACATAATCCCAAAATCCAAGAATCAGCTAAAACTAACAACTCCACAATCCCAAAATTAAAGAACTAGCAAAAACTAACAACCCCACGAGCTCAAAATCAAAGAATCAGCAATAACTAACTACCCCACAAACTCAAAATCCAAGAATCAGCAAAAACTAACAACCCCACAAGCTCAAAATCAAAGAATCAGCAAAAACCAATAGCCCCAAAATCCCAAAATCTAAGAATCAGCAAAAACTAATAACCCCACAAGCTCAAAATCAATGAATTAGCAAAAACCAACAGCCCCAAAATCCTAAAATCCAAGAATCAACAAAAACTAATAACCCCACAATCTCAAAATCAAAGAATCAGCAAAAACCAACTGCCCCAAAATCCCAAAATCCAAGAATCAGCAAAAACTAACAACACCACAAGCTCAAGATCCAAGAATCAGAAAAACAAACAACCTCACAATCCAAAATAATAGAAAACACAAATAAAGCATGAACATACAGCCAAAAAACTCACAGTACGACCATCAATTACATGAGTGTCCTTAAGAACTCTATTAAGAACATTAGGATCTGCAAATTCAACAAAACCAAATCCTCTAGGCTTTCCAGTAATCTTATCTCTCATTAATACAGTCTGTAAAACATCACCATACACTTGAAAATACTTCTTCATCTTCTTTCTATTTTTTCCCATGATATCCCACCAATAAAAAACTTTCCTTTATCTGAATCCATGATTTTTTTCCTTTCTTTCTCTCCACTTTTTCTCTATATATAAGGTGTATATATGTATAACAATATCCAAAAGTTACGTCATGATAATATTAGGCAAAAACACATGAAACACCCAGAAAACAATCATAAGTCAGCTCATTTAACCAAAACTCCACAAATACAAATCCCAAAATTCAAGAATCAGAAAAAACTAAGAAACCCATAGGCCCAAAATCCAAGAATCAGTAAAAACTAACAATACCACAAGCTCAAAATCAAAGAATCAGCTAAAATTAACAACCCCACAGTCCCAAAATCCAAGAATCAGCAAAAACTAACAACCCCACAAGCTCAAAATCCAAGAATCTCAAAAACTAACAAGCTCACAATCCCAAAATCCAAGAATCAGCAAAAACTAACAACCCCACAATCCCAAAATCCAATAATTAGCAAAAACTAACAACCCCACAAGCTCAAAATCCATGAATCAGCAAAAACTAACAAACCCACAATCCCAAAATCCAAGAATCAACAAAAACTAACAACCCAACAGGCACAAATACAAAACTAATCAAAAATAATGAAACACCAGAAGCTAAAATAGAGTAAAAAAAAACTCACCGTGCGTCCATCAATTACATGAGTATCTTGAAGAACTCTATCAAGAACACTAGGTTCTGCAAATACAACAAAACCAAATCCTCTAGGCTTTCCAGTAATCTTATCTATCATTACAACAGTTTGTAAAACATCACATACACTTGAAAATGCTCCTTCATCTTCTCTTCTATTGTTTCCCATGATATTCTACCAATAAATAACTTTCCTTGATCTAAATCCATATGTATTTTCCCTTACTCTCTTTGTATATGGTGTGTGTATATTATGTATACCAAAAAAAAGAAAGTGTAAATTTTGAGTGTGTATATCTCTCTTTGGGTGAAGACAAAGAGAAAGTGAGGGTTTAAGAAGGAAAAAAATGGGAAAGTGAGGTGAATGAAGATGAATTTGGGACAAGGAATGGACGGTTGTGATTTGATTAGACTAATGGTTGTGATGAGTTTTTTGTTTTGTTTTGTAGTTTTCACCTGGTGTCTGATATCTTTCTTGAAGCTTTGTCTCTAATTTGAATCGCGCATTATTGACTAATCTAGATCGCACACTACGAGTTATGATTTGATTAATGATATTTTTGTTTTGTTTTGTAGTTTCTCACCTAGTGTCTAGTATCTGTTGTGATGCTCTGTCTAGTTTGGATAGCGCATTATCAACTATTCTAGATCGCACACTACGAGTTGTGATTTGATTAGATCATTGATGGTAATGATATTTTTGTTTTGTTTTTTGGTTTCCCATCTAATGTCTGGTATTTGTTATAGAGCTCTAGCTAATTCAGATTGCGTATTGTCGATTAATCTGGATCTCACACTACAGATTGTGATTTGATTAAATCAATGGTGTTGATGAGATTTTTTGTTTTGTTTTTTTAGTTTATCATCCAGTTTCTGATATCTGTTGTAAATCTCTGTCTAATTTGGATCATGCATTATCGACTAATGTGGATCACACACTACGGATTGTTATTTGATTATATCAATGGTGGTGATGAATTTTTTATTTTGTTTTGTAGTTTCTCACCTAGTGTCTGGTATCTATCGTGAACTTCTATCTAATTTGGATCATGCATTTATTGTGAATAGCGCATTATTGACTAATCTGGATCGCACACTACGAGTTGTGATTTGATTAGATCAATAGTGGTGATAAGATTTTTTGTTTTGTTTTTTCAGTTTCTCCACCCAGTGTCTGGTATCTGTCATGAAGTTTTATCTAATTTAGATTACACGTTTAATTCGAATCGCGCATTATCAACTAATTTGGATCTCACGCCACGAGTTGTGATTTGATTAGATCAATGGTGAAGATGAGACTTTTTGTTTTGTTTTGTTTTGTAGTTTCATACCTAGTATGTAGTATCTATAGTAAAGCCCTGTCTAATTTAGATCGCGCATTATCGACTAATCTAGATCGCAAACTATAAGTTGTGATTTGATTAGATCAATAGTGGTGATGAGATTTTTTGTTTTGTTTTTCAGTTTCCCACTTAGTGTCTGGTATCTGGTTGAAGCTCTATCTAATTTGAATTGTGCATTATCCACTAATCTGGATCGCACACTACGGATTGTTATTTGATTAGATCAATGGTGGTGATGAGATTTTTTATTTTGTTTTATAGTTTCTCACCTAGTATCTGGTATCTGTCATAACGCTCTGTCTAATTCGGATCGCGCATTATCGACGAATCTGGATTGCAAACTACAAGTTGTGATTTTATTAAATCAGTGATGGTGATGAGATTTTTTGTTTTATAGTTTTCCACCTAGTGTATGGTATCTGTAGTGAAGCTCTGTTTAGTTCCAATCGCCCATTATCGACTAATTTGAATCGCACGCTACAAGTTGTGATTTGATTAGATCAATGGTGGTGATGAGATTTTTTTTTGTTTGCAGTTTCCCACCTAGTGTCTTGTATTTATCGTGAAGCTCTATCTAATTCGAATTGAGTATTATCGACTATTTTGGATCGCACACTACGAGTTGTGATTTGATTCGATCAATGGTGGTGGTGAGAATTTTTATTTTGTTTTTCAGTTTACCACTTAGTGTCTGGTATCTGTCGTGAAGCTCTGGCTAATTCGGATCGCGCAATGTTGATTAATTTGGATCGCACACTGTCGATTGTAATTTGATTATATCAATGGTGGGGTGGTTTTTAGTTTCCCACTTAGTGTATGGTATCTGTCGTGTAGCTCTCTCTAATTTGGATCGTACATTATTGACTAATCTGGATCGCACAATACAAGTTGTGATTTGATTAGATCAGTGATGGTGATGAAATTTTTGTTTTGTTTTGTAGTTTCCCACCTAGTGTTTGGAATCTGTCATGTAGCTCTGTCTAATTCGAATAGCACATTATCGACTAATTTGTATCGCACACTACAAGTTGTGATTTGATTAGATCAACGGTGGTGATGAGGCTTTTTATTTTGTTTTTTAGTTTTCCATTGAATGTCTGGTATCTGTTATGGAGCTCTGTCTAATTTGGATTGCTCATTGTGAGTAATCTGGATCACACACTATAAGGCTTATTTTTGGGATGACATTCTTCACGGGATTTTCTCCATATTCAGTGTCAAAACATGAGACTAGTAATTTTGTCCATTGAGACAAGGAATGAAAATTTATGATTTGATGAGATTAGTGGTGGTGATGAGATTTTTTTTTTTCAGTTTACCACCTAATGTTCGATATCTATTATGGAGCTCTTTCTCATTTGGATCACATATTGTCGACTAATCTAGATCGCACACTACAAGGTCCATTCTGAGGATGACGCTTTCAATGAAATTTTCTCCATATTCGGTGCCCGAACTTGAGACAGTTGATTTTCTCTATTGGGACAGGAAATGAACGGTTATGATTTGATGAGATCAGTGGTGGTGATTAGATTTGGAATGTTATATGTGATTGACGCCGAGGGATAAGTACTCGAGGCAGAGTCTTCGCATTGAAGTCTCTTTTATATAACTGTGGTATCTGAATTAATTTTCACGTATCGCAACTAAATTCAATGGATAATATTATACCTCTCATCAACAACAAATATCAGATAATTAATTCAATTAAAAAAACATTAAATATTAATTCTTACATTACTCACATAAATCACAATAATCTATTATACTTCACATAATATTAGTTAAACTTCATTAATTAATATACATAAGAGGAAAATATTATTATATTTTGAACATAAGAGGCAAATATACCCCCCAAAATATTCAAATTTCAAATATTGGAATTTAATAAGGTTGTTACAATAAATGTACTTTGGTCAAACTTATATAGTTAATTTTCCGCCTCTCTCTTACCTAGGGAATATTTACTTCACCCTATGAGTTGTTTTTTTGTTTTTATTATAGTACAATATTTTGTTCTCATTCTCAAATAATAATAATTTTTTCATCAAATGTTAATATTCTTAGTAACTAAGTTGTTTGAACTTTTTAAAAATATTATATTTTTTTTTGTTATAGTTATTTTTTTTAGACTTTTTAAAAATATTATTACACTTATATTATATTTTTTAAAGATATACTATTTTTGAAATTGAATTTGCCCACAAAGCCATTTTACATATTATGTTCTTAAGAAAGAAGGAATTTTTAAACTTGTATTCTAAAACAATTTAGTTTTTCCATGGGATAATCTAAAACTGAAAGTGTGACGCGTAAAATGAGAAAGAGAAAATAGTACTAATATCAAACATCATATTTTCAGATTGAAAAATAACAACAACAACAACGTATTTGGTGTATTCTCATAAAGTGAAATTTTGAGAGGTAAAGTGTACACAATTTATATTAGCGACTCAAGCTGAAGTAGAAAGACTATTTCTGATAGACCCGACTTAGGACATTTTCAGACCAAACAACAATAGCGTACCTACTGTATTCACATAAAGTGGGATTTGGAGTAATAAAATATACACAATCTATGTTCCTAACTCGGAATGAAGCAGAGAGACTGGTTTTAATAGACTCTGACACATTTTCGGACAAAACCAACATATTTTAGTATCAAACATCATATTTTTAGATCGAAAAATAATAACAACAACAATAACATATTCAGTGTAATCTCATAAAGTGGAATTTGAGGAGATAAAGTGTACACAATTTATATTGCCGAATCAAGTTGAAGTAGAGAGACTCTTTACAAAGAAATCATATTTTTTCATCTCTTTTCTGCAGCATACAAAGGGGAGCCTTGGAGTAACTAGTAAAATTACTGAATGCAAGTTAAGGCAGCGTACAATACACCTTTATAATGAGCTCTTTTTCGATAGCCCAGACTGAATTTTCTCTTTTTGTCTACAGTGTACTAGTAGTAGTAAAGATAACCACTATCTTGCACAATAAAAGAGAGTTGTATTACACTTTCCTTCAACATTTTCTTGATTTCACTTTCCAAAAAAGTAACCAAAAAAAACTTCAAAAAAGACCCAAACAACAATGGAATAATCAATAAAGAATCCAAATAAAATGGATTTGCCCACAAAGCCATTTTGCATATTCTCACTTTTTTGGTTACATTTACCATTCTTAAGCTAACCCCACTAGCTAAATCTTATTCAGATTACACTAAGTTAGTGTACAAAGGTTGTGCTAAACAAGATTTGTCAGATCCATCTGGTGTTTACTCACAAGCACTTGATTGGGATTGAGGTGTTGTTGTGGTTGTACTGAGCGCTTTAGATATGAGTTGAACCTAAACAGAGAAAAATGGTCAGTGATGATTCATATGGCACACTTCACTTGTTTGCGATTGAGGTTTTATGGTTGTAGTATTGAGCACGTTTAAGAAAATGCTCTAGTTTCTCTATAAAACACATTAAATTATCTATGGAAGAAAAAGAGAGAAGTATTGCCTGTTTTATCAAATTATGGTTATCCAAAATTAGCACGTTTAGACATTAGTTGAGCTTAAACGCGCAAACCTGGTCTGCGACTATATGACATTCAACTTGTTTGGGATTTAGGTGTTGTAGTTGTAGTATTAATATTGAGCACGTTTAAGAAAATTCTCTAGTTTAATCACACAAAATTATCTATAAATTTCCCATTTTCTCACATTATATTTATCCAAAATTAAGCAGATTTAGACATTAGTTGAGCTTAAACGGGGAAACATGGTTAGTCAGGATTCATTTGGCTGAAACCCAACTTGTTTTGATCGAGGCACTGATATTGTTCTTATTGTATTGAACGCATTTAAGAAAATGCTCTAGTTTCTCTCTATTGATGGGGACTACTTGGTAATATATCCATGTTGTGTATGTTTAGACATGACCTGAGCTTAAACGGGGTAACGTGGTCAGTGTATATCTTATATATCTCCTCAGATAAATTGACTTTTGCATTTTGACCTTACATTTCTATACTCGACTTTCAATCGACGGTGTTATCATTAGGTACTGAATTCTAATGATTTATAGTACTTCACTTAATAATTGAACTGCCAATGATTTATAGTACTTTGCCTAATTCCTTGGTACATATATTCTCCATAGCGCCATTGATCTTGCCATTATTGATCTGTATGCCAACATAGCTACACAAGCCAGAATTTAAGGATATGCTAAAGTTAGACAGACGAAAGCTAGTATGACTTGTACTACTTTGTACTTCTCTGTATAATGCTTGCCCTGTGTTTTTACTTTTGCAGGTGAGACTTGAAGTTATCGGTAAAAAGGCAAAGAATACACCTTTTATTTCAGGTACTGAGGTTACAAAGATATCAAAAGAGATTCAGAAAGTGGAGAAGAGAAGAATAGTGAAAAACACTTTTTGCAATGAGTGGAGGTCTCAGAGCCACTACATGGTATCAATCCCGAATATATGTTTAACGATGTCGAAATGGAAAGAGTTTCATTTGTTTTTTGTTTCCAGCAAGGATATGTCTTTATCTTTTACGAAGTAGGCTAAACGTTGTTGCAGATGATTATTGATGTTCCAAAAGTAGGGGGGAGACTAATGCTTTTCGATGTGACAGGTTCCCAAAATATAGAACAAGCTGGTCAAACTGGCATGGAAGCAAAAATGCAGGTAAAGTTCCACGTTTTTTACTTACCTCGCTTCTTTAAAGTTTGTTTCCAGATTTCCTATGAACAGTAATTTGAAATGTATGATTTTAGCTCTTGATGCATTTGATACTAATCCGACAATCAAATTATGCAGACTGCAAAGATCAATCAGGGAAACAGTGCACTTAAAAGGGATGTTGAGTCCATTGCTAACGGTGATTCCCACGTGACATTCAGAGATAGCAAGTTAACTATGCTCTTACAGGTACTACATCTTGTGTATATAACATATCTATGTTGCTTGGATCCTCCAAAAATGTTGCTACCTCCGTATTGAATCATCCAAAAATCAGTAATTTTTGGAGGATCTTACGCGCACCAGCATCATTTTGTAAGGAACCAAGCGACATAGCCACAAACAGTTTGGGAGTTGTACTAGTCGTTGTAAGAAATTGATTCAACTATTTCGTGTAGGATTCTTTTGAGGATGACAAGTCCAAAATTCTCATGATACTGTGTGCCAGTCCAGATCCTAAAGAGCTCCACAAAACCATCTCTACTTTAAAGTACGGTTGAAAAGCAAAATGCATTGTCCGTGGTCCTCATACGCCGTTGAAGGAGAAAGGTGCAGAAGATTCTTCCTCAGCGGTTATGTTCGGGTCAAGGATTGCAGCAATGGATCAGTTTATCCATAAGCTTTAGATGGACAATTAGCTCAAAGAGAAAGAGTGTAACGAAGCTAAGAGAAAGCTTATGAAGAAAGAAGAAGAAATTATTACGTTAAGGTCTAAACTTGAATTAGCAATACAAGGAGGAGTGGAGACAACGGAGGAGAATGTCATTGTTAAAGTAAACGAGTGAACTCATATGTTGAAACATGAATTTGAAAAGAAGATACAGCGGTGTCAGAAAATGGCAAATGAATTCGTAGAGATGGAAAGGAGGAAGATAGGAGATAGAATCTTCCAGCAGCAACAAGAGTTTGAAATTCTTAAAAGGCGCTCGAAGGAGATTGAGGCCGAGCTTTGGTGTTCATGGGTTGTCAATAGATCAACAGAAATGGAGGAGAACAGCTTTGGGAAAAGGCTACTGGAGATTTACTCTGAAGATGCAGGAATGGTGAAATCTATGGATTTGGATAGATCTATTGATATGAACTGTGGAAAGCAGGATGCGGCCGTCGATAAAGCAGAAAGTAACACAGTTCAGGAATTTTTGGGCTATCCTAGCATAAGCGACACAACAGAAGTTGAAGATCCTTCTATCGATTTGTTGCAATATTTCACCAACAAATCATTCTTGAGCACCGTGTTTGAGGAGGAAGAAGAAGGTAATGACAGTGAAGGGGATAAAGAGAACCCCCCTATCGAGGAGGTGCAAAAAGAGGTTATTGAGGAAAAGGCAATACATTCCGCCATGATCCATCATGATTTATTGCATTCAACTATAGTAGAAGATCGTTCCGATGATCTTTCTAGTGATATTGTCCCTTCAAGAAAAGAACTAATTCAAAATATATTCAAACTTTGTGGAAATTCTAGAGAACTCTCTCAGCAGTGTATAACAACAGTATCGAAATCACCTCCAGTTAAAGAAATTGGAGAGGATTCACCTATAAGAAAATTACATAGTCTCTCTAGCGAGAAAGTTAACGATTCAAAGGAGAACTTCAACCCTACATTTGAAAGCATAGGCGTTGATCTGGATGTGCACGTGAAATGGGAAGATTTATCAAAGGAAAATCCTGGGATTATTATCACTACACTGAAGGTTGTTAAAGGTTCAACGTTAGCTAATTTACACAAGCTGATAGAGATATATCTTGGCGCTGACAATCAAGAACTCAATTTCCTGGTAAGTAGTATATTTTATACTTGAGAAGCTTCAAAATGTCTGTGTTTACATATTCATGATAACAATTCTTCGATATCATTCATGATAACTGTTCTTCGATATCATCCATGATGACAATTATTCTATATCATCTACATGTCTCTGTTTATACTTAAATAGCTTCAAAATGTCTCTGTTATATTTATGATGAAAATTCTTCGATATTATCTACATGTCTATGTTTTATACTCTAGTATCTTCAAAATGTCTGCATGTTTACATATTCAGGATAACAATTCTCTGATATCATCTACATGTCTGTGTAATGTGTTTATACTTAAGTAGCTTCAAAATGTCTCTGTTTACATATCCATATGATAACAATTCTCTCATATCATCTACATGTCCACGTTTACGCTTTTAAGTAGGATATTTTATACTTATGTAGCTTCGAAATGTCTATGTTTATACTTAAGTAGCTTCAAAATGTCTGCGTGTTTATACTTAAGTAGGATGTTTTATACTTAAGTAGCTTCAGAATGTCTGTGTTCACATGTCCATGTGATAACAATTCTCCGATATCATCTCCATGTCTGTGTTTTTACTTAAGTAGCTTCAAAATATCTGTCTTTACACATTCGCGATCACAGTTCTTCGATATCATCTTACATGTATGAGAAACGGCTTCCTAATCCAGATTTCTTCTACCAAAATAAATAGGACATATCTGGCGCGCCAGTGTCTAAAGAAGAGGAGTCCATCACACCAGTGAGTAGTAAGCTGCCATTGTTCAACTTTAACAACCAGATGCATGGCTACCTAGCTTGCTTGTGTCCAGTGAAGGGAACCAAACAACCTATTTATGAACCATTTTAATCACTGGAAAATAAGATCCCTTTAACTCTAAAGTCACATGGCATAGAGGGTCACTGAGACCAAGATGATCCTTAGGTGAAATGGTTGTTTGTATACACTTGTGAACACATGGTCTTATGCTCAAATATGTGACTTGTTTTGCTCTACTGGAGTATAAACAATGAAGGTTGAACATAAATATTTTGTAATCATATGCTAAAATATGTGACTTGTTTTGCTCTACTAGAGTATAAACGTAAAGGCTGAACATATATATTTTGTAATCATATGCTAAAATATATGACTTGTTTTGCTCTACTGGAGTATAAACATGAAGGTTGAACATGTATATTTTGGGATCATATGCTAAAATATGTCACTTGTTTTGCTCCACTGGAGTATAAACATGAAGGTTCAACATGTATATTTTGTAATCATATGTTAAAATATGTTACTTGTTTTGCTCTACTGGAGAATAAACATGAAGGTTGAACATGCATATTTTGTAATTATATACTAAAATATGTGACTTGATTTGCTCTACTGCAGTATAAACATGAAGGTTGAACATGTATATTTTGTAATCATATGCTAAAATATGTGACTTGTTTTGCTCTACTGGAGTCTCTTCCTTTTTTGTGTATATTTTGTTTGATATTTATATTGAGGTACGACTAAATCAAAATTCACATACTGAATGACCTATTTTAGGAGCGATGCATCCAACACAGTTTTATTTCCAATTGTAAAAACTCAAATATGTCATTTTATATATGACTTCGTGACAACTAACGCTCAAGATTCAAGTTCATGATAACACATAGTTAGTGGCTGAGGCAGGATTTTTATTAAGGGGGGTCAAAAACAGAAAGCAGAAAAAATAAATTAAAAACCTATCGTGAATGGGTCTCAAACCCAAGACCGGCAGGACCTATGCGTAAAAGTTTGCACCCCCTTTGCCACTGAATCAAGTTTTTTGCTTGTGTCAGGGAGGTCAAATTAATATATATATACATAGAAAAAAATTCATATATATATACAATATAATTTTTTGATGAAAGGGGTTTGGATCTGAAGTCCACGTAGCTCCGCCCCTGCATATGGTCCATTTTAGGTCTAGACTACTCAGCGTGAATTTATTCTTTGGATTACATCACATCAAGCTTTCGTACATGTAAACTTAAATTATGTCTTTTAAATTAAAGCACTTCACTTTTCTTTCTTATTTTAAACGTCAGATTTCCCTAAAGATCTTCACTATTCTATTTCGTTTTTGAAATTATTTTAATGTTGAAAATGTTACTATAAAAGGTGAATCACTGTACCTAGTGGGGAAATACACAGTAAATAGAAGGTTAAAGTAAGAAAAAGAATGATAGAGGGGAGCGTCATGAGGTAATATTTTTTTGTGTGTGAAAAGGAATGAATGAAGGTAAAAGTCAGATCAATTATTAAAACTGTACAAATGAATAGAATGGACCCAAAAGAAAAAATAAGTACAAGTGAATAGAATGGTCATATTTGTAAACAGAATTTAATGGATCTTTGACAGAATAGGACTCTGTACCTATGTGTCATGCCAAAGAGAATTATTCACAAGAATACAACAACATAACAGTAAAATTTCATAAAGAAGGTCTGAAGTATACGTCAATCTTACCACTACCTCAATATCTGTCTACATATATAAATGTTTATTTGGTTTGGAATATCACCGGTAAATATGTGGTGGGTTTGATAATATTTTTTCATCATTAACTAAAATTTTCAAATTTGAATACTAACATTGAGAAAATTGTTGTTGATAGGAATTTTTCGTGAAATGAGACTTGTTTCAAGGAATGTATATTGGTTAGATTACTAAATTTCGAATATTAAAAAGTTAAAGAAATTGACTTATCTTTTAAGAATCTTTTAAAATATTGAAATATCTACTTGTATAGGTTTCTAAGGTAGATTTTGATATATTTTATAATTCTTCAAAATATAGTTGTTATTTTTACAGTTTAGAATGTTTCTAAAGGCTGTAAATATTACATAGCCCATCACTTCTTCCTTTACAAAAATAAAATTATACGATAAATGTGTTTGTGAAAATATTAAAACTTTATAAATGTTTTATTGGAAGGAATGTTGATTAACCGATAGAATTGTAATTTTATAATATTATGCGTTCTGCGAAAGTCAATAAAATATCGTGCATTTTTTTACACGACTCTAAAAAAATATTAACTGGAAAAAATATTTTCAAAATTTAACCTTTCTTTATATCCTAACATATTTGGTATTTTCTTGAAACAATAACTATTTTTAGTAATAATGATAGATAATTTGAGACAAACGAATATAGTACTCCCTCTATCCACCTTTATTTTTTACTATAGTAAAAAAAATCACTTTTACCATATTATTAAGTCATCGATTCAAGTTGTGAGAACAGTTTTTTATAGACATGCATAACAAGATTGCGTACACTAAATTCTTATTGATTTTTTCTTTCAGTTTTGCACATAACAGAAGTTTTAGTATACCCAATAACTCTCTTTTATTTTCAATTCACCTATAGTTAGTGAGATGAAACGACTTATAATAACGAAGGATGCTCTAGTAAAAATATCATGTTTTCAAATATAAATAAATAAAAATAAACGGAGAAAACATAATATTTGTGTATCAAAATAAATGCTTAATAAGAAGCACCACATGTAAATCCTCACTTTTTCACATAGAAGGATCAAATAGCATTCATGTGTGAGTGACAATTACTAGTGTAGTGTATCCATTGGACATGTTTAATACTTATTTTTATCAACTTGTCGAAAATGACCCTTTTAATTACTTGAAAAGTACACCTGTGTCCTCTTTATTACACCCTGCATTTCCTCAAAATCTAATTTACACCCCCCAAAATAGAATTAATTTTCTATTTTACACTCTTTTTATTTAATTTTATGAAAACATTATAATATTTCTATTTAAGATTGAACGGTATTGATATGATTGAATATCAATTTAGCAACCAACATTTTAGAATTTATTTTTTAGTATACATGATAAGGCTAAAATAAGGTATTTGTTGGTGCATTACATATTGGGTATTAATTCTTGTGGTTTAGTTTTGTCTCTTAGTTAATGTTTAAACGGGAATAACTAATTAAGCAACAAAAATTTTAGTACTGTATTAATTTGTGTTGACAATTACGAAGATTGGGCTAAATAAGGTATTGTAAATAAATTTAATTTGTTGGTGCATTGCATATAGAGTATTAGTTCTTATGGTTTAATTAATTATTTGATTCTTAGTTATGTTCAAATGAAGATTATTAAATAAGCAACTTCACCAAATATAGTTATGAAAATTTACAACATGATTAATGAGGCAAGATACTGTTTTACAACAAAGTGGAAGCATACATTAATTAAATAATGGGGATTGTCAAATCATGTTTAGTTAGATTGCTTCATAAAAAATTTTTTTGATTACACTCTTTAATTACGCGTGATAGTGTTTGCAAATTACACTCTTTAGGATGGTCATTTGTTGTCTCCTTTTGTGGACTAATATAAAATAGACAGTGTTAGGGTTATTTTTGAGTCATTTGTTATCTTCCTTTCTGGCCAATGAAGAAATTTCTCATCAATTTTTGAGGCCTGTACAAATAGAAAGACATATATTATATATACAAATATGTAATAAAATAAATAAATTTGGTCAATGACAAAATTTTTATAACGTAAAAGTTTTATTATTCGTATCTTGGCAACACGAGTTAGGACGACAAATAAATCAGCAACCACTTCGTATGTCGTATTTAAAATCTAATTTGAGCCCACCTTTGAAAAAATTATATATTTTTATACATATAAGCACACAAATATTTTCAATTTATTTTGATAATTATTTATTTATTACAAACATTTTTATTTACAAGTGTTTATCCAGGTTGGGAATACTTGACAGGAGTGACATTTAACGAAGAGTTTAAATTTTGTGTTTGCATTTTTTATATTTTTACACTTGTACAAAATATTAATTATAGTGTAAAATTTATTTTTGGGGCATTGGACGGAAATGCTTTTTACAAATGTTCATCACGTGTTTAGGCAAATATAGGTCGTTAATATTTATATTAAAAAATTAAATTAATTTAGATACTTACTCAATTAATTCATACTTATACATTGAAAGATATTGCATAGATTTTTCTTTAATACAATTTTTCTGATATTTTTTATTTTTCACGCGATTCTCATCACACTTTAGGTAAATTTAGGTCATTACTAGTTATATTAAAATTGATTTAGATACTTAATCAAATAATTCACTTTTTTACATTAATGGATATTATGTAGATTTTTTTTCTTAAAATAATTTTTCTTTATTCAATTTTGTCTTTACGTACATATTTATATATTTTTCTAATATATATATACTTTACGATAGCATACACATTATATTATTTTAATATATATTTTATATTTGTATTTGCATGCATTGATTTTTTTCTTTTTTCTTTTTTATTTTTATAATAAACTTAAGTCTGGTCGGGAACTATATTTGTAGATTCTGAAGGGTGTCTAACCCCTTCCCTTCGTAATAATTTGAATCCTTACCTAGAATCTAAATTGGTTTCGTCATACTCCGTTTCGAAAAAAATGACCTACTTTGATTTGGTACAAAATTTAAGAAAATAAAGAAAATTTTTGAATCTTGTAGCCTTAAATTAAAGTAGTGTCAAATGTATCAAAATGCCCTTTAATCTTGTGGTCATAAACATGCCATTTGGAAAGTTTAAATTAAAGTATTGTCAAAAAATGAAAGGGGTCATTCCTTTTTAAACGAACTAGAAAGGAAAGTAAGTCATTTCTTTTTAAACGGAGGGAGTACTTGTTAATAAATAAACAGGTTTCCTATTTTTTCTTGAAAATTAGGTGGCTACTCTGTTGACACCCAATTTTGACCTCCCGATATCACTTTTAGGCTGTTATTATATCAAAATTATTTAATTTTAATTATCAATATTCTTAAATATTATTCTTACATTGAGTACATACTAACGTGTTGTATTTATAATTAAAGGAAATGCATAAATTATTTCTTATCTTTTAGTATCATTGTCATAATTTTTAAACTCAAATTTACCATTTTATGTAATTTTTATTAATATTTATTAAATTATTTTCCACGCAGTTATGCATATCCACATTTTTGCAAACACAATATCTAGTTTTACATTATTTAGCATTATTTATTTTATTAAATTATTTATTATTAATTATTATTATTATTTATTATTTAATTATTATTATTTATTATGATTTATTACTTATTATTTAATATTGTTATGTATTATTTAATTATTATTATTATATATTATTATCCTTATTTTAATTTAAATAACAACCTATTTTAATTTTTTTGCCTAAATTTATTCACCTTTTAACTTAATTTTGTCCAATTTCATACAATTCTAGCCATTTTTGAAACTCAATTCCAAATTTTCAATTTTTAGATCTCAATCGTTGATACTAAACGGATCCAACGACTGAGATCTGATACACCTTTCCTTCTTTTTTAATCCAAAAACCTAACCCTAATTCCAAAACCAAACAACAGCCGCTCTTCTCTCTCTATCTAACCTCTCTCCTTCTCTCTCTATCTAAGCTCTCTTTCCTATGGCTGCCGCCGCTGATCGGTGGAGCAGCGCCACCGAGACGCCCTTCTCCAATAGCTTTCCCACCGCGCTCTATATGCGCCGTCAACACCTACTCCGGCGATACCAGATCTACCACTGCCTCCTGCCGTTCATCCTCGCCGCTGCCAGCGCCGCGCCGCCAACGCCTACTCCGGCGATACCAGATCTACCACTGCCTCCTGCCATTCGTCCTCGCCGCTGCCAGTGCCGCGCTGCCAGCCCTTCAGCCTCCATCGCCATCTCTCCTTCTATTTTCCCCTTTCCGGCAATGAACCAGCACGCCAACGCCGCTCCAATATTACCACGAGACCCCCCTGCTCTCCAACCTCCTCCGTGAACCAACCGTCGCCGCCCCAGGTCATCTTCGTCGTCCACCCGCCTCTAATCTTCTCCGTGCCGTTGATCCGTTTGTCAAAAAAGAGATGAAAAACCCATCCACAGGTTTGCCTAAATATTTAAATATTTATGTTTCCTTTTAATCTCTTTTCCCCTTCTTTAACAGATTTCAGAATCTGAATTAACAATGCATGAATGATTTATTTCATCTGATTCTTTTCCATTTTGTGTGCTTATGTTTTAAGACTACCAGATGTGAAAAATCTAAATTTTAATAATGATCAATTTTGTCATAGTTTGCTAATTCCGAATTTTGAAATTATCCATCTTCTTTGAATTAGTTGACAAATTTCTGAGCTCGTGATTATAACGGAGAACATTTGACTGCGTATTATATTTTTATGGTTGGATTGATCTTGTGATAATTTGAATAAGATTTTGGTAAAGAACATCTGATTGTGTATCACGTTTCTTGAATTACATCGTGGACTGATTTTTGTACAATTGATGATTTGAATTAGGTACAAAAATAATTAGGAATTATTTTACAAAATTAATTGCTCATAATTTATTTATGGTAAATTGAACAAATTTTCTCATCCCTAATTGACCCTAATTGATTATCGATCTCTTAATTGATTAGTGATTGATGCTAACATGTTACTATTAATTTACCTTCCTTCTATGGAATATGCGACAACATGGCACTTACCTATATACAAGGTAACTTTCAGTATTATGGGAATCTAGTTTTTAATCATGACAGTCTTGATATTTTTTATTTATTGGATTTGGCCTAAGGAAAACAATATTTTGAATGACTTTTACAAATATTGACTTTCCTTTTTAATTGGTATATGATTGATTCAGTAAGAGAAATTCTCTACTGAGATATTTTTTTACCATTTTTATGTTGGTTTAGTTTTACAATACTCAACCTATATAAACAATAGTTCACAAGCTCTTAAGTTCAAAAGTTCTTAAGATTTACAGTTACCAGTACTACTCTCTTAAACAAAGCATTAGTTACTTTCAATACAAAAAGTTATGGAAAACATGTTCCATATTTTGATGTGTTGGGCTTTCTTTCTATTTCTATTTTACTACTGCACTGAAGGAGTGCATGCGGCAGATATATTTCAGGGTAAACAGGAAATCAAGAAACGTAAATGTGTGCAAATTTCCATTGAATCTTATTCACATTTGACTGGACTGGAGGATCAAGTTAAGTCTCTTAAGTTGGCTGCTGCACAGTCAGAAATGACTAATAAGGATAACCTGGGAAAACAATATGCTAAAGTTGCTGAAGAAGCTGTCTCAGGTGATGTTCCTTATTGACTTGTGTTTTTCATGCAACTTGTGTTTTCCAACTTGGTACTGAATTCTTTTATTCACATTTCTCTGTATAGGTTGGGAGAAGGCTGAGTTAAAAGCCGCGACACTGAAAAATCACCTAGAATCCATTACTCTTTTGAAGCTTACTGCTGAAGACAGGGCATCACATCTGGATGGTGCACTGAAGGAGTGCATGCGGCAGATAGATCAAGTTAAGTCTCTTGAGGAACAAGTGAGTGGCTTAGAGGATAAAGTCAAGGATTTGAATGAAAAGTTAGCTGCTGCACAGTCAGAAATGACTAATAAGAAAAACCTGGGAAAACAATATGATAAAGTTGCTGAAGAAGCTGTCTCAGGTGGTGTTACTTATTCACTTGTGTTTTTCTTGCAACAAGTGTTTTGCAACTAGGTACTTAATTCTTTTATTCACATCTCTCTGTACAGGTTGGGAGAAGGCTGCCAAACAGTTTGACAAAATGAAGCATGAGTTTGAATCAAAAATAGCTAACCTGGACTAACAGTTACTCAGGTCTGCAGCGGAAAATTCTGCACTCTCAAGGTCTTTGCAGGAGCGTTCTAGCATGGTGATACAACTCAGTGAAGAAAAAGCCCAAGCTGAAGCAGAAAGTGAGATGTTAAAGAAAAATATGAGCGTATGGTCTGCAGAAGTTTAAAAAAAGCAACACTTAGAGGGACTGAACAAAATTGCAAAATTGGGCCAAGGCTGTAGGCCCAGATGAACAACACAATCAAAAGCCAACTCACATAAGCTTTGACATAACAGGCTACGAGAGGAGATGCATTAGATAGATAGTAAAAATAACCATACCCAAGCCAAATTAAAACGACAGTTAAACAGAAAATATTACGAAATAGGCAATACTACTGACATTACTTATAGTAAACTAGAATAAGAACTGAACAAACTAAAATTCAAGCAATCCAACCAATCCCATTGAGCGCGTAATGCTTGCAAGAGTAAACTGTATGTGGAATGAAACCAGTAGCATGAAAGTGAAGTTCCCCTCCAGCAATAGGTAAGTTCTCAGATGAAATCAAGCACTGTGATCAGTGTTGTTGAGCCTGCCGACTTGGAGCACCACCATAGCCACCACCATATCCAACTTGGCCTCCAAGAGGTCCATTTTGCTGAGCACCATAATTACCCGAACCTTGTGAATTTCCACTAGCATCGCCATAGCCACTGCCCATGTAACCCCTACCACCTGATTGCATGTCTCTCGATGCACCACCTTCACCAACTGGATTTCCATAAGCACCATCACCTCCACCATATCCACCATAGCCATAACCTTGATTTCCATAACCCGTGGCTCTAGTTGGAGACTGACCAACAATAGATTCTCCATTAGCGATTCCACCTCCACCACCAGCACTTGAAGCACCCCATGATGCATTACCATAGCTCGTTTTCCCATATCCAGAAGGACCCTGAGAACCCCACGAGCTTCAAGATCCACCAGCTTGACCGTTATCATAACTAGCACTAGGCACCTTTGGATTTCTGAAGGCTGCAGCAACTGCTGGACCACCATATCCAGGATTGATAGCCCCATAGCCAGGATTGGCTCCACTGTAACATCCATAAGCACCATAACCCATGCCATTGTTGGACGATCCATAACCATAACCTGGTGTACCATATCCGGAGGAACCATAAGGTGGATAGCCACCTATAATGTTTTGTGACTGCATGTATCTATTGGTATCCATTCTGTCATAAGGACTGGCATTATCACCAGATGCACCATACCCCTGGAAACTTCCACCACCCATACCACTACCACCGTTGCCCGTGGAACGACAACCAAAACCACCAGAACTACCATCTCTTGGAAGAGCACGCTTTACTTCCACTTGTGTACTAAACTTCTGTTGAACCTGCAAGCGTCTTACTAACGACATCCTGAAAGTATATATGGAACAACAGGTCTGGAAAACCCAACAGATGTACAAATGATTTAAAATTCTTAAACAGAAGCACCTTTACCCAAGCGATGGCACTATTACACAAGAACACTGAACTTAAAAGACACGTTTATTTAAGACATCACCACAGGAAGTTTCCATTTGGTGTGCAACTAGCAACGAAGGGATGATTCAAGTTTCAAATACTCTATTAAGTCATTAAAATGTATAGGGCAAACAATGCTCTAAATTAGAAGAAGTCGCACCATTAAACTAAAATAAACCACCATCATAGTGCTTTAATCAGTTACCTACTTACCTTCACCACTGCAGAACTCATTGTGAATAAACCATTACCTATTGTCGTTAACAATACAAAATAGGACATTAGACTAAAATAAACCTGTCTGCACACTATCAACAGAAAGAAGAAAAACATAACTCTATCACAAATAAGGTATGAAGTATACGTGAATCTTACCACTACCTCAATATCTGTCTACATATATAAATGTTTATTTGGTTTGGAATATCACTGGTAAATATGTGGTGGGTTCGATAATATTTTTTCATCATTAACTAAAAGTTTCAAATTTGAACACTAACATTGAGAAAATTGTTGTTGATAGGTATTTTTCGTGAAATAAGACTTTTTTGAAGGAACGTATATTGGTTGGATTACTAAATTTCAAATATTAGAAAGTTAAAGAAATTGACTTATCTTTTTAAGAATCTTTTAAAATATTGAAATATCTACTTGTATAGGTTTCTAAGGTAGATTTTGATATATTTCATAATTCTACAAAATATAGTTGTTATTTTTATTGTTTAGAATATTTCTAAAGGCTGTAAATATTACATAGCCCATCACATCTTCCTTTAAAAAAATAAAATTATACGATAAATGTGTTTGTAAAAATATTAAATTTTTATAAATCTTTTATTGGAAGGAATGCTGATTAACCGATAGAATTTTAATTTTATAATATTGTGTGTTCTGCAAAAGTCAATAAAATATCGTGCATTTTTTTACACGACTCTAAAAAAATATTAACTGGAAAAAATATTTTCAAAATTTAACCTTTATTTATATCCTAACATATTTGGTATTTTCTTGAAACAATAACTATTTTTAGTAATAATGATAGATAATTTGAGACAAACGAATATTGTACTACCTCTATCCACCTTTATTTTTTACTATAGTAAAAAAAATCACTTTTACCATATTATTAAGTCATCGATTCAAGTTGTGAGAACAACATTTTATAGACATGCATAACAAGATTGCGTACACTAAATTCTTATTGATTTTTTCTTACAATTTTGCACATAACAGAAGTTTTAGTATACCCAATAACTCCCTTTTATTTTCAATTCACCTAATAGTTAGTGAGATAAAATGACTTATAATAACGAAGGATGCTCTAGTAAAAATATCATGTTTTCAAATATAAATAAATAAAAATAAACGGAGAAAACATAATATTTGTGGACCAAAATAAATGCTTAAAAAGAAGCACCACATGTAAATCCTCACTTTTTCCCATAGAAGGATCAAATTGCATTCATTTGTGAGTGACAATTACTTGTATATTGTATCCATTGCACATGTTTAATACTTTTTTTAATCAACTTGTCGAAAATGGCCCTTTTAATTACTTGAAAACGACACATGTGTCCTCTTTAGTACACCCTACATTTCCTCAAAATCTAATTTACACCCCCCAAAATAGAATTAATTTTCTGTTTTACACTCTTTTTTATTTAATTTTATGAAAACATTATAATATTTTTATTTAAGATTGAACGGTATTGATATGATTGAATATCAATTAAGCAACCAACCTTTTAGAAATTATTTTTTAGTATACATGATAAGGCTAAAATAAGGTATTTGTTGGTGCATTACATATTGGGTATTAATTCTTGTGGTTTAATTTTGTCTCTTAGTTAATGTTTAAATGGGAATAACTAATTAAGCAACCAAAATTTTAGTATTGTATTAATTTGTGTTGACAATTACTAAGATAGGGCTAAATAAGGTATTGTAAACAAATTTAATTTTTTGGTGCATTGCATATAGGGTATTAGTTCTTCTCGTTTAATTAATTATTTGATTCTTAGTTATGTTTAAATGAAGATTATTAAATAAGCAACTTCACCAAATCTAGTTATGAAAATTTACAACATCATTAATGAGGAAAGATACTGTTTTACTACATAGTAGAAGTATAGATTAATTGAATAATGGGGATTGTCAAATCATGTTTAGTTAGATTGATTCATAAAAAAAATTATTTGATTACACTCTTTAATTACACGTGATAGTGTTTGCAAATTACACTCTTTAGGATGGTCATTTGTTATCTCCCTTTGTGGACTAATATAAATAGACAGTGTTAGGGTTATTTTTGAATCATTTGTTATTTATGGCCAATGAAGAATTTTTTCATCAAATTTTGAGGCCTGTAAAAATAAAAAGACGTATATTATATATATAAATATGTAATAAAATAAATAAATTTGGGCAATGACAAAATTTTTATAACGTAAAAGTTTTATGATTCGTATCTTGGCAACACGAGTTAGGACAACTAATAAATCAGAAACTACTTCGTATGTCGTATTTAAAATCTAATCTGAGCACACCTTTTAAAAATTATATATTTTTATACGTATAAGCACATAAATATTTTTAATTTATTTTTATAATTATTTATTTGTTACAAACATTTTTATTTACAAGTGATTATCCAGGTTGGGAATACTTGACGGGAGTGACATTTAACGAAGAGTTTAAATTTTGTGTTTGCATTTTTTATATTTTTACACTTGTACAAAATATAAATTATAGTGTAAAATTTATTTTTGGGGCATTGGACGGAAATGCTTTTTACAAATGTTCATCACGTGTTTAGGCAAATATAGGTCGTTAATATTTATATTAAAAAATTAAGTTAATTTAGATACTTACTCAATTAATTCATACTTATACATTGAAAGATATTGCATAGATTTTTCTTTAATACAATTTTTCTGATATTTTTTATTTTTCACGCGATTCTCATCACACTTTAGGCAAATTTAGGTCATTACTAGTTATATTAAAATTAATTTAGATACTTAATCATATAATTCACTTTTTTACATTAATGGATATTATGTAGATTTTTTTTCTTAAAATAATTTTTCTTTATTCAATTTTGTCTTTACGTACATATTTATATATTTTGCTTATATATATACTTTACGATAGCATACGCATTATATTATTTTAATATATATTTTATATTTGTATTTGCATGCATTGATTTTTTTTTCTTATTTTTAGCAAACTTAAGTCTGGCCGGTAACCATATTTGTAGATTCTGAGGGGTGTCTAACCCCTTCCCTTTGCAATAATTTGAATCATTACCTAGAATCTAAATTGGTTTCGTCATACTCCCTCTGTTTCTAAAAGAATTACCTACTTTGATTTGGCACAAATTTTAAGAAAATAAAGAAATTTTTTGAATCTTGTAGCCTTAAATTAAAGTAGTGTCAAATTATCAAAATACCCTTTAATCTTGTGGTCATAAACATGCTATTTGGAAAGTTTAAATTAAAGTATTGCCAAAAAATGAAAGGGGCCATTCTTTTTTAAACGGAGGGAGTACTTGTTAATAAATAAACAGGTTTCCTATTTTTTCTTGAAAATTAGGTGGCGACTCTATTGACACCCAATTTTGACCTCCCGATATCACTTTTAGGCTGTGATTATATCAGAATTATTTAATTTTAGTTATCAATATTTTTAAATATTATTCATAAATTGAGTACATACTAACGTGTCGCATTTATAATTAAAGGAAATGCATAAATTATTTCTTAGCTTTTAGTATCATTGTCATAATTTTTAAACTCAAATTCAGCATTTTATGTAATTTTTATTAAATTATTTTCCACGTAGTTATGCACATCCACGTTTTTGCAAACACAATATCTAGTTTTCCATTATTTAGCATTATTTATTTTATTAAATTATTTATTATTAATTATTATTATTTATTATTTAATATTGTTATATATTATTTAATTATTATTATTATATACTATTATCCCTATTTTAATTTAAATAACAACCTAATTTAATTAATTTTACCTAAATTTATTCACCTTTTAACTTAATTTTGACCAATTTCTTACAATTCTAGCCATTTTTTAAACTCAATTCCAAATTTTCAATTTTTAGATCTCAGTTGTTGATCCTGAACGGATCCAACGACTGAGATCTAATACACCTTTCTTTCCTTTTTAATCCAAAAATCTAACCTTAATTCCAAAATCAAACAACAACCGCTCCTTCTCTCTCTATCTAACCTCTCTCCTTCTCTCTCTATCTAACCCCTTTTTTCCTTGGCTGCCACCGCTGATCGGTGAAGAAGCGCCACCGAGACCCCCTTCTCTAATAGCTTTCCCACCGCCCTCTATATGCACCGCCAACGCCTATTCTGGCGACACCAGATCTACCACTGCCTCCTGCCGTTCGTCCTCGCCGCTGCCAGCGCTGCGCCGCCAATGCCTACTCTGGCGATACCAGATCTTCCACTGCCTCCTGCCGTTCTTCCTCGCCGAGCCACCAACGCCTACTCCGGCGATACCAGATCTACCACTGCCTCGTGCCATTCGTCCTCGCCGCGCCGCCAGCCCCTCAGCCTCCATCACCATCTCTCCCTATATTTTCCCCTTTCCGACGATGAACCAGCATGCCAACGCCGCTCCAACATTGCCACGAGACCCCCTTGCTCTCCAACCTCCTCCGTGAACCAACAGTCGCTGCCTCAGGTAATCTCCGTCGTCCACCCGCCACCAACCTTCTCTGTGCCGTTGATCCGTTTGTCAAAAAAGAGATGAAAAACCCATCCACAGGTTTGCCTAAATATTTAAATGTTTGTGTTTAATTTTAATCACTTTTCCCCTTCTTTAACAGATTTTAGTCTCTGAATTAATAATGCATGAATGATTTATTTCATCCGATTCTTTGCCATTTTGTGTGCTTATGTTTTAAGACTACCAGATGTGAAAAATATAAATTTTAATAATGATCAGTTTTGTCATAGTTTACTAATTCTGAATTTTGAAATTATCTATCTTCTTGGAATTCGTTGACAAATTTCTCGGCTATTTGACTGCGTATTATATTTTTATGATTGGATTGATCTTGTGATAATTTGAATAAGATTTTGGTAAAGAACATCTGATTGTGTATCACGTTTCTTGAATTACATCGTGGACTGATTTTTGTACAATTGATGATTTGAATTAGGTACAAAAATAATTAGGGATTATTTTACAAATTTAATTGCTCATAATTTATTTATGGTATATTGAACAAATTTTCTCATCCTTAATTGACCCTAATTGATTTTCAATCTCTTAATTGATTAGTCATTGATGCTAACATGTTACTATTAATTTAAACCCCACTCACTTTTTCTTAAACCTAAGCGTCGCCCAAACAACCTTTTCCTTTCCAAGACCTTTTCTTTTCTCATCTAATCTTGGAGACTCACCTTCCGAATTCATCACGAATTTATCACCAAGTAACTTGTTCTTTAATTTTCTGTAGTTGTTTCATTGCTACGCTCCTAATGGTTAACTGGATTTTGTAGTAGTTCTTGGTGATAAGAGTATGGTTAGTTTGTTATGATTGTGGAAAAATATATGTCATTGAGTGAAAGGACCTTTTCGACCAATTGTGTGTCGTATTTCCAATTGCCTATGCTCACTGCCTCACTTAGATGATAGGTTAGGCGCCGCCTATGCTCACTGTCTCACATAGGCGATAGGTTAGGTTCCGCCAAAGTCAACATAGGCGATAGGTTAAAGCGACGCCTATGTCAACATAGGTGATAGGTTAGGCGCCGCCTATGCCATTGTGTATGCTCACTGCCTCACATAGGCGATAGGTTTGGCGCCGCCTATGTCAACATAGGAGATAGGTTAGGCTCCACCTATGTTAACATAGGCAATAGGTTAGGCGCCGCCTATGTCAACATAGGCAATAGGTTAGGCGCCGCCTATGCCATTGCCTATGCTCACTGCCTCACATAGGCGATAGGTTAGGCACCGCCTATGTCAACATAGGCAATAGGTTAGGCGCCGCCTACTTATGCTTAAGCGAGTCCATGGGAGCCGCCTATCAACGTAAGTTTTGCCTAATAACCCATTTTTGAATGGACCAACCCGACCCATGTCTCATCTTTTAAATATATCCTCTACCCTTAAACTCCACTTAATTTTTCTTAAACCTAAGCGCCGACCAAACAACCCTTCCCTTTCCAAGACCTTCTCTTTTCTCATCTAATCTTGCAGTCTTACCTTCCCCATTCGTCACGAATTTATCACCAATTAAATTGTTCTTTTATGTTCCGTTGTTGTTTCATCTCATTTTGTGAAAGGACCTTTTCGACCAAGAGTGCACCGCATTTTAAACCGCCTATGCTCACTGCCTCACTTAGGCGATAGGTTAGGCGCCGCCTATGCCATTTCCTATGCTTACTGCCTCACATAGATGATAGGTTAGGCGCCAACTATATCAACATAGGCAATAGGATAGGCGTTGCCTATGTAAACATAGGCGATAGGTTAGGCCCCGCCTATGTCAACATAGGCGATAGGTAAGGCGCCACCTATGCCATTGCCTATGCTCACTGCCTCACATAGGCAATAGGTTAGGCGCCGCCTATGTCAACATAGGCGATAGGTTAGGCGCCGCTTATGTCAACATAGGCAATAGGTTAGGCGCCGCCTATGTTAACATAAGTGATAGGTTAGGCACCGCCTATGTTAACATAGTCGATAGGTTAGGCGCTACCTATGTTAACATAGGCGATAGGTTAGGCACCGCCTATCAACGTAAGTTTTGCCTAATAACCCATTTTTGAATTGACCAACCCGACCCATGTCTCATCTTTTAAATATTATCTCTACTCTTAAACCCCACATAATTTTTCTTAAACCTAAGCGCCGCCCAAAAAACCTTTCCCTTTCCAAGCCCTTCTCTTTTCTCATCTAATCTTGCAGGCTCCCCTTCCCGATTAGTCATGAATTTATCCCCAAGTAAGTTGTTCTTTCATGTTCCATAGTTGTTTCATTGCTACGCTCATAATGTGTAAATGGATTTTGTAGTAGTGCTTGGTGATAAGAGTATGGTTAGTTTGTTATGATTTTGGAAAAATACATCTCATTGAGTGAAAGGACCTTTTTGACCAAGAGTGCACCGCATATCCAATCGCCTATGGTCATTGCCTCACTTAGGCGATAGGTTAGGCGCTGCCTATGCCATTGCCTATGCTTACTGCCTCACATAGGCGATAGTTTAGGTGCCACCTATGTCAACATAGGCGACAGGTTAGGCACCGCCTACTTACGCTTAGGCGAGTCCATGGGCGCTGCCTATCAACGTAAGTTTTGCCTAATAATCCATTTTTGGAAGGACCAACCCGACCCATATCTCATCCTTTAAATATATCCTCTACCCTTAAACCCCACTTAATTTTTCTTAAACCTAAGCGCCGCCCAAACAACCTTTCCCTTTCCAAGCCCTTCTCTTTTCTCATCTAATTTTTAAGGCTCACCTTCTCAAATTTATCACCAAGTAAGTTATTCTTTCATGTTCCGTAGTTTAATTTCATTGCTATGCTTATAATGGTTAACTGGATTTTTAGTAGTGATTTGTGATAAGAGTATGGTTAGTTTGTTACGATTTTGGAAAAATACATCTCATTGAGTGAAAGGACCTTTTCGACAAAGAGTGCGCTGCATTTACAATTGCCTATGTTCAGTACCTTTCTTAGGAATTAGGTTAGGCGCCGCCTATGCCATTGCCTTTGCTCACTGCCTCACATAGGCTATAGGTTAGGGGCCGGCTATGTCAACATAAGCGATAGGTTAGGCGCTGCTAATGTCAACATAGGAGATAGGTTAGGCGCCACCTATGCCATTGACTATACTCACTGCCTCACATAGGCGATAGGTTAGGCGCCGCCTATGCCATTGCCTATGCTCACTGCCTCACATAGGCTATAGGTTAGGCACCTCCTATGTCAACATAGTTGATAGGTTAGGGGCCGCCTTTGAAATTGCCTATGCTCACTGCCTCACATAGGCGTTAGGTTAGGCACCACCTATGTAGACATAGGAGATAGGTTAGGTGCCGCCTATAGAAACATAGGCGATAGTTTAGGCGCCGCCTATGTCAACATAGGCGATAGGTTAGGCACCGCCTATGCCATTTCCTATGCTCACTGCCTTACATAGGCGATGTGTTAGGCCCCGAGTATGTCAACATTGGCGATAGGTTAGGCCCCGCCTATGCCAACATAGGCAATAGGTTAGGCGCCGCCTATGCCATTACCTATGCTCACTGCCTCACATAGGCGATTGGTTAGGCGCCACCTATGTCAACATAGGCAATAGGTTAGGCGCTGCCTATGCCAACATAAGCTATAGGTTAGGCGCCCCCTATGCCATTGCTTATGCTCACTGCCTCACATAGGAGATAAGTTAGGCACCACATATGTCAACATCGGCGATAGGTTAGGCGCCGCCTATGTCAACATAGGCGATAGGTTAGGCACCGCCTATGTCAACATAGGTGTTAGGTTAAGTGCCGCCTATGTCAACATAGGCGATAGGTTAGGTGCTGCCTATGCCGTTGCCTATGCTCACTGCCTGACATAGGCGATAGGTTAGGCGCCACCTATGTTAACATAGGCGATAGGTTAGGCGCCGCCTATGTCAACATAGGCAATAGGTTAGGCGCCGCCTACTTATGCTTAGGCGAGTCCATGGGCGCAACCTATCAATGTAAATTTTGCCTAATAACCCATTTTTGAATGGACCAACCCGACCCATGTCTCGTCTTTTAAATATATCCTCTAAACTTAAACCCCACTCAATATTTCTTAAACCTAATCGTCGCCAAAACAACCTTTCCCTTTCCAAGCCCTTCTCTTTTCTCAACTATTCTTGCAGGCTCACCTTCCTGATTCGTCGTGAATTTATCACCAAGTAAGGTGTTATTTCATGTTTCGTAGTTGTTTTATGGCTATGCTCATAATGGTTAACAGGATTTTTTAGTAGTGCTTAGTGATAAGAGCATGGTTAGTTTGTTATGATTTTGGAAAAATACATCTCATTGAGTGAACAGACCTTTTCGACCAAGATTGCGCCGCATTTTCTATCCCCTATGCTCTCCGCCTCACATAGGCGATAGGTTAGGCGCCACCTATGGTATTGCCTATGCTCATTGCCTCACATAGGCGATAGGTTAGGCGCCACCTATATCAACATAGACGATAGGTTAGGCTCCGCCTATGTCAATATAGGTGATAGGTTAGGCTCCGCCTATATCAATATACGCGATAGAGGCGCCGCCTATGCCATTGCCTATGCTCACTGCCTCCCATAGGCAATAGGTTAGGTGCCACCTATGTCAACATAGGCGATAGGTTAGGCACCACCTATGTCAACATAGTAAATAGGTTAGGCACCGCCTACTTATGCTTAGTCGAGTCCATGGGCGCCGACTATAAATGTATATTTTGCCTAATAATCCGTTTTTGTAAAGACAAACCCGACCCATGTCTCATATTTTAAATATATCCTCTAGCCTTAAACCCCACTTAATTTTTCATAAACCTAAGCGCCGCCCAAACAACCTTTCCCTATCCAATCCCTTCTCTTTTCTCATCTAATTTTGCAGGCTGACCTTCTCAAATTTATCACCAAGTAGGTTGTTCTTTCATGTTCCGTAGTTTTGTTTCATTGCTACGCTCGCAATGGTTAACTGGATTTTGTTGTATTTCTTGGTGATAAGAGTATGGTTAGTTTGTTATGATTATGGAAAAATACATCTCATTGAGTGAAAGGACCTTTTCGACTAAGAGTGCACCGCATTTTCAATCTCATATGCTCACTGCCTCACTTAGGCAATAGGTTAGGCGCCGCCTACGCCATTGCCTAAGCTCACTACCTCACATAGCTGATAGGTTAGGTGCCACCTATTTCAACGTAGGCGATAGGTTAGGCGACGCTTATGTAAACATAGGCGATAGGTTACGCGCCCCCTATGCCATTGCCTGTTCTTATTGCCTCACATAGGCGATAGATTAGGCATCACCTATGTCAACATAGGCGATAGGTTAGGCGCCGCCCATGTCAACATAGTAAATAAGTAAGTTATTCTTTCATGTTCTTTAGCTATTTCATTTCTACGCTCATAATGGTTAACTGGATTTTGTAGTAGTGCTTAGTGATAAGAGTATGGTTAGTTTGTTAGGATTTTGGAAAAATACATCTCATTGAGTGAAAAGACCTTTTCAACCAAGAGTGCACCATATTTCCAATCGCCTATGCTCACTTCTTCACTTAGGCAATAGGTTAGGCGCTGCCTATGCCATTTCATATGCTCACTACCTCACATAGGCGATAGGTTAGGCGCCACCTAAGTCAACTGAGGCGATAGGTTAGGCGCCGCCTATGTCAACATAGGGGATAGGTTAGGTGTCGCCTATGCCTTTGCCAATGCTCACTGACTCTCATAGGCGATAGGTTAGGCACCACCAATGTTAACATAGGCCATAGGTTAGGAGCCGCCTACTTATGCTTAGGCAAGTCCATGGGCGCCGCCTATCAACGTATGTTTTGCCTAATAACCTGTTTTTGAATGGACCAACCCGACCCATGTCTCTTCTTTTAAATATATCCTCTACCCTTAAACTCCACTTAATTTATCTTAAACCTAAGCACCGCCCAAACAACCCTTCCCTTTCTAAGCCCTTATCTTTTCTAATCTAATCTTGCAGGCTCACCTTCCTGATTCGTCATGAATTTATCACCAATTTAATTATTCTTTCATGTTCCGTTGTTGTTTCATTGCTAAGCTCATGATGGTTAACTGGATTTTATAGTAGTGTTTGGTGATAAGAGTATGGTTATTTTGTTATTATTTTTAAAAAATACATCTCATTGAGTGAAAGGACCTTTTCGACGAAAAGTGCGCCGCCCTTCAAATCGCCTATGCTCACTACCTCACTTAGGCGATAGGTTAGGCGCCGCCTATGCCATTTTCTATGCTCACTGCCTCACATAGGCGATAGGTTAGGCGCCACCTATGTCAACATAGGCGATAGGTTAGGTGCCGCCTATGTCAACATAGGCGATAGGTTAGGCGTCGCGTATGCCATTGCCTATGCTCACTGTCTCACATAGGTGATAGGTTAGGCGCCACCTATGTCAACATAGGCGATAGGTTGGGCGCCGCCTATGTCAACATAGGCGATACGTTAGGCGCCGCCTACTTATGCTTAGGCGAGTCCATGGGCGCCACCTATCAACTTAAGTTTTGCCTAATAAACCATTTTTGAATGGACCAACACTACCCATTTCTCATCTTTTAAATATATCCTCTACCCTTAAATCCCACTCATTGTTTCTAAAACCTAAGCGCCGTCCACACAACCTTTCCATTTCCAAGCCCTTATCTTTTTTCATGTAATCTTACAGGATCACCTTTCTGATTTGTCACAAATTTATCACCACGTAAGTTGTTATTTCATGTTCCGTAGTTGTTTCATTACTAGCTCATAATGGTTAATAGGATTTTGTTGTAGTGCTTGGTTATAAGAGTATGGTTAGTTTGTTATGATTTTGGAAAAATACATCTCATTGAGTGAAAGGACCTTTTCGATCAAGAATGCACTACATTTTCAATCCCCTATGCTCACTGCCTCACTTAGGCGATAGGTTAGGCGCCACCTATGCCATTGCCTATACTTACTGCCTCACATAGGTGATTGGTTAGGTGCCACCTATGTCAATATAAGTGATAGGTTAGGCTCCGCCTATATCAATATACGCGATAGAGGCGCCGCCTATGCCATTGCTTATGCTCACTGCCTCACATAGGCGATAGGTTAGGTGCCACCTATGTCAACATTGGCGATAGGTTAGACGCCACCCATGTCAACATAGTAAATAGGTCAGGCACCGCCTACTTATGCTTAGGCGAGTCCATGGGCGCCGACTGTAAATGTATGTTTTGCCTAATAATCCGTTTTTGTAAGGACAAACACGACCCATGTCTCATCTTTTAAATATATCCTCTAGCCTTAAACCCCACTTAATTTTTCATAAACCTAAGAGCCGCCCAAACAACCTTACCCTTTCCAAGCCCTTCTCTTTTCACATCTAATTTTGCAGGCTCACCTTCCCAAATTTATCACCAAGTAGGTTGTTCTTTCATGTTCCGTAGTTTTGTTTCATTGCTACGCTCATAATGGTTAACCGTATTTTGTAGTAGTTCTTGGTGATAAGAGTATGGTTTGGTTGTTATATTTTTTGAAAAATACATCTCATTGAGTGAAAGGACCTTTTCGACTAAGAGTCCACCGCATTTCCAATCTCATATGCTCACTGCCTCACTTAGGCAATAGGTTAGGCGCCGCCTATGCCATTGCCTAAGCTCATTGCCTCACATAGGTGATAGGCTAGGCGCAACCTATTTTAACATAGGCGATAGGTTAGGCTCCGCCTATGTCAACATTGGCGATAGATTAGGCGCCGCCTATGCCATTGCCTGTGCTCACTGCCTCACATAGGCGATAGGTTAGGTGTCACCTATGTCAACATAGGCGATAGGTTAGGCGCCGCCCATGTCAACATAGTAAATAGGTTAGGCGCCGCCTACTTATACTTAGGCAAGTCCATGGGCACCGCCTATAAATATAAGTTTTGCCTAATAATCCGTTTTTGAAAGGACAAACCCGACCCATGTGTGATCTTTTAAATATATCCTCTACCCTTAAACACCACTTAATTTTTTTTAAACCTAACCGCCGCCTAAACAACCTTTCCATTTCAAAGACCTTCTCTTTTCTCATCTAATTCTGCAGGCTCACCTTCTCGAATTTATCACCAAGTAAGTTGTTCTTTCATGTTCCGTAGTTTTGTTTCATTGCTACGCTCATAATGGTTAACTGGATTTTGTAGTAGTTCTTGGTGATAAGAGTATGGTTAGTTTGTTATTATTTTGGAAAAATACATCTCATTGAGTGATAGGACCTTTTCGACCAAGAGTGCCCCACATTTTCAATCGCCTATGCTCACTGTCTCAGTTAGGCGATAGGTTAGGCGCTGCCTATGCCATTTTCTTTGCTCACTGCCGCACATAGGCGATAGGTTAGGCGCCCCCTATGTCAACATAGGCGAAAGGTTAGGCGTCGCCTATGGCATTGCCTATGCTCACTGTCTCACATAGGTGATAGGTTAGGCGCCACGTATGTCAACATAGGCGATAGGTTAGGTGCCACCTATGTCAGCATAGGCGATAGGTTAGGCGCTGCCTACTTATGCTTAGGTGAGTCCATGGGCGCCACCTATCAATATATGTTTTGCCTAATTAACCGTTATTGAATGGACCAACACGACCTATTTCTCATTTTTTAAATAAATCCCCTACCTTTAAATCCTACACAATTTTTCTGAAACCTGAGCGCCCCTCAAACAACCTTTCCCTTAACAAGACCTTCTCTTTTTTTACCTAATCTTGTGGGCTTACCTTCTCGATTTGTCATGAATTTATCACCAAGTAAGTTGTTATTTCATGTTCCGTAGTTGTTTCATGGCTATGCTCATAATGGTTAACAGGATTTTGTAGTAGTGCTTAGTGATAAGAGTATGGTTAGTTTGTTATGATTTTGGAAAAATACATATCCTTGAGTGAACGGACCTTTTCGACTAAGACTGCGCTGCATTTTCAATCCCCTATGCTCACCGCCTAGCATAGGCGATAAGTTAGGCGCCGCTTATGGCATTTCCTATGCTCACTGCCTCACATAGGCGATAGGTTAGGCGCCACGTATATCAACATAGACGATAGGTTAGGCGCCGCCTATGTCAATATAGGTGATAGGTTAGGTTCCGCCTATATCAATATACGCGATTGAGGCTCCGCCTATGCCATTGCCTATGCTCACTGCCTCCCATAGGCAATAGGTTAGGTGCTACCTATGTCAACATAGGCGATAGGTTAGGCACCACCCATGTCAACATAGTAAATAGGTTAGGCACCGCCTACTTATGCTTAGGCGAGTCTATGGGTGCCGACTATAAATGTAAGTTTTGCCTAATAATCCGTTTTTGTAAGGACAAACCCGAACCATGTCTCGTCTTTTAAATATATCCACTATCCTTAAACCCCACTTAATTTTTCATCAACCTAAGAGCCGCCTAAACAACCTTCCCCTTTCCAAGCCCTTCTCTTTTCTCATCTTATTTGGAAGGCTGACCTTCCCGAATTTATCACCAAGTTGGTTGTTCTTTCATATTCCGTAGTTTTGTTTCATTGCTACGCTCATAATGGTTAACTGGATTTTGTAGTAGTTCTTGGTGATAAGACTATGGTTAGTTTGTTATGATTTTGGAAATATACATCTTATTGAGTGAAAGGACCTTTTCAACTAAGAGTGCGCCGCATTTCCAATCTCATATGCTCACTGCCTCACTTAGGCGATAGGTTAGCCGCCACCTATGCCATTGCCTAAGCTCACTGCCTCACATAGAAGATAGGTTAGGCGCCATCTATTTCAACATAGGCGATAGGTTAGGCTCCGCCTATGTCAACATAGGCGATAGGTTAGGCGCTGCCTATGCCATTGCCTGTGCTCACTGCCTCACATAGGCGATAGATTAGGCGTCACCTATGTCAACATAGGAGATAGGTTAGGCGCCGCCCATGTCAACATAGTAAATAGGTTAGGCGCCACCTACTTATACTAAGGCGAGTCCATGGGTGCCTCCTACAAATGTAAGTTTTGCCTAATAATCCGTTTTTAAAAGGACAAACCCAACCCATGTCTCATCTTTTAAATATATCCTCTACCCTTAAACCCAACTTAATTTTTTTTAAACCTAAGCGCCGCCTAAACAACCTTTCCCTTTCCAAGCCCGTCTCTTTTCTCATCTAATTCTGCAGGCTCACCTTCCCGAATTTATCACCAAGTAAGTTGTTCATTCATGTTTCGTAGTTTTGTTTCATTGCTACGGTCATAATGGTTAATTGGATTTTGTAGTAGTTCTTGGTGATAAAAGTATGGCTAGTTTGTTATGATTTTGGAAAAATACATCTCATTGAGTGAAAGAACCTTTTCGACGAAGAGTGCACCGCATTTCCAATCTCATATGCTCACTGCCTTACTTAGGCGATAGGTTAGGCGCCTCCTATGCCATTGCCTAAGCTCACTGCCTCACATAGTTGATAGGTTAGGCGCTATCTATTTCAACGTAGGTGATAGGTTAGGAGTCGCCTATGTAAACATAGGCGAAAGGTTAGGCGTCGCCTATGCCATTGCCTATGCTCACTGTCTCACATAGGTGATAGGTTAGGTGCCACGTATGTCAACATAGGATATAGGTTAGGCGCCGCCTATGTCAGCATAGGCGATAGGTTAGGCGCTGCCTACTTATGCTTAGGCAAGTCCATGGGCTTCGCCTATCAACATAAGTTTTGCCTAATTAACCATTATTGAATGGACCAACACGACCCATTTCTCATCTTGTAAATATATCCCCTACCCTTAAATCCCACTCAATTTTTCTGAAACCTAAGCGCCCCCCAAACAACCTTTCCCTTTCCAAGACTTTCTCTTTATTCATCTAATCTTGCGGGCTTACCTTCTCGATTCGTCATGAATTTATCACCAAGTACGTTGTTATTTCATGTTCTGTAGTTGTTTCATGGCTATGCTCATAATTGTTAATAGGATTTGTAGTAGTGCTTGGTGATAAGAGTATGGTTAGTTTGTTATGATTTTGGAAGAATACATCTCATTGAGTGAACGGACCTTTTCGACCAAGTCTGCGCCGCATTTTCAATCCCCTATACTCACCGCCTAGCATAGGCGATAAGTTAGGCGCCACTTATGGCGTTGCCTATGCTCACTGCCTCACATAGGCGATAGGTTAGGCACCACCTATATCAACATAGATGATAGGTTAGGCGCCTCCTATGTCAATATAGGTGATAGAGGCGCCGCCTATGCCATTGCCTATGCTCACTGCCTTTTATAGGCAATAGGTTAGGTGTCACCTATGTCAACATAGGCGATAGGTTAGGCACCACCCATGTCAACATAGGAAATAGGTTAGGCACCGCCTACTTATGCTTAGGCACCGCCTACTTATGCTTAGGCGAGTCAATGGGCGCCGACTATAAATGTAAGTCTTTGCCTAATAATCAGTTTTTGTAAGGACAAAACCAATCCATGTCTCATCTTTTAAATATATCCTCTAGCCTTAAACCCCACTTAATTTTTCTTAAACCTAAGCGCCGCCAAAAAAACGTTCCCCTTTCCAAGCCCTTCTCTTTTCTCATCTAATTTTGCAGGCTGACCTTCCCAAATTTATCACCAAGTAGGTTGTTCTTTCATGTTCCATAGTTTTGTTTCATTGCTACGGTGATAATGGTTAACTAGATTTTTTAGTAGTTCTTGGTGATAAGAGTATGGTTAGTTTGTTATGATTTTAGAAAAATACATCTCATTGAGTGAAAGGACCATTTCAACTAAGAGTGCACCGCATTTCCAATCTCATAGGATCACTGCCTCACTTAGGCGATAGGTTAGGCGCCGCCTATGCCATTGCCTAAGCTCACTGCCTCACATAGGTGATAGGTTAGGCGCCACCTATTTCAACGTATGCGATAGGTTAGGCGCCGCCAATGTCAACATAGGCGATAGGTTAAGCGCCGCCAATGCCATTGCCTATGCTCACTGCCTCACATAGGCGATAGGTTAGACCTCACCTATGTCAACATAGGCGATAAGTTAGGCGCTGCCCATGTCAACATAGTAAATAGGTTAGGCGCCGCCTACTTATACTTAGGCTAGTCCATGGGCGCCGACTATAAATGTAAGTTTTGCCTAATAATCCATTTTTGAAAGAACAAACCAGACCCATGTCTCATCTTTTAAATATATCCTCTACCCTTAAACCCAACTTAATTTTTTTTAAACCAAGGCGCAGCCCAAACTACCTTTCCCTTTCCAAGCCCTTCTCTTTTCTAATCTAATTCTGCAGGCTCACCTTCCCGAATTTATCACCAAGTAAGTTGTTCTTTCATGTTGCGTAGTTTCGTTTCATTACTACGCTCGTAATGGTTAACTGGATTTTGTAGTAGTTCTTGGTGATAAGAGTATGGTTAGTTTGTTATGATTTTGGAAATATACATCTCATTGAGTGAAATGACCTTTTCGACCAAGAGTGCCCCACATTTTAAATCGCCAATGCTCATTGTCTCACTTAGGCGATAGGTTACGCGCCGCCTATGCCATTTCCTATGCTCACTGCCGCACATAGGCGATAGTTTAGGTGCCGCCTATGTCAACATAGGCGATAGGTTATGTGCCTCCTATGTCAACATAGGCGAAAGGTTAGGCGCCGCCTATGCCAATGCCTATACTTACTGTCTCACATAGGCGATAGGTTAGGCGCCACGTATGTAAACATAGGCGATAGGTTAGGCGCCGCCTATGTCAGCAAAGGCGATAGGTTAGGCGCTGCCTACTTATGCTTAGGAGAGTCTATGGGCGCCGCCTATCAACATAAGTTTTGCCTAATTAACCGTTATTGAATGGACCAACGCGACCCATTTCTAATCTTTTAAATATATCCCCTACCCTTAAATCCCACTCAATTTTTGTGAAACCTAAGCCGCCCCCCCCCTCCCCCCCCCGAACAACCTTTCCCTTTCCAAAACCATCTCTTTTTTCATCGAATCTTGCGGGCTTACCTTCCCGATTCTTCATGAATTTATCACTAAGTATGTTGTTATTTCATGTTCTATAGTTGTTTCATGGCTATGCTCATAATGGTTAATAGGATTTTGTAGTAGTCCTTGGTGATAAGAGTATGGTTCATTTGTTATAATTTTGGAAAAATACATCTGATTGAGTGAAAGGACCTTTTTGACAAAGACTGGCCGCATTTTCAATCCCCTATGCTCACCGCCTCACATAGACGATAGGTTAGGTGCAACCTATATCAACATAGGTGATAGCTTAGGCGCTGCCTATGTCAACATAGGCGAAAGGTTAGGCACCGCCTATGTCAACATTGGCATTAGATTAGGTGACGCCTATGTCAACATAGGCGATAGGTTAGGCGCTGCCAATGCCATTGCCTATGCTCACTCGACTCTTATAGGCGATAGGTTATGCGCCATTTATGTCCACATAGGCGATAGGTTAGGCGACGCCTAAGACATTGCCTTTGTTCACTGCCTCACATAGGCGATAGGTTAGGCGCCACCTATTTAAACATAGGTGATAGGTTAGGTGCCGCCTATGTTAATATAGGTGATAGGTTAGGCGCCGCCTATGTCAATATATGCCATAGGTTATGCACATGCTATTGCCTATGCCCACTGCCTCACATAGGCGATAGGTTATGCGCCGTCTATGTCAACATAGGCGATAGGTTAGGCACCGCCTAAGACATTGCCTTTTCTCACTGCCTCACATAGGTGATAGGTTAGGCACCACCTATGTCAACATAGGCTATAGGCTATGTCAACATAGGCAATAGGTTAGACGCCGCTTATGTCAACATAGGCGATAGGTTAGGCACCGCCTATGCCATTGACTATGCTCACTGCCTCACATAGGCAATAGGTTAGGTGCATCCTATGTTAACATAGGCGATGGGTTAGGCGCTCCCTTTGTCAACATAGGCGATAGGTTATGCGCCGCTTATGTTAACATGGGCGATATGTTACGCGCCACCTATGACATTGAAAATGCTCACTGCCTCACATAGGCGATAGGTTAGGTGCCATCTATGTCAACATAGGTTATAGGTTAGGCACCGTGTATGTCAACATAGACAATAGGTTAGGCGCCGCCTACTTATGCTTAGGCGAGTCCATGGGCGCCTTCTATCAATCGCCTATGCTCACTGCCTCAGATAGGCGATAGGTTAGGCGCCGCCTATGCCATTTCCTATGCTCACTGCCTCACATAGGCAATACGTTAGGCGCTGCCTATGTCAACATAGGCGATAAGTTAAGCACCGACTAAGTCAACATAGGCGATAGGTTAGGTGCCGCCTACGCCATTGCTTATGCTCACTGTCTCACATAGGCGATAGGTTATGCGCCACCTATGTCAACATTGGTGATAGGTTAGGCGCCGCGTATGTCAACATAAGCGATATGTTAGGCGCCGCCTACTTATGCTTAGGCAAGTCCATGGGCGGCATGCTTAGGCGAGTCCATGGGCGCCGCCTATCAACATAAGTTTTTCCTAAAAATGCGTTTTTGAATGGAACAACCCGACCTATGTCTCATCGTTTAAATATATCCTCTACCCTTAAACCCCACTCAATTTTTCTGAAACCTAAGCGCCACCCAAAAATCCTTTCCCTTTCCAAGACCTTCTCTTTTCTCATCTAATCTTGCAGGCTCACCTTCCCGATTCGTCATGAATTTATCAACAAGTAAGTTGTTCTTTCATGTTCCATAGTTGTTTCATTGCTACTCTCATAATGTGTAAATGGATTTTGTAGTAGTGCTTTGTGATAAGAGTATGGTTAGTTTGTTATGATTTTGGAAAAATATATCTCATTGAGTAAAAGGACCTTTTTGACCAAGAGTGCACCGTATTTCCAATCGCCTATGGTCACTGCCTCACTTAGGCGATAGGTTAGGCGCTGCCTATGCCATTGACTATGCTCACTGCCTCACATTGGCGACAGGTTAGGCGCCGCCTATGTCAACATAGGCAATAGGTTAGGCGCTGCCTACTTACGCTTTGACGAGTCCATGGGCGCCGCCTATCAACGTAAGTTTTACCTAATAATCAATTTTTGAAAGGACCAACCCGACCCATATCTCATCTTTTAAATATATCCTCTACCATTAAACCCCACTTAATTTTTCTTAAACTTAAGCGCCGCCCAAACAACCTTTCCCTTTCCAAGCCCTTCTCTTTTCTCATCTAATTTTTATGGCTCACCTTCCAGAATTTATCACCAAGTAAGTTGTTCTTTCATGTTCCGTAGTTTTGTTTCATTGCTACGCTCATAATGGTTAACTGGATTTTTTAGTAGTGCTTTGTGATAAGAGTATGGTTAGTTTGTTATGATTTTGGAAAAATACATCTCATTCAGTGAAAGGACCTTTTCGACAAAGAGTGCGCTGCATTTCCAATCGCCTATGTTCACTACCTTTCTTAGGCATTAGGTTAGGCGCCGCCTATGCCATTCCCTATGCTAACTGCCTCACATAGGCGATAGGTAAGGGGCCGGCTATGTCAACATAGGCAATAGGTTAGGCGCCACTAATGTCAACATAGGAGATAGGTTAGGCACCACCTATGCCATTGACTATGCTCACTGCCTCACATAGGCGATAGGTTAGGCGCCGCCTATGCCATTGCCTATGCTCACTGCCTCGCATAGGCTATAGGTTAGGCGCCACCTATGTCAACATAGTTGATAGGTTAGGCAGCGCCTTTGAAATTGCCTATGCTCACTGCCTCGCATAGGCGATAGGTTAGGAACCACCTATATGGACATAGGAGATAGGTTAGGCGCCGCCTATAGAAACATAGGAAATAGGTTAGGTGCCGCATATGGCAACATAGGCGATAGGTTAGGCACCACCAATGTTAACATAGGAGATAGTTTAGGCACCGCCTAAGCCATTGCCTATGCTCACTGCCTCATATAGGCGATACGTTAGGACCCGAGTATGTCAACATAGGTGATAGGATAGGCCCCGCATATGTCAACATAGGCGATAGGTTAGGCACCACCTATGCCATTGCCTATGCTCTCTGCCTCATATAGGCGATACGTTAGGACCCGAGTATGTCAATATAGGTGATAGGATAGGCCCCGCATATGTCAACATAGGCGATAGGTTAGGCACCGCCTATGCCATTGCTTATCCTCACTGCCTCACATAGGCGATAGGTTAGGCGCCACCTATGTCAACATAGGCGATCGGTTAGGCACCGCCTATGCCAACATAAGTTATAGGTTAGGCGCCGCCTATGCCATTGCTTATGCTCACTGCCTCACATAGGCGATACATTAGGCACCACATATGTCAACATCTGTGATAGGTTAGGCGCCGTCTATGTCAACATAGGCGATAGGTTAGGCACCGCCTATGTAAACATAGGTGTTAGGTTAAGTGCCGCCTATGACAACATAGACGATAGGTTAGGCGCTGCCTATACCATTGCCTATGCTCACTGCCTGACATAGGCGATAGGTTAGGCGCCACCTACTTATACTTCGGAGAGTCCATGGGCGCCGCCTATCAATGTAAATTTTGCCTAATAACCAATTTTTAAATGGACCAAACCAACCCATGTCTCATCTTTTAAATATATCCTCTTCCCTTAAACCCCACTCAATATTTCTTAAACCTAAGCGTCGCCAAAACAACCTTTCCCTTTCCAAGCCCTTCTCTTTTCTCATCTAATCTTGCAGGCTCACCTTCCCGATTCGTCATGAATTTATCACCAAGTAAGTTGTTCTTTATTGTTCCGTAGTTGTTTAATTGCTACACTCATAATATTTAAATGGATTTTGTAGTAGTGTTTGGTGATAAGAGTATGGTTAGTTTGTTATGATTTTGGGAAAATACATCTCATTGAGTGAAAGGACCTTTTTAACCAACAGCGTATTGCATTTCTAATCGCCTATGCTCACTGCATCACTTAGACGATAGGTTGGGCGCCGCCTATGCCATTGCCTAGGGTCACTACCTCAGATGCGCGACAGGTTAGGCGCCACCTATGTCAACATACGTGATAGATTAGGCACCGCCTATGTCAACATAGGTGATAGGTTAGGCGTGGCCTATGCCATTGCCTATTCTCACTACCTCACATAGGCGATAATTTAGGCGCCACATATGTCAACATAGGCGATAGGTTAGGCACCGCCTATGTCAACATAGGCGATAGGTTTGCCGCAGCCTATGCTCACTGCCTCACATGGGTGATAGGTTAGGCGCCACCTATGTTAACATAGGCGATAGGTTAGAGGCTGCCTATGTCAACATAGTTAATAGGTTAGGCGCCGCCTACTTATGCTTAGGCAAGTCCATAGGCGCCGCCTATCAACATAAGTTTTGCCTAATAACCCGATTATGAATATACCAACCCGATCCTTTTTTCATCTAATCTTGCGTGCTTACCTTACTCATTCGTCATGAATTTATCACCAAGTAAGTTGTTATTTCATGTTCCATAGTTGTTTCATGGCTATGCTCATAATGCTTAACAGGATTTTGTAGTAGTGCTTGGTGATAAGAGTATGGTTAGTTTGGTATGATTTTGGAAAAATACATCTCATTGAGTGAACGGACCTTTTCGACCAAGACTGCGCCGCATTTTCAATCCCCTATGCTCTCCGCTTCACATAGGCGATAGGTTAGGCGCCGCCTTTGGCATTGCCTATGTTCACTTCCTCACATAGGCGATAGGTTAGGCGCCACCTTTTTAACATAGACGATAGGTTAGGAACCGCCTATGTCAATATAGGTGATAGGTTAGGCTCCGCCTATATTAATATATGCAATAGAGGAGCCGCCTATGCCATTGCCTATGCTCACTGCCTCCCAGAGGCAATAAGTTAGGTGCCACCTATGTCATCATAGGCGATCGGTTAGGCACCACCCATGTCAACATAGTAAATAGGTTAGGCACCTCCTACTTATGCTTAGGCGAGTCCGTGGGCGCCGACTATAAATGTAAGTTTTGCCTAATAATCGATTTTTGTAAGGACAAACCCGACCCATGTCTCATCTTTTAAATATATCCTCTATCCTTAAACCCCACTTAATTCTTCATAAACCTAAGCGCCGACCAAACAACCTTTCCATTTCCAAGCCCTTCTCTTTTCTCATCTAATTTTGCAGGCTGACCTTCCTAAATTTATCACCAAGTAGGTTGTTCTTTCATGTTCCGTAGTTTTGTTTCATTGCTACACTCATAATGGTTAACTGGATTTTGTAGTAGTTCTTGGTGATATGAGTATGGTTAGTTTGTTATGATTTTGGAAAAATACATCTCATTGAATGAAATGACCTTTTCGACTAAGAGTCCACCGCATTTCCAATCTCATATGCTCACTGCCTCACTTAGGCGATAGGTTAGGCGCCGCCTATGCCATTTCCTAAGCTCATTGCCTCACATAGGTGATAGGTTAGGTTCCACCTATTTCAACGTAGGCGATAGGTTATGCACCGCAGATGTCAACATAGGCGATAGGTTAGGCTCCGCCTATGCCATTGCCTGTGCTCATTGCCTCACATAGTCGATAGATTAAGCGTCACCTATGTCAGCATAGGCGATAGGTTCGGAGCCACCCATGTTAATATAGTAAATAGGTTAGGCGCTGCCTACTTACGCTTTGACGAGTCCATGGGCGCCGCCTATCAACGTAAGTTTTACCTAATAATCAATTTTTGAAAGGACCAACCCGACCCATATCTCATCTGTTAAATATATCCTCTACCATTAAACCCCACTTAATTTTTCTTAAACCTAAGCGCCGCCCAAACAACCTTTCCCTTTCCAAGCCCTTCTCTTTTCTCATCTAATTTTTATGGCTCACCTTCCAGAATTTATCACCAAGTAAGTTGTTATTTCATGTTCCGTAGTTTTGTTTCATTGCTACGCTCATAATGGTTAACTGAATTTTTTAGTAGTGCTTTGTGATAAGAGTATGGTTAGTTTGTTATGATTTTGGAAAAATACATCTCATTGATTGAAAGGACCTTTTCGACAAAGAGTGCGCTGCATTTCCAATCGCCTATGTTCACTACCTTTCTTAGGCATTAGGTTAGGCGCCGCCTATGCCATTCCCTATGCTAACTGCCTCACATAGGAGATAGGTTAGGGGCCGGCTATGTCAACATAGGCAATAGGTTAGGCGCCACTAATGTCAACATAGGAGATAGGTTAGGCACCACCTATGCCATTGACTATGCTCACTGCCTCACATAGGCGATAGGTTAGGCGCCGCCTATGCCATTGCCTATGCTCACTGCCTCACATAGGCTATAGGTTAGGCGCCACCTATGTCAATATAGTTGATAGGTTAGGCAGCGCCTTTGAAATTGCCTATGCTCACTGCCTCGCATAGGCGATAGGTTAGGAACCACCTATATGGACATAGGAGATAGGTTAGGCGCCGCCTATAGAAACATAGGAAATAGGTTAGGTGCCGCATATGGAAACATAGGCGATAGGTTAGGCACCACCAATGTTAACATAGGCGATAGTTTAGGCACCGCCTATGCCATTGCCTATGCTCACTGCCTCATATAGGCGATACGTTAGGACCCGAGTATGTCAACATAGGTGCTAGGATAGGCCCCGCATATGTCAACATAGGCGATAGGTTAGGCACCACCTATGCCATTGCCTATGCTCTCTGCCTCATATAGGCGATACGTTAGGACCCGAGTATGTCAATATAGGTGATAGGATAGGCCCCACATATGTCAACATAGGCGATAGGTTAGGCACCGCCTATGCCATTGCTTATCCTCACTGCCTCACATAGGCGATTGGTTAGGCGCCACCTATGTCAACATAGGCGATAGGTTAGGCACCGCCTATGCCAACATAAGCTATAGGTTAGGCGCCGCCTATGCCATTGCTTATGCTCACTGCCTCATATAGGCTATACATTAAGCGCCACATATGTCAACATCTGTGATAGGTTAGGCGCCGTCTATGTCAACATAGGCGATAGGTTAGGCACCGCCTATGTAAACATAGGTGTTAGGTTAAGTGCCGCCTATGATAACATAGACGATAGGTTAGGCGCTGCCTATACCATTGCCTATGCTCACTGCCTGACATAGGCGATAGGTTAGGCGCCACCTACTTATACTTCGGAGAGTCCATGGGCGCCGCCTATCAATGTAAATTTTGCCTAATAACCCATTTTTAAATGGACCAAACCAACCCATGTCTCATCTTTTAAATATATCCTCTTCCCTTAAACCCCACTCAATATTTCTTAAACCTAAGCGTCGCCAAAACAACCTTTCCCTTTCCAAGCCCTTCTCTTTTCTCATCTAATCTTGCAGGCTCACCTTCCCGATTCGTCATCAATTTATCACCAAGTAAGTTGTTCTTTATTGTTCCGTAGTTGTTTAATTGCTACACTCATAATATTTAAATGGATTTTGTAGTAGTGTTTGGTGATAAGAGTATGGTTAGTTTGTTATGATTTTGGGAAAATACATCTCATTGAGTGACAGGACCTTTTTAACCAACAGTGTATTGCATTTCTAATCGCCTATGCTCACTGCATCACTTAGACGATAGGTTGGGCGCCGCCTATGCCATTGCCTAGGGTCACTACCTCAGATGCGCGACAGGTTAGGCGCCACCTATGTCAACATACGCGATAGATTAGGCACCGCCTATGTCAACATAGGCGATAGGTTAGGCGTGGCCTATGCCATTGCCTATTCTCACTACCTCACATAGGCGATAATTTAGGCGCCACATATGTCAACATAGGCGATAGGTTAGGCACCGCCTATGTCAACATAGGCGATAGGTTAGGCACCGCCTATGTCAACATAGGCGATAGGTTTGCCGCAGCCTATGCTCACTGCCTCACATGGGTGATAGGTTAGGCGCCACCTATGTTAACATAGGCGATAGGTTAGAGGCTGCCTATGTCAACATAGGTAATAGGTTAGGCGCCGCCTACTTATGCTTAGGCAAGTCCATAGGCGCCGCCTATCAACATAAGTTTTGCCTAATAACCCGATTATGAATATACCAACCCGATCCTTTTTTCATCTAATCTTGCGTGCTTACCTTACTCATTCGTCATGAATTTATCACCAAGTAAGTTGTTATTTCATGTTCCATAGTTGTTTCATGGCTATGCTCATAATGCTTATCAGGATTTTGTAGTAGTGCTTGGTGATAAGAGTATGGTTAGTTTGGTATGATTTTGGAAAAATACATCTCATTGAGTGAACGGACCTTTTCGACCAAGACTGCGCCGCATTTTCAATCCCCTATGCTCTCCGTTTCACATAGGCAATAGGTTAGGCGCCGCCTTTGGCATTGCCTATGTTCACTTCCTCACATAGGCGATAGGTTAGGCGCCACCTATATCAACATAGACGATAGGTTAGGAACCGCCTATGTCAATATAGGTGATAGGTTAGGCTCCGCCTATATCAATATATGCAATAGAGGAGCCGCCAATGCCATTGCCTATGCTCACTGCCTCCCAGAGGCAATAAGTTAGGTGCCACCTATGTCATCATAGGCGATCGGTTAGGCATCACCCATGTCAACATAGTAAATAGGTTAGGCACTTCCTACTTATGCTTAGGCGAGTCAATGGGCGCCGACTATAAATGTAAGTTTTGCCTAATAATCCATTTTTGTAAGGACAAACCCGACCCATGTCTCATCTTTTAAATATATCCTCTAGCCTTAAACCCCACTTAATTCTTCATAAACCTAAGCGCCGACCAAACAACCTTTCCCTTTCCAAGCCCTTCTCTTTTCTCATCTAATTTTGCAGGCTGACCTTCCTGAATTTATCACCAAGTAGGTTGTTCTTTCATGTTCCGTAGTTTTGTTTCATTGCTACACTCATAATGGTTAACTAGATTTTGTAGTAGTTCTTGGTGATATGAGTATGGTTAGTTTGTTATGATTTTGGAAAAATACATCTCATTGAATGAAATGACCTTTTCGACTAAGAGTCCACCGCATTTCCAATCTCATATGCTCACTGCCTCACTTAGGCGCCGCCTATGCCATTTCCTAAGCTCATTGCCTCACATAGGTGATAGGTTAGGTTCCACCTATTTCAACGTAGGCGATAGGTTATGCACCGCAGATGTCAACATAGGCGATAGGTTAGGCTCCGCCTATGCCATTGCCTGTGCTCATTGCCTCACATAGGCGATAGATTAAGCATCACCTATGTCAGCATAGGCGATAGGTTAGGAGCCACCCATGTTAATATAGTAAATAGGTTAGGCGCTGCCTACTTACGCTTTGACGAGTCCATGGGCGCCGCCTATCAACGTAAGTTTTACCTAATAATCAATTTTTGAAAGGACCAACCCGACCCATATCTCATCTTTTAAATATATCCTCTACCATTAAACCCCACTTAATTTTTCTTAAACCTAAGCGCCGCCCAAACAACCTTTCCCTTTCCAAGCCCTTCTCTTTTCTCATCTAATTTTTATGGCTCACCTTCCAGAATTTATCACCAAGTAAGTTGTTCTTTCATGTTCCGTAGTTTTGTTTCATTGCTACGCTCATAATGGTTAACTGGATTTTTTAGTAGTGCTTTGTGATAAGAGTATGGTTAGTTTGTTATGATTTAGTAGTATTTCAACGTCAGAGATAGGTCGGGCGCCTATGCTCACTGCAATACATAGGCGATAGGTTAGGCGTCGCCTATGTCAACAGAGGCGATAGGTTAGGCTATGCCTATGTAAACATAGGAGATAGGTTAGGCGCCGCCTATGTCAACATAGGCAATAGGCTAAGCGCCACCTTCTTACGCTTAGGCGAGTCCATGGATGTCGCCTATCAACATAAGTGTTGCCTAATAACCCATTTTTAGTGGACTAACCCGACCAATGTCTCATCTTTTAAATATATCCTCTACCTTTAAACCCCACTCTATTTTTCTTAAACCTAAGTGCCGCCCAGACAATCTTTCCCTTTCCAAGACCTTTTCATCTATCATCTAATCTTGCAAGATCACCTTCCTGATTCGTCACTAATTTATCACCTAGTAAGTTATTCTTTTATGTTAGGCGCCGCCTATGCCATTGCCAATGCTCACTACCTCACATAGGCAATAGGTTAGGTGACACCTATGTTAACATAGGCGATAGGTTAGGTGCCGCCTATGTCAACATAGGCGATAGGTTAGGCGTCGCCTATGTCAAAATAGGCGATAGGTTAGGCGTAGCCTATGGCATTGCCTATGCTCACTGCCTCACATAGGCGATAGGTTAGGTGTCATCTATGCCAACATAGGCGATAGGTTAGGCACCACCAATGTCAACATAGGCCATAGGTTAGGAGCCGCCTACGCGAGTCCATGGGCGCCGCCTAGCAACGTATGTTTTGCCTAATAACCCGTTTTTGAATGGACCAACCCGACCCATGTCTCATCTTTTAAATATATCCTCTACCCTTAAACTCCACTTAATTTATGTTAAAACTAAGCGCCGCCCAAACAACCCTTCCCTTTCCAAGCCCTTATCCTTTCTCATCTAATCTTGCAGGCTCACCTTCCCGATTTGTCACAAATATATCACCAATTTAATTGTTCTTTCATGTTCCGTTGTTGTTTCATTGCTAATCTCATAATGGTTAACCAGATTTTATTGTAGTGTTTGGTGATAAGAGTATGATTATTTTGTTATGATTTTGGAAAAATACATCTCATTGAGTGAAAGGACCTTTTCGAGTAAGAGTGCGCCGCCCTTCAAATTGCCTATGCTCACTGCCTCACTTAGGCGATAGGTTAGGCGCTGCCTATGCCATTTCCTATGCTCACTGCCTCACATAGGCGATACGTTAGGCACCACCTATGTCAACATAGGCGATAGGTTGGGTGCCGCCTATGTCAACATAGGCGATAGGTTAGGCGCCACGTATGCCATTGCCTATGCTCACTGTCTCACATAGGCGATAGGTTAGGTGCCACCTATGTCAACATAGGCTATAGGATAGGCGCCGCCTATGTCAACATAGGCGATAGGTTAGGCGCCGCCTACTTATTCTTAGGCGAGTCCATGGGCGCCGCCTATCAACGTATATTTTGCGTAATAAACCATTTTTGAATGGACCAACACTACCCATTTCTCATCTTTTAAATATATCCTCTACCCTTAAGTCCCACTCAATGTTTCTAAAACCTAAGCGCCGTCCACACAACGTTTCCATTTCCAAGCCCTTATCTTTTTTTGTCCAATCTTACAGGCTCACCTTTTCGATTTGTTAAAAATTTATCACCAAGTAAGTTGTTATTTCATGTTCCGTAGTTGTTTCATTGCTAGCTCATAATGGTTATTAGGATTTTGTAGTAGTGCTTGGTTATAAGAGTATGGTTAGTTTGTTATGATTTTTGAAAAATACATCTCATTGAGTGAAAAGACCTTTTCGATCAAGAATGCACAGCATTTTCAGTCCCCTATCCTCACTGCCTCACTTAGGCAATAGGTTAGGCACCGCCTATGCCATTGCCTATGCTTACTGCCTCACATAGGCGATTGGTTAGGCGCCGCCTATGTCAATATAAGTTATAGGTTAGGCTCTGCCTATATCAATATATGAGATAGAGGCGCCGCTAATGTCATTGCCTATGCTCACTGCCTCACATAGGCGAAAGGTTAGGTGTCACCTATGTCAACATAGGTGATAGGTTAGACGCCACCCATGTCAACATAGTAAATAGGTTAGGCACCGCCTACTTATGCTTAGGCGAGTCCATGGGCGCCGCCTATAAATGTATGTTTTGCCTAATACTCCGTTTTTGTAAGGACAAACCTGACCCATGTCACATCTTTTAAATATATCCTCTAGCCTTAAACCCCACTTAATTTTTCATAATCCTAAGAGACGCCCAAACAACCTTTCCCATTCCAAGCCCTTCTCTTTTCTCATCTAATTTTGCAGGCTCACCTTCCCGAATTTGTCACCAAGCAGGTTGTTCTTTCATGTTCCATAGTTTTGTTTCATTGCTACGCTCATAAAGGTTAACCGGATTTTGTAATAGTTCTTGGTGATAATATTATGGTTAGTATGTTATGATTTTGGAAAAATACATCTCATTGAGTGAAAGGACCTTTTCGACTAAGAGTCCACCGCATTTCCAATCTTATATGCGCACTGCCTCTCTTAGCCGATAGGTTAGGCGCCGCCTATGCCATTGCCTAAGCTCACTGCCTCACATAGGTGATAGGTTAGGCACCACCTATTTCAACGTAGGAGATAGGTTAGGCGCCGCCTATGTCAACATAGGCGATAGATTAGGCGCCACCAATGCCATTGCCTGTGCTCACTGCCTCACATAAGCGATAGGTTAGGCGTCACCTATGTCAACATAGGCGATAGGTTAGGCGCCATCCATGTCAACATAGTAAATAGGTTAGGCGCCGCCTACTTATACTTAGGCGAGTCCATGGGCACCGCCTATAAATGTAAGTTTTGCCTAATAATCTATTTTTGAAAAGACAAACCCGACCCATGTCTCATCTTTTAAATATATCCTCTAGCCTTAAACCCCACTTAATTTTTTTTAAATGTAAGCGCCACCTAAAAAACCTTTCCCTTTCCAAGCCCTTCTCTTTTCTCATCTAATTCTGCAGGCTCACCTTCCCGAATTTATCACCAAGTAAGTTGTTCTTTCATGTTCCGTAGTTTTGTTTCATTGCTACGCTCATAATGGTTAACTGGATTTTGTAGTAGTTCTTGGTGATAAGAGTATGGTTAGTTTGTTATGATTTTGGAAAAATACATCTCATTGAGTAAACGGACCTTTTCAACCAAGACTGCGCCGCATTTTCAATCCCCTATGTTCACCGCCTCACTTAGGCGATAGGTTAGGCGCCGCCTATGGCATTGCCTATGCTCACTGCCTCACATAGGATATAGGTTAGTGCCACCTATATCAACATAGGCGATAGGTTAGGCGCTGCCTATGTCAACATAGGCGATAGGTTAGGCGCCGCCGATGTTAACATTGGCATTAGGTTAGGTGCCGCCTATGTCAACATAGGCGATAGGTTAGGCGCTGCCTATGCCATTGCCTATGCTCACTGACTCACATAGGCGATAGGTTTTTCACTATTTATGTCAACATAGGTAATAGGTTAGGCGCCGCCTAAGCCATTGCCATTTCTCACTGCCTCACATAGGTGATAGATTAGGCGCCAACTATGTCAACTTAGGTGATAGGTTAGGTGCCGCCTATGTCAATATAGGTGATAGGTTTGGCGCCGCTTATGACAATATAGGCGATAGGTTAGGCGCCTCCTATGCTATTGCCTATGCCCACTGCCTCACATAGGCGATAGGTTATGCGCCGTCTATGTCAACATAGGCGATATGTTAGGCGCCTCCTAAGCCATTGCCTTTGCTCACTGCCTCACATAGGCGATAGGTTAGATGCCACCTATGTCAACATAGGCGATAGGTTAGGCGCCGCTTATGTCAAAATAGGTGATAGGTTAGGCACCACCTATGCCATTGCCTATGCTCACTGCCTCACACAGGCAATAAGTTAGGTGCATCCTATGTTAACATAGGGGATAGGTTAGGTGCTGCCTATGTCAACATAGGCGATAGGTTAGGCACCGCCTACTTATTCTTAGGCGAGTCCATAGGCGCCGCCTATCAACGTAAGTTTTTCCTAAAAATGAATTTTTGAATGGAACAACCCGACCCATGTCTCATCGTTTTAATATATCCTCTACCCTTAAACCCCACTCAATTTTTCTTAAACCGAAGCGCCGCCCAAACAACCTTTCCCTTTCCAATCCCTTCTCTTTTCTCATATAATTTTGCAGGGTCACGTTCCCGATTCATCACATAGTAAGTTGTTCTTTCATGTTCCGTAGTTGTTTCATTGCTACGCTCATAATGGTTAACTGGATTTTGTAGTAGTGCTTGGTGATAAGAGTATGGTTAGTTTGTTATGATTTTGGAAAAATGCATCTCATTTAGTGAAAGGTATTTTTCGACCAAGAGTGCACCAATGTCATCATAGGCGATAGGTTAGGTGCCGCCTATGTCAACATAGGCGATAGGTTAGGCGCCGCCTATTCCATTGCCTATGCTGACAGTCTCACATAGGCGGTAGGTTTGACGCCACCTATGTCAGCATAGGCGATAGGTTAGGTGCCACTTACTTATGATTAGGCTAGTCCATGGGCGCTGCCTATCAATGTAAGTTTTGCCTAATAATCCATTTTGGAATAGACCAACACGACCCATTTCTCATCTTTAAAATATATCCTCTACCCTTAAATCCCACTCAATCTTTCTAAAACATAAGCGCCGCCCACACAACCTTTCCCTTTCCAATCCCTTCTCTTTTTTGCATGTAATCTTGCAGGCTCACCTTTCTGATTCATCACAAATTTATCACCAAGTAAGTTGTTATTCCATGTTTCGTAGTTTTTTCATTGCTAGCTCATAATGGTTAATGGGATTTTGTAGTAGTACTTGGTTATAAGAGTATGGTTAGTTTGTTATGATTTTGGAAAAATATATCTCATTGAGTGAAAGGACCTTTTCGATCAAGAGTGCACCACATCTTCAATCCCCTATGTTCACTGCCTCACTTAGGCGATAGGTTAGGCGCCGCCTATGCCATTGCCTATGCTTACTTCCTCACATAGGCGATAGGTTAGGTGCCGCCTATGTCAATATAGGTGATAGGTTAGGCTCCATCTATGTCAATATACGCGATAAAGGCATCGCCTATGCCATTTCCTATGCTCACTGCCCCACATAGGCGATAGGTTAAGTGCCGCCTATGTCAACATAGGTGATAGGTTAGGCGCCGCCCAGGTCCACATAGCCAATTGGTTAGACACAACCTCCTTATGCTTAGGCGAGTCCATGGGCGCCGCCTATAAATGTAAGTTTTTCCTAATAATCCATTTTTGAAAGGACAAACCAGACCCATATCTCATCTTTTAAATATATTATCTACCCTTAAACCCCACTCAATTTTTCTAAAACCTATGCGCCGCCCACAAAACCATTCCCTTTCAAAGCCCGTTTCTTTTTTCAAGTAATCTTGCAGGCTCACCTTTATGATTCATCACAAATTTATCACCAAGTAACTTGTTATTCTATGTTCCGTAATTATTTCATTGCTAGCTCATAATGGTTAATGGGATTTTGTAGTAGTACTTGGTTATAAGAGTATGGTTAGTTTGTTATGATTTTGGAAAAATACATCTCATTGAGTGAAAGGACCTTTTCGATCAAGAGTGCACCAAATCTTCAATCCCCTATGTTCACTTCCTCACTTAGGCGATAGGTTAGGCACCGCCTATGCCATTGCCTATGCTTACTTTCTCACATAGGCGATAGGTTAGGTTCCGCCTATGTCAATATAGATGATAGGTTAGGCTCCATCTATGTCAATATACGCGATAAAGGCGTCGCCTATGCCATTGCCTATGCTCACTGCCCCACATAGGCGATAGGTTAGGTGCCGCCTATGTCAACATAGGTGATAGGCTAGGCGCCGCCCAGGTCCACATAGTAAATTGGTTAGGCACAGCCTACTTATGCTTAGGCGAGTCCATGGGCGCCGCCTATAAATGTCAGTTTTTCCTAATAATCCATATTTGAAAGGACAAACCCGACCGATATCTCATCTTTTAAATATATTCTCTACCCTTAAACCCCACTCAATTTTTCTAAAACCTATGCGCCGCCCACAAAACCTTTTCCTTTCAAAGCCCTTCTCTTTTTTCATGTAATCTTGCAGGCTCACCTTCCCGATTCGTCACAAATTTATCACCAAGTAAGTTGTTATTTTATGTTTCGTAATTGTTTCATTGCTAGCTCATAATGGTTAATAGGATTTTGTAGTAGTGCTTGGTTATACGAGTATGGTTAGTTTGTTATGATTTTTTAAAAATACATCTCATTGAGTGAAAGGACCTTTTCGATCAAGAGTGAATCGCATTATCAATCCCCTATGCTCACTGCCTCACTTAGGCAATAGGTTAGGCGCTGCCTATGCCATTGCCTATGCTTACTTCCTCACATAGGAGATAGGTTAGGTGCTGCCTATGTCAATATAGGTGATAGGTTAGGCTCCGCCTATGTCATTATACGCGATAGAGGCGCCGCCTATGCCATTGCCTATGCTCACTGCCTCGCATAGGCGATAGGTTAGGCGCCGCCTATGTCAACATAGGTGATAGGTTATGCCGCCCATGTCAACATAGTAAATTGGTTAGGCATCGCCTACTTATGCTTAGGCGAGTCCACGGGCGCCGCCTAAATTGTAAATTTTGCCTAATAATCCATTTTTGAAAGGACAAACACGACCCATGTCTCATATTTTAAATATATCCTCTACCATTAAACCCCACTTAATTTTTCTGAACCTAAGCCCCGCCCAAACAACCTTTCCCTTTCCAAGCCCTTCTCTTTTCTCTTCTAATTTTACATGCTCACCTTCCCGAATTTATCACCAAGTAAGTTGTTCTTTCATATTCCGTAGTTTTGTTTCATTTCTATGCTCATAATGGTTAACTGGATTTTGTAGTAGTTCTTTGTGATAAGAGTATGGTTATTTTGTTATGATTTTGGAAAAATACATCTCATTGTGTGAAAGGACCTTTTCGACCAAGAGTGCCCCACATTTTCAATCGCCTATGCTCACTGCCTCACTTAGGCGATAGGATAGGCGCCGCTTCAGCCATTTCCTATGCTCACTGCCACACATAGGCGATAGGTTAGGCGCCGCCTATGTCAACATAGGCGATAGTTTAGGCGCCGCCTATGTCAACATAGGCTATAGGTTAGGAGCCGCCTATGTAAACAAAGGCAATAGGTTAGGCGCTGACTACTTACGCTTAGGCGAGACCATGGGCGCCGCTTATAAACGTAAATTTTGCCTAATAACCCATTTTTTAATGGACTAACCCTTCCTATGTCTCATCTTTTAAGTATATCCTCTACCCTTAAACCCCACTCAATTTTTCTTAAACCTAAGCGCCGCCCAAACAAGCTTTCTCTTTCCAAGCCCTTCTCTTTTCTCATCTAATCTTGCAGGCTCACCTTCCCGATTTGTCACGAATTTATCACAAATTAAGCTATTCTTTTATGTTCCTTATTTGTTTCATTGCTACGCACATAATGGTTAACGGGATTTTGTAGTTATGCTTGGTGATAACAGTATGGTTAGTTTGTTATGATTTTGGAAAAATACATGTCATTGAGTGAAAGAACCTTTTCGACCAAGAGTGTGCTGTATTTCAAATCGCCTATGCTCACTGCCTTACATAGGCGATAGGTTAGGCGGCCCCTATGCCATTTCCTATGCTCACTACCTCACATAGGCGATATGTTTGGCGCGACCTATGTCAACATAGGCGATAGGTTAGGCGCTGCCTATGTCAACATAGGCGATAGGTTAAGTGCCGCCGATGCCATTGCCTATGCTCACTGCCTCACATAGGCAATAGGTTAGGCGCTAGCTATGTCAACATAGGCTATAGATTAGGTGCCGCCTATGTCAACATAGGCGATAGGTTAGGCGCCGCCTACTTATGCTTAGGTGAGTCCATGGGCGCCGCCTATCAACGTAATTTTTGCATAATAAACCGTTTTTGAATGGATTAACACGACCCATTTCTCACCTTTTAAATATATCCTCTACCCTTAAATCACAATCAATTTTTCTAAAACCCAAGCTCCGCCCAAACAACATATCTCTGTCTAAGCCCTTCTCTTTTGTCATCTAATCTTGCAAGCTCACCTTCCCGATTCGTCAAGAATTTATCACCAAGTAAGTTATTCTTTCATTTTCCTTAGTTGTTTCATTGCTACGCTGATAATGGTTAACTAGATTTTATAGTTGTTCTTCATGATAAAAGTATGGTTAGTTTGTTATGATTTTGGAAAAATACATCTCATTGAGTGAAAGGACATTTTCGACCAAGAGTGCCCCGCATTTTCAATCGCCTATGCTCACTGCCTCACTTAGGCGATAGGTTAGGCGCCGCCTATGCCATTGCCTATGCTGAATGCCTCACATAGGCAACATGTTTGGCACCGCCTATGTCAACATAGGCGATAGGTTAGGCACCGCCTATGTCAACATAGGCGATAGGTTAGGCGCCGCCTATGTCAATATAGGCAATAGGTTAGGCGCCGCCTACTTATGGCAAGGCGAGGTCGTGGGCGCCGCCTATCAACGTAAGGTTTTCCTAATAACCCATTTTTGAATGGACCAACCTGACCCATGTCTCATATTTTCAATATTGCCTCTAACCTTAAACCCCACTCAATTTATCTTAAACTTAAGCACCGCCCAAACAACCTTTTCCTTTCCAAGCCCTTCTTTTTTCTCATCTAATCTTGAAGGCTCACCTTCCTGATTCATCACGAATTTATCACCAAGTAAGTTGTTCTTTTATGTTCCATAGCTATTTCATTTCTACGCTCATAATGGTTAACTAGATTTTGTAGTAGTACTTGGTGATAAGGGTATGGTTAGTGTGTTATGATTTTGGAAAAATGCATCTCATTGAGTGAAAGGACCTTTTCAACCAAGAGTGCACCACATTTCAAATCGCCTATGCTCACTGCCTCACTTAGGCGATAGGTTAGGCATCACCTATGTCAATATAGGTGATAGGTTATGCGCCGCCTACTTATGCTTAGGCGAGTCAATGGGCGCCGCCTATCAATGTAAGTTTTGCCTAAAAACCCATTTTTGAATGGACCAACCCGACCCATGTCTCATTTTTTAAATATATCCTCTACCCTTAAACCCCACTCAATTTTTCTTGAACCTAAGTGCCACCAAAACAACCTTTCCCTTTCCAAGCCCTTCTCTTTTATCATCTAAACTTGTTGGCTGACGTTCCCGATTCATCAAGAATTTATCACCAAGTAAGTTATTCTTTCATGTTCCTTAGTTGTTTCATTGCTACTCTCATAATGGTTAACTGGATTTTATAGATTCTCCATGATAAGAGTATTGTTAGTTTGTTATGATTTTGGAAAAATACATCTCATTGAGTGAAAGGATCTTTTCGACCAAGAGTGCGCTGCATTTCAAATCTCCTATGCTCACTACCTCACATAGGCGATAGGTTAGGCACCGCCTATGCCATTTGCTATGCTTACTGCCTCACATAGGCGACATGTTTGGCACCGCCTATGTCAACATAGGTGATAGGTTAGGCTCCGCCTATGTCAACATAGGCGATAGGTTAGGCGCCGCCTATGTCAACATAGGCAATAGGTTAGGCGCCGCCTACTTATGGCAAGGCAAGTCCATGGGCGCCGCCTATCAACGTAAGGTTTTGCTAATAACCCATTTTTGAATGGACCAACCTGACCCATGTATCATCTTTGAAATATTGCCTCTAACCTTAAACCCCACTCAGTTTATCTTAAACATAAGCACCGCCCAAACAACCTTTCCTTTTCGAAGCCGTTCTCCTTTTTCATCTAATCATGCAGGCTCACCTTCCCGTTTCATCATGAATTTATCACCAAGAGTCCGCCGTACTTACAATTTCCTATGCTCACTGCCTCCCTTAGGCAATAGGTTAGGCGCCGCCTATGCCATTTCCTATGCTCACTGCCTCACATAGGCGAAAGGTTAGGCGCCTTCTATGTCAACTTAGGTGATAGGTTAGGCGCCGCCTATGTCAACATAGGGGATAGGTTAGGCGCCGCCTATGCCATTTCCTATGCTCACTACCTCACATATGCGATAGGTTAGGCGCCGCCTACTTATGCTTAGGCGAGTCCATGGGCTCCGCCTATCAACATAAGTTTTTCCTATAAACCCATTTTTGATTGGACCAACCCGACCCATGTCTCATCTTTTCAATATATCCTCTACCATTAAACCCCACTCAATTTTTCTTAAACCGAAGCGTCGCCCAAATAACCTTTCCCTTTCCAAGCCCTTCTCTTTTCTCATCTAATCTTGCAGGCTCTCCTTCCCGATTCATTACGAATTTATCACCAGGTAAGTTGTTCTTTCATGTTCCGTAGTTTTTTCATTGCTATGCTCATAATGGTTAACTAGATTTTGTAGTAGTACTTGGTGATAAGAGTATGGTTAGTTTGTTATGATTTTGGAAAAATGAATCTCATTGAGTGAAAGGACCTTTGCAACCAAGAGTGCACCGCATTTCAAATCGCCTATGCTCACTGCCTCACTTTGGCGATAGGTTAGGCACCACCTATATTAACATAGGTGATAGGTTAGGCGCCGCCTATGTCAACATAGGCGATAAGTTAGGCGCCGCCTGCTTAGGCGAGTCCATGGGCGCCGCCTATCAACGTAAGTTTTGCCTAAAAAGCCATTTTTGAATGGACCAACCCGACCCATGTCTCATCTTTTAAATATATCCTCTACCCTGAAACCTCACTCAATTTTTCTTGAACCTAAGCACCGCCAAAACAACCTTTCCCTTTCTAACCCCTTCTCTTTTTTCATCTAATCTTGCAGGCTCACCTTCCCGATTAATCATGAATTTATCACCAAGTAAATCATTCTTTCATGTTCCGTAGTTGTTTTATTGCTATGCTCATAATGTTTAACTGGATTTTGTAGTAGTACTTGGTGATAAGAGTATGGGTTGTTTCTTATGATTTTGGAAAAATGCATCTCATTCAGTGAAAGGACCTTTTCAACCAAGAGTGCGCCGCATTACAAATCGCCTATGCTCACTGCCTCACTTAGGTGATAGGTTAGGCGCCGCCTATTCCATTTTCTATGCTCACTGCCTCACATAGGCGCTAGGTTAGGCGCTGCCTATGTCAACATAGGTGATAGGTTAGGCGGCGCTTCTGTCAATATAGGCGATAGGTTAGGCGCTGCCTATCCCATTGCCTATGCTCACTGCCTCACATAGGTGATAGTTTAGGTTCCGCCTATATCAATATAGTTGATAGGTTAGGCGCCTCCTATGTCAGCGTAGGAGATAGGTTAGGCGCCGCCAAGGCCATTTCCTATGCTCACTGCCTCACATAGGCGATAGGTTAGGCGCCGCCTATGCCTTTGCCTTTGCTCACTGCCTCACATAGGCGATAGGTTAGGCACCACCTATGTCAACATAGGCGATAGGTTAGGTGCCGCCTATGTCAACATAGGCGATAGGTTAGGCGCCACCTACTTATACTTAGGCGAGTCCATGGGCGCCTCCTATCAACGTAAGTTTTGCCTAATAAACTATTTTTGAATGGACCAACACGACCTATTTCTCATCTTTTAAATATATCCTCTACCCTTAAATCCCACTGAATTTTTCTGAAACCTAAGCACCCCCCAAACATCCTTTCCCTTTCGAAGCCGTTCTTCTTTTTCATCTAATCATGCAGGATCACCTTCCCGTTTCGTCATGAATTTATCACCAAGTAAGTTGTTATTTAATTTTCCATAGTTGTTCATTGCTACGCTGATAATGGTTAACAGGATTTGGTAGTAGTGCTTGGTGATAAGAGTATGGTTAGTTTGTTATGATTTTGAAAAAATCTCATTGAGTGAAAGGACTTTTTCGGCCAAGAGTGCGCCGCATTTTTAATCCCCTATGAACACTGGCCCACTTAGGCAATAGGTCTGGCGCCGCCTATGCCATTGCCTATGCTTACTGCCTCACATAGTCAATATGTTAGGCGCCGCCTATGTAAATATAGTCGATAGGTTAGGCGCCGCCTATGTCAGTAAAGGCGATAGGTTAGGCGCCTCCTATGCCATTGCCTATGCTCACAGCCTTACATAGGCGATAGGTTAGGCTCCACCTATTTAAACATAGGTGATTGGTTAGGCGCCGCCTATGTCAACATAGGCGATAGGTTACGCGCCGCCTATGCCATTTCCTATGCTCACTGCCTCACATAGGCAATTGGTTCGGTAGATCCTATGTCAACATAGACGATATGTTAGGCGCCGCCTATGTCAACATGTGAGAAAGGTTAGGAGCCGCATATTTCATTGCCTATTCTCACTGCCTCTCATAGGTGATAGGTTAGGTGCCACCTATGTCAACATAGGCGATAGGTTAGGCGCCGCCTACTTATGCTTAGACAAGTCCATGGGCGCCGCCTATCTACGTAAGTTTTGCCTAATAACCCATTTTTTAATGGACCAACCCGACCCATGTCTCATCTTTTAAATATATCCTCTACCCTTACTTTATTTTTCTTAAATCTCAACGCCGCCCAAACAACCTTTCCCTTCCCAAGCCCTTCTCTTTTATAATCTAATCTTGCTAGATTACCTTTTTGATTCTTCATGAATTTATCACCAAGTAAGTTATTCTTTCATGTTCCTTAGTTGTTTCATTTCTACGCTCATAATGGTTAACTGGATTTTGTAGTAGTGCTTGGTGATAAGAGTATGGTTAGTTAGTTATGATTTTGGAAAAATACATCTCATTGAGTGAAAGGACCTTTTCGACCAAGAGTGCGCCGTATTTCCAATCGCCTATGCTCACTGCCTCCCTTAGGCAATAGGTTAGGCGCCGCCTATGCCATTTCCTATGCTCACTGCCTCACATAGGCGATAGGTTAGGTGCCTCCTATGTCAACTTAGGCGATAGGTTAGGCGACACCTATGTCAACATACGGGATAGGTTAGGCGCCACCTATGCCTTTTTCTATGCTCACTGCCTCACATAGGAGATAGGATAGGCGCCACATATGTCAAAATAGGCTATAGGTTTTGCGCCGACTACTTCTGCTTAGGTGAGTCCATAGGCTCCGCTTATCAACGTAAGTTTTGCCTAATAACCCATTTTTGAATGGATTAACACGACCCATGTCTCATCTTTTAAATATATCCTCTACCCTTAAACTCCACTTAATTATTCTTAAACCTAACCTCCGCCCAAACAACCCTTCCCTTTCCAAGCCCTTCTCTTTTCTCATCTAATCTTGAAGGCTCACCTTCCCGATTCCTCACGAATTTATCACCAAGTTAATGGTTCTTTCATGTTCCGTTGTTGTTTCATTGCTAATCTCATAATGGTTAACTAGATTTTATATTATTGCTTAGTGATAAGAGTATGGTTAGTTTGTTATTATTTTGGAAAAATATATCTCATTGAGTGAAAGGACCTTTTCGACCATGAGTGCGCTGCAAATCAAATCAACTATGCTCACTGCCTCACTTAGGCGATAGGTTAGGAGCCACCTATGCCATTTCATATGCTCACTACCTCACATAGGCGACAGGTTAGGCGCCGCCTATGTCAACATAGGGAATAGGTTAGGCGCCTCCTACTTATGCTTAGGCGAGTCCATGGGCGCCGCCTATCAACATAAGTTTTTGACTAATAACACATTTTTGAATTGACCAACCCGACCCATGTCTCATCTTTTAAATATATGCTCTACAATTAAACCCCACTCAATTTTTCTTAAACTGAATCATCGCCCAAATAACCTTTCCCTTTCCAAGCCCTTCTCTTTTCTCATCTAATCTTGCAGGCTAACCTAATCGATTCATCACGAATTTATCACCAAGTAAGTTGTTCTTTCATGTTCCATAGTTGTTTCATTTGTACGCTCATAATGGTTAACTGGATTTTGTCGTAGTGCTTGGTGATAAGAGTATGGTTAGTTTGTTATGATTTTGGAAAAATACATCTCATTGAGTGAAAGGACCTTTTCGACCAAGAGTGCGCCGTATTTCAAATCGCCTGTGCTCACTGCCTCCCTTAGGCAATAGGTTAGGCGCCGCCTATGCCATTTCCTATGCTCACTGCCTCACATAGGCGATAGGTTAGGCGCCTCCTATGTCAACTTAGGCGATAGGTTAGGCGCCGCCTATGTCAACATAGGGGATAGGTTAGGCGCCGCCTATGCCATTTCCTTTGCTCACTACCTCACATATGCGATAGGTTAGGCGCCTCCTACTTATGCTTAGGCGAGTCCATGGGCACCGCCTATCAACGTAAGTTTTTGCCTAATAACCCATTTTTGAATTTACCAACCCGACCCATGTCTCATCTTTTAAATATATCCTCTACCATTAAACCCCACTCAATTTTTCTTAAACCGAAGAGTTGCCCAAACAACCTTTCCCTTTCCAAGCCCTTCTCTTTTCTCATCTAATCTTGCAGGCTCACCTAACCGATTCATCACGAATTTATCACCAAGTAAGTTGTTCTTTCATGTTCCATAGTTATTTCATTTCTACACTCATAATGGTTAACTGGATTTTGTAGTAGTGTTTGGTGATAAGAGTATGGTTAGTTTGTTATGATTTTGGAAAAATACATCTTATTGAGTGAAAGGACCATTTCGACCAAAAGTACGCCGCATTTCAAATCAACTATGCTCACTGTATTACTTAGGCGATAGGTTAGGTGTCGCGTATGCCATTTCCTATGCTCACTACCTCACATATGCGATAGGTTAGGCGCCGCCTATGTCAACATAGGCAATAGGTTAGGAGACGCCTACTTATGCTTAGGCGAGTCCATGGGCACCGCCTATCAACGTAAGTTTTGCCTAATAACCCATTTTTGAATGGACCAACCCGACCCATGTCTCATCTTTTAAATATATCCTCTACCATTAAACCCCACTCAATTTATATTAAACCAAAGCATCGCCCAAACAATCTTTCCCTTTCCAAGCACTTCTCTTTTCTCATCTAATCTTGCTGGCTCTCCTTCCCGATTCATCATGAATTTATCACCAAGTAAGTTGTTCTTTCATGTTCCATAGTTGTTTCATTGCTACGCTCGTAATGGTTAAATGGATTTTGTAGTAGTACTTGGTGATAAGAGTATCGTTAGTTTGTTATGATTTTGGAAAAAATGCATCTCATTCAGTGAAAGGACCTTTTCAACCAAGAGTGCGCCGCATTACAAATCGCCTATGCTCACTGCCTAACATTGTTGATAGGTTAGGCGCCGCCTATGCAATTTTCTATGCTCACTGCGTCACATAGGCGATAGGATAGGCGCCGCCTATGACAACGTAGGTGATAGGTTAGGCGGCGCCTCTGTCAACATAGGCGATAGGTTAGGCGCTGCCTATGCCATTGCCGATGCTCACTGCCTCACATAGGTGATAGTTTAGGTGCCGCCTATGTCAATATACGTGATAGGTTAGGCGCCTCCTATGTCAGCATAGGCGATAGGTTAGGCGCCGCCTATGCCATTGCCTATGCTCACTTCCTCACATAGGCGATAGGTTAGGCGCCGCCTATGTCAACATAGGCGTTAGGTTAGGCGCCACCTATGCCTTTGCATTTGCTCACTGCCTCACATAGGCGATAAATTAGGCATCACCTATGTCAACATAGGCGATAGGTTAGGCACCGCCTACTTATGCTTAGGCAAGTCCATGGGCGCCGCCTATCAACGTATGTTTTGACTAATAAACTATTTTTGAAAGGACCAACACGACCTATTACTCATCTTTTAAATATATCCTCTACCCTTAAATCCCACTCAATTTTTCTGAAACCTAAGCACCCCCCAAAAAACTTTTCCCTTTCGAAGCCCTTCTACTTTTTCATCTAATCATCTAGGCTCACCTTCCCGATTCGTCACAAATTTATCACCTAGTAAGTTGTTATTTCATGTTCCATAGTTGTTTCATTGCTACGCTCATAATGGTTAACAAGATTTTGTAGTAGTGCTTGGTGATAAGAGTATGGCTAGTTTGTTATGATTTTGGAAAAATACATCTTATTGAGTGAAAGGACCTTTTCGACCAAGAGTGCGCCACATTTTTAATACCCTATGCACACTGCCCCACTTAGGTGATAGGTCTGGCGCCGCCTATACCATTGCCTACGCTCACTGCCTCACATAGGCAATAGGTTAGGCGCCGCCTATGTAAATATAGGTGATAGGTTAGGCGCCGCCTATGTTAATATAGGTGATAGGTTAGTCACCGCCTATTCCATTGCCTATGCTCACTGCCTCACATAGGCGATAGATTAGGCGCCTCCTATGTCAACATTGGCGATAGGTTAGGCACCCCCTAAGCCATTACCTTTGCTCACGTCCTCACATAGGCGATAGGTTAGGCACAACCTATGTCAACATAGGCGATAGGTTAGGCACCGCCTATGTCAACATAGGCAATAGGTTAGGCGCCGCCTATGCCATTGCCTATGCTCACTGCCTCTCATAGGTGATAGGTTAGGTGCCACCTATGTCAACATAGGCGATAGGTTAGGCGCCGCCTACTTATGCTTAGGTGAGTCCATGGGCACCGCTTATCAACGTATGTTTTTCCTAATAACCCATTTTCTAATGATCCAACCCGACCCATGTCTCATCTTTTATATAATTCCTCTACCCTTACTCTATTTTTCATAAACCTCAATGCCGCCCAAACAACCTTTCCCTTCCTAAGACCTTCTCTTTTATCATCTAATCTTGCTATATCACCTTCCTGATTCTTCACGAATTTATCACCAAGTAAGTTATTCTTTCATGTTCCTTAGTTGTTTCATTTCTACGGTCATAATGGTTAACTGGATTTTGTAGTTGTGCTTGGTGATAAGAGTATGGTTAGTTTGTTATGATTTCGGAAAAATACATCTTATTGAGTGAAAGGAACTTTTCGACCAAGAGTGCGCCGCATTTCCAATCGCCTATGCTCACTGCCTCCCTTAGGCAATCGGTTAGGCGCCGCCTATGCTATTTCCTATGCTCACTGCCTCACATAGGCGATAGGTTAGGCGCCTCCTATGTCAACTTAGGCGATAGGTTAGGCGCCTTCTATGTCAACATAGGGGATAGGTTAGGCACCACCTATGCCTTTTCCTATGCTCACTGCCTTACATAGGCGATAGTTTAGGCGCCACCTATGTCAACATAGGCAATAGGTTTGGCGGCCCCTACTTACGCTTAGGCGAGTCCATGGGCGCCGCCTATAAATGTAAGTTTTGCCTAATAATCTGTTTTTGAAATGACAAACCCGACCCATGTCTCATCTTTTAAATATATACTCTACCCTTAAACCTCACTTAATTTTTTCTTAAACCTAAGCGCCGCCCAAACAACCTTTCCCTTTCCAAGCCCTTCTCTTTTCTCATCTAATTTTGCAAGCTCAACTTCCCGAATTTATCACCAAGTAAGTTGTTATTTCATGTTCCGTAGTTTTGTTTCACTGCTACGCTCCAAATGGTTAACTAGATTTTGTAGCCGTTCTTGGTGATAAGAGTGTGGATAGTTTGTTATGATTTTGGAAAAATACATCTCATTGAGTGAAAGGACCTTTTCGACCAAGAGTGCGCCGCATTTTTAATCCCCTACGCTCACCACCTCACTTAGGCGATAGGTTAGGCGCCACCTATGTCAACATAGGCGATAGGTTGGTGCCGCCTACTTACTCTTAGGCGAGTCCATGGGAGCCACCTATAAATGTATGTTTTGCCTAATAACCCATTTTTGA